>CAJNDT010000003.1:1062830-1068366 GCA_905221615.1 Symbiodinium sp. CCMP2592
AGCCAAACTTCTCCAGTGCCGCTGCTCAGGCGTCGTCAGAGCAAGACGCAGCCACTTGGTCTGCAAGTACAGTATTAATTATTGGTGTTCCTCGATTCTGACAATGACAATCTTGTCGCTGCAAAGGCAAGACCAAAGCAGCCCACCACTCCTAAGGACAATGACAAGGTGACTTGCATTGCAAGATTTTGCTTGGTGAGTGCCTGCTATTGATCATCGTTGCTGCTCAGGGGCCGTCAGATCAGCCTGGCACGGGAAAGGCCGAGACGACTTGTGCGGCAACAATTATTTGTAGCACGTCGTCTGGATGAGCTCTTTTGTGACGGCGGCACTTGTTCAGGCGCCATCACAGCCGCTCGCCGCGCAGAAAGCCGCCACTCCCAAGGGCAAGGCGACTTGCTTGCTCCGCAAGAAACCCGAGTTTCTTATTCGGTGAGTGCTTGTCGTTGTTGCTGCTCAGGCGCCATCAGATCAGCCTGGCACGGGAAAGGCCGAGACGACTTAAAAGATTAATAGTGTGTCGGCGTGTCTGTGTGAGCTCTTCTGTGATGGCGGCACTTGTTCAGGCGCTGTCACAGCCGCCCGCCGCGAAGAAAGCCGCCGCTCCCAAGAATAAGGCGACTTGCTCTGCAAGAAACCAGAGTTTCTTATTCGGTGAGTGCTTCTCAGACTCCATCAGATCAGCCTGGGACGGGAAAAGCCGAGACAACATGCAATCCAGAACCCAGCAGCGTGAGGGAGTGTGAGCTCTTCGGTGGCACCTGTTCAGGCAGTGATACAGTCACAGCCACAACTGGCCCGTACCGCCGCTCCCGAGGAACAGGCGGCGACTTGCTTTGCAAGAAAACCGGTTTCTCATTTGAGTACTGCGTGCTTCGGTGCTGCTTCTCAGGGGACAACGTCGCCAGAGCCAGAGGCGACTTGCACTGCTCACAACTGCAATTTGAGTGAGAGTGTTTGAGTGGCTGGGTTGGTCGAGTGTAATGCTGGCCGTTGTTGCATCAGGCGCAAAGAATAAAAGCCCCGCCGCCGTTCACTCATGAGGCTTCTAAGCTCATTATTCACTGCGAGGGTAATTCAGTCAGTCAGCACTAGTCACTGATCGCCGCTGCTGATGACGAGGCCCCTACTATCACTCCTGGCGCCAACGTCGCGACTTGTAATGCAATTACCGCATGGGAGTTTGTGGATCGGTGGTCAATGAATCCAGGAAAATTCTTGTTGAATGCTGTCTAGTTGTAGTGTTGTAGTGTTCCGAACAACTACCGCAAATGCCTTGCAGTGCATGTGCATTAATTGGCCGGCCGCTGCGACGGCAGCGACTGAACAGTGGCTGCAAGAACTCATCTCTGATCAGGCATCACCACCGTTGCTGGACATTTTTCCAGGCCAGCAAGACAAGGCCGACGTGACTTGGCATGATAATATTATTATCAGTATATTATCATTATAATTTAATAATTATTAGTATTAGTATTAAAAATTAGTATTATTTTTTAATATATAATATATGTATATATATATATATATATATATATTATATAAATAAATATATATATATTAATATATTAATATTTTATTAGTATCATATATATATATATGTATATATATATATATATATATATGTTTATTTATTTATTTGTTCATTTATTTATTTACTTTATTATTGTTATTATTTTCACCTCTGCCTTACGTTGCAATGTAAGTTTTGCCTGAGAATGGCAATTAACAAAAAATATTACGATAATGCAAATATCAACAGTACAGTGGTTTTCAAAGATAAGTAATTTACATTAGGTTTGATTTGACTTATTTAGTTGAATAAATGTTGTAAATAAATACTTCTGACTATCAGTACTTATTATGTGAATAGAGGCAGTAAGTAATAAACAACAATGAATTCAACTTCGTTTGCATTAGATAATGATTTTTCAGACGCGAAAGAAATGTCATTAATTACTTGTGGGTACTGCGCAGTTGTCGCCACAACCACCGCCCCCATCCACGAGGCACAGCCGCCCACATCCAGGAGCAAGGCGCCCTGCGCTGCAATGCACAATCCAATCGAATCACGACAATGTCATGAGTTCCAATTTGAACGAGTAACCCTTGCGGCTCAGGTAAAGCAGTGTTCGGCGGTGGTGCCGGGCCCTGCCAAGGCGACTTGTGAAACATAGATTGATGAATTGCTGTGCGTTGGCGATTCCTGATCAGGCGGTTCAGATGAAAGAACCTCCGCCAAAAAAGACGGCACAGCCGAAGGCAAGTCCTCCACCCGTGCCAGACGAGCCAACCGCAGCTGGGCTGGATTCAGAGCAATTTTCGTTTACACTGAAGCCATTTGCTCTCTGTACAGGAGCCAGAGACGCCCTCAGAGCAAGAGTTCCCGACCATGGCTCCCTCCTCAGGCAACAAACACATGGTCCATTGGGGCCTCATGCTCTGAACAACCGTGCTATAAGGACGATCTAAGCTATGATGCCTGGGGCAGCTATCAGCCTGGCAAAGCCCGACCTCCAACTGAGGACAGTGATTCTGTATGTCTCGCAAAGAGTTTCAGCCTCGCATCAACCTGCAGGACCACATCGTGGGGCCAGACGAGGAGACTCGTTGCAGTTTCTCAGATGTGTACGGCCGGATATAGCAGTCGGTCTGGTGTTGAAATCATAATATTGAAAAAAACCTTGGCAAGATGAAAATCAAGACAACGGCGAGTCTTGGCCGGCAACCAACAGATTTGCTTGCTACACCAGCGAGAGACAACAACTTAGACTTAGATTAGATTCTGAGGAACAAACAACACCCGCCCCGGTCTACAGACATTTCGACGGAGCTAGTTTTGGAAGGCCAAGCAAATATCGACTCAGGATGCTGATGACAGTGTAAACAGCTGGCACAGTAGCATCAGCTCAGAACGCTGGCTCGAGGAAGAGTGGCCAGCAGATGAAGAAGAGGCTGGCGAGTCTTGGCAGGCAAAAGCAGGGTAAAACAGGGGGTGCGCCACATGTCCAAGGTCAGATTTGCCATACTTGAGACACTGCTATTCCGAGGGCGCAGCAACCGGCCCTCAAGAACACCAAGAGTCTGGGTCGGCAAGAGCCACATGTCCAGGTCTGTTTCAGCACCTTAACTTCAACGGTTGCCGTAACCCGAGGGCGAAATGCCGGTCGATGAGCAGGAGGAACACCAGGGCGGTGGGCAAGAGCACCAGGGCGACGGGCACGAACAGCAGGACTCTTGGGAAGAGCAGGTCAGAATACGGTGCACGCCACATTTCGCAGCTTTAGCGTGTAACCTTAATTTAATAAGGCTAGGAGGCAGAACCAGGTACGACTAGTAGGGTTTCTGCCATTACTATGTCCAAAGTCAGATATACAACCTTGTGAGTAATTATCTATTCGGAGGACACAGCCGTGGGCCTTGAGGACCACGAGGAGGAGCAGCCAGAGCAAGAACACGAGTTTTTGTCTGCAACAGCCGAATGTCCACAGACAGTCAGTTTTTTTCAGAAGTTACACTGCGGCATTATTATATATAAAACTACTTAATCCCTTATATTGCCGGTTTCTGAGGACGAAGTGCCGTGCGATGCGGATGGGCAAGAGCACGGACACCAGGTTTCTTTGACGGCAAGAGCAGCTAGAATCCGGTGTGCGTCACATCTCGCAGCTTCAGCGTGTAATACGTACAGAGTACATTAATAATGAGTTAACTAACACTTGAGACCAGGAAGCAAAACCAGGTAAGTATAGGGTCCATGTGCGTGTCCAAACTCAGATTTGCCGCGCCATCAGTCAGTGCCAGTTAATAAATATATTAATAATGAATCGCACCGTGTCTAAACCGAGGACGAAACCCCGCACGATGTGTGCCACGGGCACCAGGACTCTTTGACGGCAAGGGCAGGTCAGAACACCACATGTCAGACGTCCAAGATGAGCTTGATTTTGTTGTTAATTATATTTTCCGAGGATGCAACCACCGGCGACGGGCGTCAGAAGCCGCACGAAGACGATTCTTGTCGGCAAGAGCAAGTGAGAATGGGTTCGAAAGGTGCCGGCCAGATGTCGCAGGTTTGTTCTCGTAGATTAGATTGGATGTGATGTAAATTTAAAATGTGGTTGATTCCTTGCATGGGGTGCCGCGCGAGGAAGACTTCATTTCGACGATGTAGCACAATATAATTAATGTAGCAGTCATCATATCATATACTTGCCAAGTATTGGCGAGGCTGGATCTCAGAGCTACTACCCTCCCTCACAGGCAAGGCAGGACCCGGATTCTTGGTCCTGAATATGACTCGGACATCTACAATCGCTAACATTGACACTTAGTATGTATATTCTAATTTAATTAGTTAGTTACCAGGCTACCATGAATCTTGCGAAGCGGATTCTTGGTTCAAACTTGCAGGATTGACAATTGAGAGTCAACGGGAGTAAGCTTGCCACATATCCCTGTTGCCGGTGCAAGCAATAAACTTGGTTCAGGATACTGCTTCTGGAGCAGATTGATTTAGCACGACGAATGACGTTGTCTGACTTCTACCACACACACACAAGATGAGCAATCAACTAGTGCTGAGTGTGTCTTGATTCAAGATGATTTCATTCTCAGGCCGACAGCGGTTGGTGCAACTCCCGGCAGCATCAAAACTGGAGCCAGCAAGACTGGAGCCAGCAAGACTGGAGCCAGCGAGACTGGAGCCAGCAAGACTGGAGCCAGCAAGGCTGGAGCCAGCAAGGCTGGAGCCAGCAAGACTGGAGCCAGAGCTCGTGGGGACAAGGGCCAGGCTATGATGATTCTTGGTTGGTACACAGGGGCAAGGTTTCATGAATATTCGGAAAGCAACTACTTAACAATATTTAATACCAACACAATCAATCATTGTTAATTATTAATGTTCCGAGGAAAGCAGTTGGCACGACTTTGAGCAGGAGCAGCCCCAAAATGATGATTCTTGGCTCGCAAGAGCAGGTATTAGGTTCAGTCCTGGAACAAAATTTCAAAACTGCAGAAATCATACTTACTATTTATTACTTACTGATTCTCAGATTCTTCCTTCGTCCGCACGGGCTCAGTCACGATGATAGTTTCTGGTTAGGAAGGTCGTTATTGGTAAGTTGCCAGCCCGGAAATCGTCAGCACGGCTCGTCACGAGGCGGCAAAGGAGGCCAACGTGAATCGTTTCCAAGAGCAGGCAGGAGTGTTCCGCTACAGAGCCAGACAGTTAATCCGAAAGAACTGCGCCAGCTAGAGCTCCATCTTCTTCGGTAGCATGAAGATGCATGAGGATATTCTATACAATACTGCTTACGTTTGTTTCAAGAGCTCAGTAGAACATGCTCCGAATAGCAGTTGTTGGCCAAAATACAAGTCAGCCTTTCAACTTCGGCATCCCTTGTACCTTGGACAGAAACCTGGTCTGGTCAGGGCTCACATGACTGAGTCTGCGGTAGGACGCCAGGAAGCTACAAGAACAGCATCAGAACACGTTTAATTGCAATTCGGCATGTCACTCCGAGGATGAAAGCTA
>CAJNDT010000003.1:1068466-1070966 GCA_905221615.1 Symbiodinium sp. CCMP2592
GTACTACAGCATTACAAGTCCTAGTAGTAGCAGCGGCACTATCACTAACTAGCAGTAGCCGTAGCACTAGAAAGTAGTCGTAGTACTAGTAGTAGAAGAAGTAGTAGTAGTCCTCGTCGTAGGACTAGTGGTAGTAGTACTAGGACTAGTAGTAGTAGTAGTAGTAGTAGTAGTAGTAGTAGTAGTAGTAGTAATAGTAGTAATAGTAGTATCAGTACTACTACTACTACTACTACTACTACTACTACTACTACTCCTACTACTTCTATTACGACTACTACTACTGCTAGTACTGCTACTGCTACTACTGCTACTACTACTACTACTAGTGCTGCTACTACTACTGCTACTACTACTACTAGTACTAGTACTAGTACTACTACTACTACTACTACTACTACTACTACTACTACTACTACTACTACTACTACTACTACTACTACCACGACTAAACTACTATTGCTTCTTGCACAACTACTTTTGGTATTATTCGCTACTACTGCTGCTACTACAAATACTACTATTAGTAGTACTAGTCCTGTTACTACCACTACTACTACCACCACTACTACTACTACTGCTTCTACGACAACGACTACTACTCCTACAGCCAGTAGCCACAAGCTGGAATGCTAGCACGTACTACTAGTACAACAACGAAGAATAGGAGTACTGTCAGTACTAGTGCTACTACTACTACTACTACTACTACTACTACTATCACTACTGCTACCACGACCACTACAACCACTATCCTACTGCCGCGGCTGCTTGCTGCTTGTACTACTACGACTACGACTACTACTACTACTAGTACTACTACTACAACTACAACTACAACTCCTACTACTACTGCTACCAGTACTACCATTGTTTCTTCTACTGCTGCAGGACTGTTCTGAGGAGAGCTGCTAGCAGTACAGTTCCCAATAGGACGACTGACTGCTACTGTAATATTATCATTATTACTCAATTACTCCTCCATGCAGCTGCTGCTTGCTGATGCTGCTGCCATTACTACTACTACTACTACTACTACTACTACTACTACTACTACTACTACTTTTTAAATTCTTTTTACTACTACTACTACTACTACTACTACTACTACTACTACTACTTCTACTACTACTACTACTACTACTACTACTTTACAACTCCTGCTACTGCTACTGGTACTACTACTACTACTACTACTACTAGTACTACTACTACTACTACTACTACTACTACTACTACTACTACTACTACGACTAATAGCACAACAACTACTATTGCATGCAGTGCCGATCTTCAACAATGCAGCTGCCGCCTGCGCTTTAGCCATCACCAAGACAGCAGCACCAACCACATGACATGGAAAACCACGATCTGAGACGAGACACCGACGATTTGAAGACGCAAGACCAAGCGTTATTAGTCTGTTACTGATGCAGAGAGACGAAAACTTGACAAACAACTGCCAACATGACGCGTCGCCTCAATCAGCAAGAGATAAAATCAACGCATGCAGCGGTAATGAAAACTTGCCATGCATGAGTATCTCCCACCGGGCGCAAGAAGCTCCATTAACTTCTACTACTGGGTATTTAGCGTTTGGCATCTCGGATGGCGCATGCAATGCTTGCTTCGTAACTTGATGCTGCAAGAGGCTTCGACTCACACCGAAGTAAGAGGGCATGCACCCCGCCTAGTACATGCTGCTAGATTGTGGGTGACTGAATCGGCAACAATGCTCGCTCGGGATGGACTTGAAAGGCTTGCCGTTTCGGTTTGGGGTTGCCCTGAGCAAGATACCGTTTGACGGGCAGCTAGAAGACCCAAGCAAAGAACAGCCGCAGTTGGCCAGAGAATTCCCAGTGTGTGGCAACGCATCCTATCGCAGGCCAAGGCCAGAGGCGGCAAAAGCATGGCGCTCAGAAGCAATAAGACAATCTGTCGAATTTCAGTGGTGTTCCACGGTCAGTGACTACAATTATCAATCACCAGTTTGCCTTGCTTACGCGGTCGCATTCTGTGCTCGTAAATTTTGTGGTGTAACATATCTTGACTTCTGATGTCAGACTTGCATGCCTGACTCGAGGCCAAGACCTTCACTTTCCGCCTTGGCGCAAACCCGCTTGCCGCAGGCTCCGTGCCGGTCGATGATGTTAAGTTACGTGTCAGGGGACTGCACGACCACGATTTCCAAGCAAGACTTCGTTAAGTCCTACTCCCACTTCCGCTTCAATTCCTGCTCCCGATGCTTTTTCTCGCAACCGATTGCCATCACTGCTGCTAGTCCCGCAAGAACCAGCCTGAGCAGTCCGATTCCGTCTTTCCTGCTTTCATTGCTTAAATGATGTTAGTCATCGAATTCGTCTAGGACAGCAGCTCTCGTTTAAAGTCGTTGGACGAATTGAATCGGGCAGGTTGTGCTTCCAGCACGCGAAGGCGGCCGTGCTGTTGCATGATTTCTTCGGCTTTCGATGAAATAAAGTAAGTAAGTAACACGACAGAG
>CAJNDT010000003.1:1075966-1428061 GCA_905221615.1 Symbiodinium sp. CCMP2592
GTCTGTCTAACTACTACCACGACTACACTACTACTACTACTACTACTACTGCTGCTACTACCACTACTACCACTACTACTACTACTACTACTACCACTACTACTAATACTACTACTACTACTACTGCTACTACTACTACTACTACTACTACTGCTACTATTACCACTGGCGCTGCTGCAACTACAAGTAGATATAACTGTATTCTACTACTACCGCTACTAGTACTAGTAGTACTTTACTACAACTACTACAACAACTACTACTACTAGTACTACTGCTACTGCTGTGACCACTACGACTACTACACAACTTACAGGTAGTTACTGCTCCTATTAAATTACTACTACTACCACTACCACCACCACCAGCACCACGACAACAACAACAACAACAACTACTACTACTACTACTACTAATAGTATTACTACTACAACAACTACTACTGCTAGTAGTAGTAGTACTACTACTACTACTACTACCACTCCTACTACTACTACTACTACTACTACTCCTACTACTACTACGACTACTACTAGTACTACTACTACTACTGCACTAATACTAGTACTACTACTACTACTAGTACTAGTACTAGTACTAGTACTAGTACTAGTACTAGTACAAGTACTATTACTAGTACTAGTACTACTACTACTACTACTACTACTACTACTACTACTACTACTACTACTACTACTACTACTACTACTACTACTACTCGTACTACTAGGACGAGTACAACAACAACAACAACTACTACTACTACTACTACTACTACTACTACTACTACTACTACTACTACTGCTACTTTAACTACTATAATTAATACTACTGCGACGACTACTATTACTGCTGCTCCTAGTACTAGTATCACAACTGCAACCACTAGCATGAATGAGTACCGCCACCATCACCACCAGCACTTCTGGGAAGTCTAGCGCTCCAACTTGTCCTCCTGCAGCTGTTACCTCGATGTGCATATAGAATGTCTTTTCTGGCTGCGAACGTCATTAGCCATCGAGTTCAGGGCCCAGCGGTGCTGACTCCTAATGAATGTTGCAAGATGCTGCGCCTGGTTGGCCAGAAGGGACGCGAAGAAGAATGCAAGGAACCGAAAAAGTAAGTGTCGGAGCCGCAAGTGCATGCGCCATGCGATTTGTCGTATCATCTGATGACCTTGCCAGGCCGATGCAAGAGTCAGTGCCTGAGAGAGGAGAAGCATGTCATGTTTGCAGCAGTCCAAAAGTAGTGAGCTTGCCTTGAGGCTGCATTGGTACGCACGAGCTTTACAAGACCCGAGAGTAGCATAGGATGCCCCATAAAAACAAATCATGAATCCAAGCCGAACTTTGCGTGTGGAAAGAAACTCTCAAGATCAACCGGATGCCGCTGCAACGCTTGCTTCCAAAGATTGAGTGGTTTTGAAAACTTGGCAGCCACGTAGGACCCGCCATGGACCGCGGAGCACGGGCGCTTGCCATGTCCTTGCTGCCAGACCTGGTCCAGTCTTTGCAAAACAGTCTCCCGCTACACGAGGACTGCTTGCTGCGAGTTTTTACTTTGAGTCGCTTATAGACCGCACGTTGGCCAGAGGACCGCAAGATGTTTGTGGAGGGACCGCTGGACCTGATCCGCGCCTGGCTCCGACTGCTCTTGAAGGTACTCACACAAGACCGCCAGAAAATTCGGCAAGATATCTCTGTTCTGACCAGTCTGCTGTGGTCGCTGGCGCACAACGTGCTGTTCGAACCCGCCGGTTCAGCGCCGGTGCTGCAAGAAACGCCAGATCATCTTTTTGTGCAGGGTTATCCTTTCCACAGTGTTCTGGAGAACATCGAGCAGTGCGCAAGAGATAGACATGACATGTGGCGAATGACGCAGCAAGTGTCGGAAGGCCTCCTCCAGGCTGGGTGGGCTGTTAGCAAAACACCCTAATCCTTGAATCCGTAGTGGTTTTCCGCACTGTTACAGGTTGCAAGACACAAGGCGATATTGGAACCCGGCAAGAGCTTGGAGCAGCTGTGGCGAACCGTGGAGTCAGCCAGCCAGGACGTTCTCACAGTTTTGCGCTTGAAACACATGATTGATAGTTCTTGGGAGCTGCTGTTTTGATTCGGCAAGATCGCTGGCTGCCAGCAGCTGCAATAGAGCCTGTTGGATGCCAGCAAGAGTACAGAAAAGATCCTGCCAGAATCAGCATCTCAACAGTAAGAGCTACGACAATGGAGGAAAGGATGCGCCCATCTTCTCAGTTGCTACATTGCGTGCATCTCTGAGTCAGTCATGTCATTAACCAACTACCTCATGACTCAGGCTTCTTCACTTCACTGAAAGGCCGGAAACCCAACTCCGCATTCACTGTCCCCCTCCAGTGAGCAGAGACTTACTTTGGCTGTGTGCTGTTTGCATGCTGCAAGAGTCAGAAGAGATAACACGGCCATGTTGAAGTCCGGCCCAGAAATTGTCCTCGCCAGACCTGTTACACAGCTACGTTTGCCCAGGCAGAGCTTGCAGCGTGTGGCAGAGCCGTCGAAGGTGCGTCGGAGCAGCGGCTTGTCAATGTCTGGTAAGTCTGCACGACAACACTCCTACAAGGAGAAGTGCTATCATTACTAACTACTAGTGTTGCCAGTGAGTAGTAATACTAGTACAAGTAGGAGCACTTGTGCACTGCTACTCGTGCTCGTACTAGTACTGGTACGGTACTACTGATGACTACTTAACTAGGACCTTAGGTGCTCGTCAAGTGGTAGTACTAGTACCAGTACTGGTACCAGTACTGCTACTAATACCCGTGGTAGTAGCAGTAGTAGTCATAGTAGTAGTAGTAGTAGTAGTAGTAGTAGTAGTAGTAGTAGTAGTAGTAGTAGTAGTAGTAATTAGTAGTGGTAGTAGTAGTAGTAGTAGTAGTAGTAGTAGTAGTAGTAGTAGTAGTAGTAATTAGTAGTAGTAGTAGTAGTAGTAGTAGTAGTAGTAGTAGTAGTAGTCGTCGTAGTAGTAGTTGTAGCAGGTAGTAGTAGTAGTAGTAGTAGTAGTAGTCGTCAGTAGTAGTAGTAGTAGTAGTAGTAGTCGTCGTAGTAGTAGCAGTAGTAGTAGTAGTAGTAGTAGTAGTAGTGGAGGTGGTGGTGGTGGTAGTAGTAGTAGTAGTCGTAGTAGTAGTAGTAGTAGTAGTAGGTAGTAGGCTAGTATTAGTACTAGTAGCAGTAGTAGCAGTAGTAGAGTAGTAGTAGTAGTAGTAGTAGTAGTAGTAGTAGTAGTAGTAGTAGTAGTAGTAGTAGTACTAGTAGTGGTACTAGTAGTAGAAATGAGCAATAACAATCGTAGTAGTAGTCACGTATACTACTACTACCACTACTACTACTACTACTACTACTACTACTACTACTACTACTACTACTACTACTACTACTACTACTACTACTACTACTACTACTACTACTACTTACTATACTACTATACTACTACTACTACTACTACTACTACTACTACTACTACTACTACTACGACTACTGCTCACTACTACTACTACTACTACTACTACTACCACTACTACTACTACCACCACTACCACTACTACCACTACTACTGCTACTACTACTACTACTACCACCACTACCACTACTGCCACTACTACTGCTACTACTACTACTACTACTATTACTACGACTACTACTATTACTACTACTACTACTACTACTACTACTACTACTACTACTACTACTACCACTTCTACTACTACTACTACTACTACTACTACTACTACTACTACTACTACTACTACTAGAACTACTACTAGAACTACTACTAGAACTACTACTACTACTACTACTACTACTACTACTACTACTACTACTACTACTACTACTACTATAACTACTACTACTACTACTACTACTACTACTACTACTACTACTCCTACTACTACTACTCCTACTACTACTACTACTACTACTACTACTACTACTACTACTACTACTACTACTACTACTACTACTACTACTACTACTACTACTACTACTAAGTACTACTACTACTACTACTACTACTACTACTACTACTACTACTACTACTACTACTACTACTACTAACTGCTACAATGATTACTGTACTACTATTTCTACATGATTTATTCTTACTACACTGCTATTTGCAATTACGACAATTACGCTCTGAACCTTACTATGCAGGCGTCTCCTGCCTGAGCACCTTAGCTTGTATAGCATACTTGTTTCAATGACATCTCTTCGTGTCAGGTTTGCTGCTTTGCCGACATTTCGACCGAAGACAGCATTGCGGCTGTTTCAGGACCGTGTATACCAGAGAAGTGCAGTTCATGTTGCAGATAAAGTTGTGCAGCCAAGAACGATCTGCAGTGTCCCGCTGCAGCACTTCTTTCCAGTGAGGGGCGCCTAGGGATGTTCCACGCCGTCTTTTTATGTCTCGTGCAGTCTTCGCAGTTTCGATTATCAGGTAGTTCTTCACATGATTACCCTTGGCTCAGTCAGTCAGCCTGTGGCAGAACCGCAACGCCACAACTTTGGAATCACAACTGCGTTGACAACGGTCAGCAAGATCACGCTGTCGTCTGCCATGGAAAGAGGCCAGCGGCCCCCGAACGCGAGATTCGATGCCGACTCTTGCCTGAGCGTGAAGCATGACGCGGAGACCTTCCGTGTCCTCAGGCACGCCGGACGGGCAAGAGTCAGCAACACGTTAACTCGCGAAAGCCACTTCTTCGATGAGCCAGAGAACACCCAGGCAATCGTACGTGTGAGCCGCCAGACCGGCTGGGCGTACCTTCGCATTGGCGAGACCACAGAGTGGCTTAACAAGGTCTTTTCCTGGTCCGTCTGGCGAGACGCGGCCTCGCAATAGCTCTTTGCCAAGATGTCGACTGTGGACGGGGTCAGACTGAAGTGGCTGACTGCTTTTCAGGAGGATCGTCTCCTCCTCTACCCGCCAGATGACCACGAGGCCAATGTCAGAGCAAAGACGTTAAGATGCAGTTAAACAGTTAGGGTGATGAATCGATCGGCCTTGGCTTGCAGTTCCTGGTGAATAAATAATGTGCCCTGACAGGTCTTCCGGGGCGTCCACGAACAAGAGCAGCCGCTGTTTGTGCTACAGTTTGCCTTGCCGCTGGACGTGTATCATTTCTGGTGGCGTTTACAGAACTTCCAGAAAGGCAAGAATCCTCACAACTTCCTTGGGACGTGCAAGAAGAGTTGGTCCGAGATGGCTTCTGCCATTCTGGAAAGCCAGAAGCATTTCCTGTGGCCGGACAGATCCCGGCAAGATCGCCACGGCATGCCGGGAGAGATGGCAGCACATGAAGTCTGCGGAAGCACAGTTCTGGTGCTCCTTGTCACTCTGTCCGGTGCGGTTTCTGGCAAGGATGCGACCACGCGCAAGGCCTGCGGTGACTGGCTGAGCAAAGTCATGAACGCTGTTGCAACAGAAGTGAGGCTGACTTTGCAACCTCCTTCCGACCACGAACCTGTGGAGGTCACCGTAGTCCAGGGTCGAGTTCACTTCGAAGAGCTGGCAAAAGCATGCAAGAGGTCAAACATCAGCGTCAAGGGACTGCGCCTGAGTAAAGAGCATGATCTGCTGCAGTTTCTGAGAGACATACGATTGAAAGAAAAAATGCGATGGCTTTTGTGCCAGATTCTGGAGCAACTTGCTGCTGCAATGGAGCAACAGATGTTGTTCGTGGATTGGCAGGACGGCACGCCAGATATGGCGCAGCAAGGTCACCGTCGAGATCCGGTACAGCGTGTGAGAAACGTCGTGGAAGCGCGCCAGAAAGCATGGAATGCAAGAAAAAAAAAAAAACGCAAGCGGCAAGATGAAGCTCAAGAGAGTGAACGCAAGAAAATCAAGCTCACAAGGCAGCAAAAAGCAGCTCTCAATGCAAGAAGTATTGTGGCAAGAAGCTTGCTGACGAGAAAGGACAAGGACCTGGAGAGAGCCTCCTATTACAAGACTCTGTTGGAGGCAACCTGGGGCGCAAGACACCTGAACGTGTGCTTCGACTCCTCCCGCGTCGGTGGTCGCAAGATCACGTCCTACGCCTGCATGAACTTGGCAAGTGGCGAGTGTGGCTTGGCACCACCGCAGGCCAATCAGAGCCAGAAATTCATTAATATTAATTAAAGAGTTAATAAATAATGTTAAAAGGCTCATTAAACTAATGGAGTCGCTTCTGTCTTCCCTCAGATGCACCAGGACTCCGGCCACCAGATTCCTGGCCAGAGAGACGACTCGCTAGAAACTGCGGGTATTGGGCCCATCGATGTCAGGTCGATCCTTCGAGCCTTGGGCTGTCAATGGAAGACATTCAATCTGAGTTGGCGTTCTTTTGCAAACCAACGTAAGAGGCTGGATACACGTCCGCCAAAGACGACGTCTAAGTAGATCTAAGCGGTCAGTTTAGTTTGGCATGCTTGCTCTCGACCATTTGCTTAAGAAGCTGAGGGCAAGATCGCAAACGAGACTTGGAAGATGCTGAAGCCGAGACTCTGTCCAGCCGCAAGAAGCCCGCCTGCAGACTAAGCACGTACGACCAAGTGCTGGCTTTGGATCACATCGTCAAGCTCACCAACAACGCCAGAGGACTCGTGGCTTTTGCGCCAGAAAATGAGGAGGAAGAGAAAATGCAAGACGCTGAACCGTTGGGCAAGACACCAGTCTTGGTGTGCTGTACAGACCACGGCACTGATGCTCACGCTTGCAAGATGTTCCTCATGTTCCACGCAAGACTCCGCAGCATCTTCATCTACGACCCCAGGCACAAGCTACAGCGTGTCCTGCAGAATGCGCAGACCTATGGAAACTACAGCGCAAGATGGGCCAATGCGCTCATAAGCTGGACACGAGGTCCCTGGGGTGGCATGAAGTGGAAGCGCATCGTCGCAGAAGAAGTTACGAGTTTTCTGGAGACGCTGAAGAAGAAACAAAGACAGCAAGAGACCTCTGCAGAATGGGAGATCATGAAGTTCTTTCTTCCACACGTGGCCATGGAAATTGGTGTCGCCGCGCACGATCTCAGTGTGCCAGACATCATCCGCCTCTTGCAAGGCAGCAGCATCGGCAAGAAGCACATCGGCAGTGGAAATGCATCTCGTTGGGATGAGTTTCATTCAGCCTGGCACAACATCAGGCAAGAAGCAGGCCTTTTGGGCATCATTCTGGTCAGTTTCGGGTTGAAGAACGGCTGGCTGCGCCAGAATGGTGGGCAACTGGCAATGTTGTCGAGCATGCAAGATGCCATCGCCAGCGGTGCGGAGACCCTGGCGGAGAGCAAGAAGCAGCAGGCTGCAGCTTTGTCGAAGTTCAAAAACAAGCTGCAGGCCATAATGCACCTAGTGTGCGACCCAGAGGTCCTGGGAAACGTGAATGCTTGGTACTGCGTCTCTGTTCCGGTATCCCGCGAACTCAACAGGATTCGCCAGAGCGTAAGAGGACGAGAGGGCTCGTGGAGGTACTTGGCAGAGCAGGCACAAGGGCGATGGCGAACTGTCGTGACTCTGGCTGAATTACTAATATAATTTTAGCGATGTTCATCCACAGAAAAATGTACGACTTTAGTCTGTCTGCCAAGTACCATGAGTCGAATTATGAGGTGCAAGAGATCGCCAACGAGGCACTTTTGCCAGAGAACCACCGCAGCATGGGCATCATTGACGCGTTGGCGGCTGGCAACTCCTTGTACTACTTCTCGCTGAAGCCAGACGACGCAGAACTGACTTGGCAAGACTTCCTCTACGAGCGGCTCTTCCGCTATGCGATCGCAATGATGAGATTCCACTGTCTCTTCGAGTCGCTTGTCGAACATGTGCAGCATTGATTGATTCTGGGCTAACCTTGATTGTGCGACCTGAAGATTTGGAAGCATGACCAGGCCATGTGTCGACAATGGTCACTGGAGAACAAGTAAATTTGGACACCAATCGTTGACTGACTTAGCTCAAGTTCCTCGAATGCTGCAGACTTCAGTCAGTCAGAGTCAGACTCACACTACTACTACAAATTTGGATATGATCCCATTAAATTAAAATTATTATGATGACTCAATGAAATAAACCGACCCCAGTCCCAGCTCCGGTAACCCTAACTTAACTATGCGCCCAGGCTTTCACATGGCTGCTTCCCGCTGGTTTTGGCAAGAGGCTGCGAGAGCGTCGAGGCGGCGGACAAGGTCCTGCAAGAGCTGAAAGTGTTTGCCGCAGCTGATGCGAAGGTGACCGAATTGATAAGAGAAAACCCTTGGTGCAAACTTGCAGCTACCAGATCTGCGATGCGCCTCCGATGGGTCTCTGACCTGGCAAGATTTGCGGCAAGAAACGATTGGAAAGCCACGCCAGAGCTGGTCCAGTATCTCAGAGATTGCTTCGGGTCCATGATCTTCACCTACAACGAGGAGGGCTTTGGCAAGATGAGGGAAGCCGAATCAGCAGAAGGCAAGATGCACGATTTCGCCCCGGCAGACTCCTGGTCGCAAGTTTGCACGTCGAAGGTGTTGCATTCTTTCGGTTACCCCGAGATCGAGACGAACGGGCAAACTGTTGCCGCGCAAGAGCCCATCCCCAAAGCAGTGCACCACACGCGCAAGATGGATGGGCACCCGAAGCTGCAAGAGGTCATGGGGAAAGCTTCTTGGCCAAACGTGAGCAGCATGGGTTACCACGCGACCTTCTTGGAGCAAATCCTCATGGTCAACACGCCCCCCGCCAGAATGAACACCTTGATGTCCTCCTGGAGAAGCGCCTTCATCACTGCTGGCCTGGTCGTCCGCAAGAAGACCGACACAGCGAAGGTTTGGCTCAGTCTCGGGCCCTGGCCGCAAAACACGGCTGTGGGATTACTGAGAATGGAAAGGTGCGAGCAAGAGTCCTTCGTCTTCTTGAAGCTGCAAGACCCGGTGGTGCTGCATTTCGAGGCAGTCATCAACTTCTCCGACTGGGTTGTGCTAGATGCAGTTCCAGCTGCCCCGCTTACTGTCGCGGTGACAAGAAGACACAAGGCGCCAAAAAAAAACCAAAGGCAGGAGAACTTTGTCGTACCACCCTTGCCTGGCTTGCTGTGGGAAAGAAGCAAGACATCGGTCTCATTGCTGCAGTTTTCCGCAAGAGAAGGATTCTTCAACGTCCCGGAGTCCATGCTGAAGCGCCTCCTCAAGGAACTTCTGCTGGCACAGCTTCAGTTCACAAATTTGACTCCTTGAAGTCTTGAATTTCAGAGCGCTTCATTCTGTGAAATAGTTCTGTCAATGCAGCAACAGTGACGTTGACAGAACTGATATCGGTGTCATTGATCCTTCATGTCACAGGACGAGCACGGCGTCGTTGAAGAGGCTGATGACTTTGCAGGGCTTCTGCAAGAATCCAGCCGACAAACTTTGGCCACCACGGAGGAGCTCGTGGCACAAGCCTTGGAGAGATCCATGTTCTGGCGGTGCCAGAATAATGCAGACTCTTTGGGGAACCTTTTGGGTAGCCTGGCCAAGCAAGGTTGACACTGAACCCAAAACCCCTTAACTTGTTAGATTAGATTCCACTTCCTCGTTCAGTTGTTGTCATTGTCTTTTGCTGCCTTCGTCAGTTATTGCTTGATTCATCAGAAAATAAATCAAATTACAATTTAGATCTGAGGTGAAGAGGATCGCAAGTATGGCGATGGCGAAGAGGCGCAAGAGCTTGCAGAAGAAGCTGCGGAGAAAGATGAGGAGAACGCACCGGTGCTCAAACAGATCGCCAAAAGCATCAGGCGAATTCGCAAGAAAGCGGCAAAAGCCGAGCAGCCCTACGGCAAGAGGAAGCCCATCACCTTCCGTTCTTCTGACACCTGGGACGCAAGAAAGATGCAGCAGTTTCTGCCAGAGAACTACAAGTGCTATAAGGACATGTTCAACAAGTGTTTCCGAGTCTCTTGCCGCCGATCTCGCTGGTCGCAAAGCAGGAGCTGGGGAGGCAAGGGAGACGCTCACGCCGTCAGATTCCTTCTCGAGTCGGTTTGGGCCAGACACGGGAATTTGCATCCCGGTGTTCAGTGTCCTTTCGACTTCGATGCCATTCACGACTAAAGTCGAAGCTGCAAAATCCGCGCCGCTGGCAAGAAGAATCGTCGCCGTCAGTGCTTGCTCGTCGATGATTGAATGCGAGGACCAAAAAAGTGCGGTGTCGATATTATTAGATGAGGTGCTGGGCAGATACAGACTTTCAAAGAAGCAGCAATCAATGTCCGCAGGCCCAGAGCAGTGGTGTTAGCGAGCCGCATTAAAATAGAACCGCCCGTTTTTGCTAGGACTTTGCTGCGGCCGTTTTCTTTGGCACGCCTGGAGCTCAGTGGGCTAGACTGCCAAAGCTGGGGAAGTCATTTTGGGTCTTTGTCTTCAGAACAGAACTTTACTGCCACGGGGTCATGAATTTGATGCTTTGTGAAGTGCCTTCTTTCGGAGGGTGACAGGCAAGTGAAAAGAGGATGTAAGAACAAACAAGCCACTTGCCGTTGTGGCGGCAAGCACTTGGCCGCAGCAGTGCCGACATTGATTGCTCATATACACCGTTGCCGACGCTCGCTCAGGTCCAGTCCGTGCCAGACGCCGTTTGCCAGAGGGAGCCGATGCCGATAGAGGCATGTCACCAAACGGCGTTGTGCAGTCTGCAACAAATGAAGCTTTAGATCTGCATTTACGTTATATGCCGCGTTTTAAAATCAGAAGCTCCAATCGCAGGCCACCCTTCTGCGCTGCCCGGCTGCTGCCGCTGGCGCCGTTCGCTCAGCTCCGTCCCGCTCTTGGCGTGTACGGTAGGTGGTTGAGTTTAATTAGTTCGGAGGCTGTAGTCTAAGCCCCCCGCCCTAAGGCCCAACCCGTTGCCGAATGGTATGTCAGGAGCCGTTTCAGGGTGGACCTCGACTGCGTAAGATTCCCTTGCCGAAGCATTATGGGGCCCTGTCAGAAAGCCTTGATTTAATGTTTCAGTTTCTTCACTTCAGGAGGCCGAACTCACATTCGGAGGGTATCATTTCGACCCTGGGGATGCTTCAGTTTTCGCCTTCCGGCTCCTGAAATAGAATCCCCGGTGTAGGACTCCACCGTGCCTCCTCCGAACTAATTAAATGGCTAAGGCATTGGGTGAATTGGGTGTAGTGTAGGGGGTGTTGTTTTAAGAAACCTTTAAAATAGGGGTGGTCCCTTTGGCGGAGGAAGGTTTCTTAGGCGGGCCTTTCTTCTCTAGACATACTAGGGTTGTCCGCCCAGGGGAACACCGTAGTTAGCCCCACTCCGAAAGCACTGGAGGGTACAATGCCAATTCCATCGTGGAGAACGGTTTTGACCACCGGACCTGGTGCAACCGCATGGTCGGGAAGTTTGACTTCCGCTACCAGAAGACGCCCAGGCAAAAAGGCTTTCTCCTCACATTGGACCTGGTTCGCGTCTCGCTGGAGGATGCCCTTGGCAGAAGGCCTCCATGGATCCGTTCGTGGATCCTTGTAATCTGCTGGCTGCCGGGCTGCGAGACTTCGTCTACTTAGCAGCTGCCGACACCAATTCCGAGTGTTCGGCTGGGACTGGCGGACTCCACATCGACATCGACCCGGCGGAGATCTCTCTCTCTCTCTCTCTCTCTCTCTCTCTCTCTCACTCTCACTCTCACTCTCACTCTCTCTCTCTCTCTCTCTCTCTCTCTCTCTCTTATCCTACACCCCTGAACCCTAAACCCTATTAATATTAGCATAAGTAAGAAGCAAGAGCGCAAACATCATTAATACAATGCACTTACAATAGTTCGTTCAGGGGCTGGGCTTCTTTCCCGGGCTTTCAAGTTTGGTTTCGGGGTCTTTGGGACTGATCTTGAAGCTCTGTTTCAGTAATTTAATAATAATTCCGGTTTAGGGTTTAGGGTTTAGGGTATGGGCACTCCCCCCTAAGTCGCCCACTCGCAAGACCCATAAGATCCGCAAGATGCATCCAAGCAATAATTGCAGGCATAATGTAATAAATGTAATTTACTCGAAAGTTGCAACCGAAACAAGGCCAGTAAGACTCAGTTAAGATTCTCCTTCTTTGCTCAAATCTGCAAATCTGAGTCTTTGGAAGTAAAGGAGTGGCACCCTCGTAGCCAGACCTTCCGTAAGTTCCTCTGCCCAGATTCAGCACAAAAGCAAACCCTAAACTAGCTAGTAAACGACGATTATTATTACTACTAGTACTTAATAACTAGTGCTACTACTACGACGACGACTACTACTCCTGACTGTCTTGAAGTAACGAATGAATGCATATTTCATAATAACAATTTTTAATACAGTAAGCTTCCGGGTCTTGCATATCACCACGCTTGCAGGCGGAGACTCCTGCGAGAGTTTCCTGCCCTGCTGATTACACTGGTCTGGCCAGAGTCCTCCTGCCGCGAACCCAGAGTGCGACCGGTCACAACCGCATGCACGCACAATTTATTAATAAACTATTAAGTTGTATAGTAGCGCCCACCCACATACGCAAACGTAAACATACATGCACGCTTGCGCCTGTACGCATCTGCGAGCATAGAGACGGTGTGCGGATGCTTATTCAAGTCAATAGTTGAAATGATTAACTCACCTGCGCTGGATCGATGCTCGCAGCTTTTGCGATTGTCCTTGGTTTCCACATTCTGATGTATAGTAAGCCAAACCAATCCAATCAGACACAGTCAGACACTAACAGGTGCCGGTTCCACCGGTCTATCCTGCAAGAGACCTACGTCGCTTGCAAGGTCTGCCCGCCTCCTGTTGGATTGTTTCGGCCAGATTCAGAAACGACACTGCAGGGAAGCCTGTTTGTTTGCGATGAGGTTGTGAGAGATGAGAAATTGCACCGGCCCAGCCGTCATCACTGCCGGTGACATGTCCGGCTCGATAGCAAGTAAGAGAAGCCTTGAAGCATCTCAGTCTTGGATAATTTTGTTTCCTGCTGGCCGAGCTTGCGCAGCCATGGCCCCGAAGAAGAGCTGCATCCAGTCAAAAACCAAGGCAGTGCAAGAGAAGGCGCTTTCGAAGGAGAAGAAGCTGAAAGTGTTTTGTCTGCAAGCAAGGCGTCTACACTTCAACCTTCCGACCCCCCTTAACTTTAAACATATGATCCCATCAATCAAGCTAATCACATGTCCGAATATTCGTGAACTGAGGACAAGGCGGAGGAAGCCTTGCGCAAAGAGCAGAAAGCGAATCTTGAAGCGCAAGAGAACAGACTGGTCACGATGAGGCAGGAGCTCGATGCGTGGTTTGCCCTACGGCCGAAAGCACTGGAACACATCCATCGGGGCTTCAGTCGCTGAGAATTTTAGTTCTTCGTTTTTTTGGGTATGTTTGGGAAAGAAAAATAGTACTGTGAAGCTTTAGCGAGCTAGGTTCTTTAAATTCAGTTGAACTTGAGTGAAATGACTGACTGTGATTCATTGTCTTTAGAGCGCACGTGGCATAAAGGTATGGGAAGCTTTGATTCGCTGGACTCCGGCAAGATCGTGGGCGACGACGACTCGTCGGAGCAGAAGCTGAAGCCCTACATGAACAAGTTCCGATTGCTTGGGCAAGAGCAAACGCGACCGCTGCTTTGCAAGATGATTCCCAAAGTGATGTCGTTCTTGGACAAACAGCAGAAGAACTTCAGATGCAAGATAGAGCGTGCTTTCCTGGCGACCCTGCTCGCGTAGCTTGGCTGTGAATCAGTAGTACATGTAAAACAATCTTTCATTCAAATCTTCTTTGCCTCTGCCGAAGCAAGAAAAGTGCAAAACACCTCACTCGCCGTAGGTTCATCACTCACTGCGACGTCAACAGCGCGTTGCCGAGCAAGAGCATGGTCGCGCTTGAGGACTTCATGATGAAGCGCTTCACAGACTACGGCAGCCGGCTAGAAACCTGGGAGCCACGGGGGCCAGAGACGACCTTCCAGGACCTACTCGTTTAACCCGCCTAAGTAAGGCATCCTGCTGCAACATCGTGATTTTCCGCCGCCTGTTCATTGCTCAGCCTCTTAGGCCCAACATGCGGCTGGGGTCGTGAGTCCAAGTCAGTGAAAATTCAAGTTGAATGAATTCGGTTTAACCGTTGCCTTGTTTGTCGGATCGGTTGGCCTTAAATTCACCCAAGCCCAAGAGTCCGCGTTCTCAAGGAGTTCTGTGACGATCCCTCCTGCAGCTACTGGAGGCTGGAGAAGCAGGACGACGGCAAGAGTCAGTTGCGGTACATGCAGACCGACTTGATGTTTAAGCTTCCGCCGGAGATGCAGAACATCGACAACATCAAGGTCATGTGCGCAAGAAACTTCAACACATCCTTGAGTTTCTCAGCTGCAATGTGCGAATCTTTCAGATCAAGTTATCTAAGCACGCGCTTCTCTAGTTCTCTCGTCTATTCAGAACATGTTGAAACCACTTCTTCCAACTCAATTGTTCGTTGCATAGCAATTCCGTCAGGTGCTGGGTTGGTGGACATCTCGGTGTGCAAGATCCTGAATTCCGACATCAACGAGGGCAAGACCTTGCCCGAGAGCCCGTTCTTTCTGAAGGAGTGCCCGACGGGTTCCTCCCCCGAAGCCGGTTCTGGTGATGGCAAGAAGACGAAATCGTGGCAGGCGAAATCGGAGACTGCGCTTCAACCGGCAGCTGGGAACGGCAAGAACACTCCCCCGCGGACGCCGAAGCGCAAGATCAATTCCAAGTCGTCGCCTAGCAAGAGTCCGAAGACCCTCGCCGGATCGCCCGTCAGCTCGATCAAGTCGCCAGCATCAGGAGGGCGAGGATCGCCAAAGTAAACTTGACTGAGATTGTTTCAGGGGCAAGAACACAGAAGAAGCATTATTATTTTTAACATAAAAAATGCATCGCTGAAAGTTGGTGTCACATGCTTTTGTGTTCTCGGGTTACCCCTGCTTCTGAGTCTTCCGAGACTGTAGGTCAGAGAGCAGGGAAGTATTTCAAGAGCGCCCCGGCCTGACTCTGCCGAATTCCGCTGCCGCTGTTTCTGAAGGCAAGAAATTTTAATCGAGTCCTCGGCCGCTGAACCTGGCAAGTTTTGGCGATCAACCGCCTTGCCGGGCCGTTTGCGATAAAACGCTGCCTTAGTCACTGGCCGCAGAAGTCGCAAGAGAGAAAACGGGTTGCCAGAGCAACAAGCCTTTTGACGCACCTCATTTGTGATTTTACACTCCCGCCCGCCAGGATTCTGCACTTCCTGGACCTGCACTGAACGACTGTCGGGCCCTGGCAAGAATTTTTGCTAATGAGCCAGAGTAACGCAAGAAACTCCGTATTTTTGGAAAGACATTCGCAGGAAATCCCTGCAAGATGCAGAGAAAAAGGCGTGGCAAATCATCATCATTTCATCTCGCTGACATATAAACTTCACAGACTATCCGGGGTGTAGTGTCGTAAATTCTTATTGAAGCTTTTAATATACTTGGGAATTTTAACAACATATCAGAACTTTATCTTGTAACCGAACAACCCACGAACCCCTCACGAACCCCCAAAACGTTCGCAGAAGTTCGCCGAAGGGTTTTTGAAAAAACGAACTTCGTCGAAGGGTCAACCTTTGCCTGACAGACCGTTGCCCCCTTCTGCGTTCCCCTCAGATTAAGGGCCCCTGCCTTCGCAGCCCAAGGTGGCGAGCTTTAAGAAAAGCCCTGCTCGGCCCATCACGGGCAGCTGGGAGACTCCGGACGAGGGCCCCATGAAGTACGCAACTGGGACTCTGGGTTGATCGGGCTCATAGAGCTTTGGGGGATTAGGGTTTGGGGTTTTGGGGGTTTAGGGTTTTCAGAGGTTTAGGGTTTTTAGGGATTTAGGGTTTTGGTTTTCGGGCTTCGGGAGTTCAGGGTTCAGGACTTTGTGATGGTTGCTACAAGGGCTATCAGAAGTGCGGAGTTTGGATTATGGATCACCGTTGGGGCCGCTAAGGGTGCAAGGAACCCCGCACTCAGATACTTGCGCTTTTCGGTAGGCATGCAGCTGGGACTCTGGGTTAAGGGTCCAGGGAGTTCCGGGTTTAGGACTACATAGGGTTCACGGAGGGATTAGAAGATTTTGAGGGGTTATAAGGCTGAGGGGGTTTAGAAGTCGGGAAGATTATACGGTAAAGCTTAGTTAGTTGAGGCTGTTGAGGGCTCTAAATCCTCCGCTTCCAGGGCTTGTAAGACAGACTGGGGGCTTGTGCTATGTACTTCGGCTCAACCTGTCGGGCGTCGTGGCATCCTTCTTCAGGAGGGTGTGCTGGGTTCTGGGTGCAGGACTCAGGGCGAGTTTCGCAACAGATTAGGCCCTGGTATCGGGCTCCGGGTTCATGATTTTGAGGGTTCAGGGTTTCGGGCCGGAGTTCGGAGGCATTGGGCTTGGAAGGTTGAGCCTTTGGTTTATCCACGACCCTCAATGGCCCCTTAATGAAGCCCTTATGGTCCGTAATGGTGGTTATTTAGGGTATGTTGGAAGGTAGTTGGGGGGTCTAGGACCCCAAAGGTCCAAGTACCTAATAATCATACACTCTCCAAAATCCTAACCTACATAACTACTATCCGAGTACTTAATTATTTGGTCCTTTGGACCCTTGGGTTTAGGTTTCTAAGCTTTCGTGGCTTGAGGTTTCGGGGCTTCTAGGTTGGTTGCTTGTCATTAATCCATATGGGGGGTTGTCAAAATTAGGGTCCCTTTCGGGTACCCTAAATATTTACCATAATGGTGACCCAAAAAGGAACCATAATCTTGACAACCACCCATATAAAGGTAGGCTTAGGGGTACTTAGACATAATTTTGTTTTTTGGTGATTAAAATCCCGAAGAAACAGCTAAAGTTATTTTTTGCTAGGGTTCTAAGTTCAGTATAGGAACCTGCAAAAATCCGAGGCAGATGATGAGCTGGTGATGGAGACTCTGCGCGACCTCGGGGAGATCCTCCGCGAGGCCGCACGTTTTTAGCATGGCCCCGCTCGCATCATGTCAATGGGCTTAGGGCGGTTTAGGGATCAGAGTTTAGGGGTTTAAAGGGAACTCCAGAAAGTTGGAATATGGTTTCATGGTAGGATCCCCTATAGTTTACCTTAAAGGCGTTAGGATAATCATATTCCAACTTTCTGGCTTCTACTTTTAGGGTTTACGGCTTAGTCTTCAGTTAAGGGTTTGGGTCTTTCGGGTTGGGGTTTAGAGGTTTCGGGCTTTAGAGGCAATAGAAATCCGTCCGTCACTTGTATATCGTGTTCATGACCTATACATCAATAGGTTAGGCCTTCTGGTTTAGGCGCTAAGGATGCAGGTTGTCGTTTACGCTCTTATGCTGTGCAACAACAAGAATACAGCAAAACCAGACAATATCAGACAATCCTCGAGTGACGGACGTCTGCTCCCGTCGAGGTGTAGAGGCATTCCTGAGTTTCGGGGTTGTCTTTGGGTTCAAGGTTTTAAGCTTTAGGTTTAGGGCTCTCCGGTTGAGCCTAAGGCCTTTAACGCCAGCTACATCCTAAGCTCCGCAAGACCTGACTCAGGACCTCTGAAGGGATCTACTGAATGGCATCCTGAAAGGTTTTCCAACGTAGGCATTCCTTGCGGCTCTGATATGGCACTATTATGTTAGGCTCCTCTTGCCTGTTGTACTTGTAATAATTAAGGCGCATTTATGCTATTCGACAGCAGTGCAGTACTGAATAAGCCCTCCAGGTAGCCAACCTGCGACATGTTGTGTTACACACATAACTGGTGTATATCAAGAATGTGAGAAGAACAAGAGCCACCCCCTCATTCAGCCTCAACCCCAAATGCTTAGCTCCTGGAGCTGGCTAGTAGGATTCGGAATCTTCAATGTCTTGCTTGTTGTTTAGATTCCGCGATCCTGATTCGCTTGCAGGCAAGTGTTTGTAATGTGTGTTTCTACCGAACCTTAAGCCCAGAGACTCCAATATCCCTTAATGAAGGAATATACCTCAAATTATAGTAGGATCCCTACTATGATGTAAAGGAATATTCCCCAATTAAGGGATATTGGAGTCTTTGGGATCCCCTAATTTGGGGCCCTATACTACTAAGCGTACTTTACAGGAACCCCCATTAAGGGATCCACTTTTTGGATCCTCCCGGCATTCTTTGGGAGATGCATAGGGAGCAGGCTCGCAAGCAAACGGGGCGGGGGACCTTCCGCTTAGGCTCAAGGACTGTACTACGGTAGCTTAAGGTTTAGTGTTAAGGGTTCCTGGACCCCGTACCTTTTTAGGGCTCCCTGATATGATTTCCTTGTAGAAGTCCTTAACAAGGTAGGTACTTGGGGTTATGGTTAGGTTTATTAGAGAGTATTGGGGTTTAGGGTGTTGCAGTCCTTTACCTGTTCAATGATAGTTGTACTCGCAAGTTAGGCCGCAGAAGCTATATGAGTTGCCCCGCAGCCCTACACTTTACGCCTTGCTCATTCAAAAATCTAACTGATCATGAGCCTACCGAACAGACAGATGAAGCCGTGCGGTTGGAGGGCCGGAAACCACCGCCGAAAGAGCTCGACCGTGAACTCCAAACCCGAGGTGGTTAGGGTTTCAGGGTGCCGGTGTAGGAGAAGTTCATATTCCACCTGTGGCCCTGCTTGCTGAATTCCCCGGTCCTGTAGACCCTATTACCTATGCCCAAAACCCTTACAGTCAAGCACTAAAAAGCCCGATTCCCAAAGCAGCCTACCTCTCAGTCAGGAGACACCTGCTGAGATCGCGGCGGGTGCCTGAGGAGCGCCATTGTTTGGTTTGTTGGTTTCTCCGTAGTCGCCGCTTACCCTTGATTTGCCGTCGCGTGTCCAAAGCTGCATAGTCTTACGTAACCTAGTCTTTGGGTTCGTGGTGTGGGGTGTGCCTTAAACTTATGCTCCTATTCTCCCGGACCGTTTGGGCTTGCGCTTCTGCAACCTCAAATCAAAGCCGGAAGCAACGCGCGGACATCCTCAGGCTGAAAGAACTGTGGGAAGAGCTGATTGAGCCGTGATCCTACTGTAACTCCTACCCTGAAGTTCCGAAAGTCCAATTCCCAATGACGGGATCGCGCATTCCCAGAGACTCCAACACCCCATGATTTATGGAATACTCCTTAAGTCTGATTAGGGATCCTTCTGCAATCCAAGGTATATTCCTTGATGTAAGGGAGGGATATTGGAGTCTATGAGCCCTAAACCCTAAACCCTAAACCCCTAAACCCCTAAACCTTACTATGGGTTCTTTGTAACTAACATGCGATCCGATGCCACGTGAGGAGCCTTCGGCTTCCCCGCCGGACGTCTGACGACGCCAAGATATGCCCAAAAAAGGGGTTTAGGATTTTCGGGGTTCAGGGGTCGAGGGGTCGAGGGGTTGAGGGGTTTGGGGTTTAGGGATTTAGGGGTTTTAGGGTTCAGGGGTTCAGGGTTTGCCTTTGCAGGGCCCGCTTCGGCCAAACCGACACGAAACCGCAGGAACCCCAAGCCAAGCTTAAATGAGGATTGGAATGAGTATTCCCCAACCCTTAGCCCTCAAGCACAAACCTTTCAGAACCCTCAACTTCAAGCTCACACAAGTACACTGCAGCAGAAATCCGAAGTCAAAGCTTGGCACATACCTCCGGCAAGCCCCTTAAACGGATCCCTGTCAAGCCCTAGTGGTCGCTTTAAGCGGACCCTTTACAACTCCTGCTGCAGATGCTGTCGACAAATTTCGTATCAGCTCATCCTCACCATGCAAACAGATGTCTTCATGCCTTTGCATGGCTCATCATGCACAGCCCTTCCGGCTATGAGCGCGCAACAGACCTTCGAGGGCGGCTTATGGCTTATATGGGTTCTGTGTCTAACACAGCTGGATTTGCTGCTTTTCTTGTGACTGCCATATAAATGTGTGTGAGTGTGTGTAGAAACAATATATATATATATATATATATATATACACATAGATACATATGTACATACATAAATAAATAAATAAATATATATATATATATATATATATACATAGATACACAGATGTACACGTATATTTGTTTTTGTCGAGTGACGACCAGATCTCCATTCTGTTCAGCTTGGGGGCCTTGAGCCTCCACACTCTCAAATTCAAAAACTCAAAGGGGAAAGGAGGGACCCTTACTGGGGACCCCTACCCTATAATGGGCTATAGAATGGGTTTATATTAACTATGTCAAGGGTATATACCTAGGGGTCCTTATTAAGGGTCCCTCCTTTGACCCTTGGAAAAACTAGCGAGAGCAGGCGCCCTCGCCGGCAGTGCGAAAGCCGCCGACGCCATGCGCCTTGGCCGGCTCTGCTAGTATTGCCGATGATGACTGTAATGTAGGGGCCTTAGAAATCAAATAGGATTTGGTGGGGTATATCATACTATAATTGCTTATAGTGAGGAACCCCCAAAACCCTATTCTAATTATAACGCCCCCTACATTAGACTTTACCCTGAACCCTAACCCCTGTACCGGCAAGAAAGATGTAGAATCGGAATTCGGATGTGACAAGAGCTTCAGGATTCGAGTTTCGATTTGCATACTGGCAGGTTTGGTATCTACGGCTTATGGTTCAGGATTCTTCGGGACTATCATGCAGTAGTCAGTTGCAAGCTTAGGGTTGAATTGTTGAGGCTGCAGAGTCAATGGCGCAGTTTCAACTACCCCATATTGATACTACTCCAGAAGTATGTAAGTGGAAGTCATATCCAAGTTATTTCGGCACACCAATTTCCATGCTGTTGCGAGGAGACATAGTTGCACCGGTTTCCATTCTTAAACAGGCAAGATGAGCAAAACGAGGAAGCAACCGGAGCAATTACAGCACAAGCGATGCGTCTGGTTGGAAAATCGAAAAACAATAGCGCTCTAGCTCCCAACGGAAGCATGTGCAAGAACACCAATACCGCTGCTCATCCTCTTGCAAAAACAGGTCATAAACCCGCCAAACCTTGTGAGACTGTGAAAAAATCGTTGCAAAACCCTATCAGACCCTTGCAAGCTTGCGAATATCGGGTGGAGGTGTCAGATGTTTCGTTGGCTTCCGGAATGCAAGGTTTCAGTTAGGACCAAGAGGGCTCCTGTGGTTGATAGGGCGTACGATGATTCTTAAGCCTCTGGACCTGTGAAAAGCTAGGACCCAGAATAGGCCCTTGTTCCGTTTTTTAGGGTTGAGGTTCCTTATAACCCCCTGTAAACCAAAAAGGGCACCCTTTTTGTTCCTAGGTTAATCTTAGGTCTGGAAAGAGAAGCGCTGGTCAAAAGACCCTTAGCTTTCCATTTTGCAGCGACGAGGCTTGGTTGGTATTCGCGAAGGCGTCGACCTTTAGGCGGGCCGTGATTGGCTACGTAGTGAGGGGTCTCATATCCTACGCCTTGCTTAGGGTAAAGACGGGATAGGCGATGACCGCCTACCGCAAGATTCACGCTGCAATCGGAGATCTATGACAGATTGTATCTTCAAACTCTGTTCGACATACTTAGGCTCTTGTGCTAAGCCGGTGCCTGTGAACCTTTCAACTACCAAACCATAGACTTCCTCGTACAGGGCCCGTAAGGATGCTGCAAGCCGGGCTCTGCAATACCTGGTGTTAAACCTTCGCTTTAATGGGATACCCAGAGACTCCAAAACCCCTTAATTAAGGAATCTACCTTAAAATATAGTAGGATCCCTAATATGATTTAAGGTATATGGATGTGCACGGATTTTGCCAAGTGGCCTCGTATTACAACTGGTGTCGCAAGAGGCCGACAGGGCAAGAACTCCTACTGCAACTGCACCGAAAGCCACAGCTCCCCCGACTCTCCGCCCCTCCACTAAGCCAGAATCATCACCAAAACTCGAAGCCCTAAACCCCGGACCCTGTGCCCTAACCCTAGTCCAACCCCCTACACCCTGTACCCTGAAGGTGCAACCCCTTAAACAGTAACCCTAAATCCTACAATCTGCATAAAAACCCAAGGCCTAAACTTCAGACCGTAATTCCTAAAATCTGCACACGACTAAACCCCCAAACCCGGGAAACGAATTCAAACCAGAGTCAACATGGTTGAGCCGACGACCCCAGCAGAAGAGCTTAAAACTCGACTTTCGCAGTTATAAAACCATAAAACACTTCAACAATAATATGATCAAGGCGCCCATCAAGCCCTTAAAGCAGGCCTAGAGAACCTGAAGAAAACCTTGTGCAGCCCCTTATAGTTAGAGCAGCTTTAGCAAAGCTTCTTATAGAGCCCGTCTGAATTCTAAACCCTGTATAGCAGGCTTAGAAAACCCGAAGAAAACTGGTAAAGCCTCTATAGAACCTTGAATCAAGCTTCTTAAAGAGCCCTTCTGAAGCCTGCGGAGTCACGGAGGCGGCCGGCCGATCCGACAACTCTTGCGAGTCGAAAAGATCGCTGAAGATTTTAAGGGTGGTTTAGGGTCCCCGTCGTAAGGATACTTTTTTAAAGGCGCGTTTCAAGGGTTCCCATAGTAGGATTTTGGTGTTTAAGTTGTTCAGGGCTTTCGGGATTAATCCTAAACCCAAGCCCTCAACCCTAAACCATAAAGGACCTGTCGGTTTGGGGTTCCACCTGACCTTCCCCTCTGCAGGCAGAAGAATCCGCCATGTTATCTATTTCCTCTGCTCGGGTTGGGCCTGGCAAAGCCATATACGCTTCTAAAAGCCCAAGGTCGAAAACCCGAAAGCTTCGCACCCTAAATCTGCAGACCACAATACAACTTAACGGAAGAATGCAGTTTAGTCAGCAATGGGCCTGGCGATTGGCTGTATGACCTATAGGCACGTTCCTGTCATTGTTCTTCATCATTATCGCTGCTAGTTGGGCTCTCTGGTAGCATCCCTACCCTAAACCCTACACCCTAAACCCTGGGCCGACTCCTCAGGAATGGCGACTATGATTTGCAGCAGCTGAAACCATGTCTGGAGGCTTGTGTTTAGGCTGTAGGTTTAGGGCTAGGGGCTTAGGGTTTAAGGTTTTAGGGCTAGGGTTCTTCCCTGTCCCCTGATTGCAGTTATTCGGCCTTGACCGTTCGGGGATGTTTGGGAGTGTTCTAGTCCCGGTAATGGAGAGGCTAGTTAGTCAAGGGTGATACAGTTGGGATTTGTGGTTTATGGCTTGTGTGGTTAGGGGTTTGAGTGGCTCGAGTTTCCTGTTTGAGGTCTATCTGGAGTTGTGGGTTCAGGGTTTGGGGTTGTGGGTTTCGGGGCTTAGCGTCTTTGAGTTTTATTCTTTGGGTGTAGCTTTAAGGTTGCGGCTTGCACCGAGTTTTTGGATGTTGAAGATTTGATCGGTGTGGGCCAAGAGTGTGATGGGTGGTGGTTGGGGTAAGGAGCGAACTCGAAGACCAGGGAGTTTGGGTTTGAGCGTCAGAGGTTATTGATGTGAGCCAAGTTGCTTAAGACTCCTGGGGTGTGTACAGTTTTTCTGGTAAGGTTTTGTAATTTATTTAGGAGCCCTAAACCCCAAACCTAAACCCTAAATCTAAATCCTTAGGCTTCAGTTGCTCAGGGACCAAACGACCTGTAAGTGACTGGTTTGGTTTGGTTGTTGCCATGGCAGCCCTACGGAAGACCTGCTGCGGGTCCGAAAGCCCAACATTTAAGATCTGGGGTCATATGGGTGGTTGTCAAAATTATGGCCTTTTTTGGGCACCCTAAATATTAGGGACCCAAAAAGGGACCATAATTCTGACAATCACCCATATGAGGATGTCTCTAAGCGTGCTGTAAGGGCTTCTATCACGTTCTGAAAAACTTGATCTTTTGGAGTCCAGTATATGGGCTCTAACAAGGTTTAGGACCTTCTAGACCCATTTGTGATGTCTAAGAAGCAAGGCCGGTTTTGCTTCACAATACCTCCATGGTTGCAAACGCCGATTCCCTTACCCAGACTTCTCTAAGCCTCAAGCCATAGTTCAGCTAATCCTACATCCTCATGCTCAATTTCCCGTAAACCCTAAAATCCTTAAACCGGTAACCTTGTAAACCTAAGCACTAGTTTTCAAGCCTACAGCACCAGTTGCTGAACGCTAAACCCTAAGCCTTAAACCCCACTACCCTAAAATCCCCATAGGGAGCAAACATACCTGCGAGCTGGAAAAGAGGCAAAAAAATAATACCCAATACCTGATGCCCCTAAACCCTACTACCCTACTTGGAGGTTCATGGGTAGTTATAAGTCCCCTAATATGGGTTAAAATTATAGATACCCCACTTAAAACCCCACTTATCACTACCCATGGACCTCCAAGTACTACCCCGAAACTCTCATACCCTAAAAACCTTCTTGTAGATTCCTTCATAGACCCCATATAGATCCCTTTAACAGGAACCCTTAAAGATCCCTTTAACAGGAACCCTAAACCTTCTTGGGCTGCAAGGCACTGGGCGTCTGGATCTATAGCACGGAGGAGTGGTCTCAGGTCCGGCCGTTGGGGATAGGGCCCTGAACCCCGAACCCTTACAGTAGTAGCCAGAAAGTTGGAACATCATTATCCTCGTGCCCTTAAGGTAAAGCATAAGGGATCCTAGCACTAATCCGCCTAAAGTGATGTTCCAACTTTCTGGCTTCTACTGTAGGGTACTAGGGTTCAGGGTTTAGGGCCCTAAACCCTGAACCTTCAAGGTTTAGGGTTTAGGGGTTCAGGGTTTATTGAACTTCACACGTGAGGCTTTGGCTAGATTTTTAGTTCAGGTTTGGGGCTGCTTTCGCGGCTTACGAGCGTTTCATGTAGAGCTGTACTCCCAAATGACAGTCGGTACACAGTGGGGCCTTCAGCCCATCCCACGGTATCCCACCTTTGGAGGCCTTGCAAAAGTGCACCGAGCCTTCCAAGACTGACATGAGAGTTTCCAAAAATTCGGGGTACCCTTGCTATATTAAGGTTCCCTATTTTAGGAAACTCCCATACCCCATGAACCATCCCGAACTCTTTTGCAGAAGCGAGTGGCCAAGGCCCTCCAACATCGGCGATCCGGTTGCAGCAGCATACCTAGAGTCTCCATTGTAGCTGCGTTTTTTGGTTAACCAGTTTTATGGCTAGGATCCTATAATGGAGATTTTGGTTAACCAAAACAAGGAACTGAAATTTGGAGATTGTAGGTAGGCAGTATCCAGGTACGTCGTCATAGCAATACAAGGGCCTTTGTCAGCATAATCCTGGAAGTCACGAGATGTTTGCGGCCCCTTGTCTGTTCCATCTGCAGAGGCTCAAAGTCCTAAAGCCGAAAGCACAGCAGTTAAATCCCAAAAGGTCCCCAGCTCAAAGGACCCCTAGCCCTTACTCCTCTTCCCCTTAGTAGCTGAGTGGATACACTTTACACTTTTTGGGGCTTATGAACTCAGCAACTAAGTCTTAGTCCCTTTTCCCTTATCCACCGAGCCATCAGGTGGAGAAAATCTTCACCGCTCGACAAGGTGATCGTCCGCACGGGACTCGGGCGTGGCTCTCTTTGTTAGTTCTCGTTCCCATAGTCGGACGCACAAGCTATAACTGCCTAGGTCGTTGAGGCCCCTAAATGCTAAAGTTGTACTTCTGACGGCCTTGCTTTTGCCGTGGTCATCAACCTTACTTGGCACTTGCTCTTTCATTTCTTCCCTTGCGCCGCTTCAGATTTCAACCCACGCTGACCTCACGTAGAGGCCGCTGAAACTCCCCAGAGAATGCAGATGCCTGTGGGACCGCCATACACACCACTTTGACGTGCCAGCACGAGACCAGAGAAGCACTAGAGTTGGCACACTTTCGGAAGGGCAGCCAAAATACTTAAGGCAGAACGCTTCGTAAAACATGCCATGAACTCAGAGACGAGCCCCTAAACCCTAAACTCAGTAACCCAACATAGGTTAAAAACAGTAACCAGCTGCAATAGCCCGAAAACCCGTCTCAGCGCCATGACAGACCCTGAAAGCTCAACTCACGTTGTTTAACGACATTTCCTAAACCCCCAAAAGTAGGTAAAATAATGGCCTAATACCTACGAAAGGCTATTATTCTACATACTTTTAGGGTCCAGGTAGCCTGAATTACAGGGGGGCTTACTCTTCTGGTTTAAGGTATGTTGCACAAGCACATCATTGCGTAGAGACTTTCTGGGTTTGGGACAGCATAGGGGTTTTGATTGACAGACCCGATTGTCCAGGTTTCGCCCTCGCCCCGAATAGAACCGCACAAGAATGGATAAAACATGCCCAATACGAAGATACGCCTAGAAGCTGTTATGTGGAAAATGATGAATCTTGAACCCAAAGCCCTAAGCCCGAAACCTTAAAAACCCTGCACGCTAAGCCCTAAACCCCACACCTTAAGCCGCAAATACTAAAGGCCGGAAACCCTGTATGGGAGTTTCCGAAATAGGGGACCCTAATATAGTACCGTAAATAGTAGGATCCTTACTACAAGGACCCCGAAAATTTTCGGAAACTCTCATATCCCAGATGGGCGGTTGTCAAAATTCGGGTCCCTTTTTGGGTCCTCATTATACTACGGCACTTAATATTTAGGGTACCCAAAAAGGGACCTAATAATTTTGACAACCGCCCAGAACCCTAAACCCTATACTCTAAACCCTATGAAGCTTCGGTTTTTTCAGGCCAGTGAAGAAGCCTGCTGCACCCAAGTCTCCCGCCAGGGCAGCTTGGCAACAGTTTTTCCAAGGGTAAAAGGAGGGACCCTTAATAAGGACCCCTAGGTATAAACCCTTAATATAGCTATTATATACCCATTCTATGGCCCATTATGGGGTAGGGGTCCCCATTAAGGGTCCCTCCTTTTCCCCTTTGAATTTAGGGAGCTGGGGGCTCCGACGGCTGATGATATAAATCCTGCATTTTATGCCAGAAATACACTAAACCTACATATGGGAATACTGGCATATTCCTTAATTATGGGTAATGCAGGATTTATGTCATCAACAGTAGGGCTATGTGAAGGGCTGTTCTCTCTTCTCAGTTGAAGTGCAGAATATACGGGTCTGAGTAGTCATGTAGGGGTCTGAAACCATATCCCTCCATGGAACAGTCCCGATATTAACATCTTATGGCAAGGCGATGTAAGAGGCTTCTCCTTCTTCTCAGTTGTAGATGACCCAAGGTCGGTAGTATAGATTCCTGAGTAGGTATAGTATATACGGCAACCAAGGATGTGGGAAATACACGCTAGGATCTTTAATGTCAGCTTGGTTCACTAAATCAACGAACTACCGCGGACACTCATAGCATAATTTTGGTAAGCCCTAAGCCCTAAAACATACACCAGAGCGTTAAGCCCCGACACAGCTGAGAAGCAGAGGCTGGTCTTTCTGGAGCCGTACGGAAGCCTACCCAGACCCTAAGGTTTTGAGGGTGAGATGCCCTGGGCACCCCATATTTACAGTGTTTTCGCATGTTTTGTATAGCGAAAATCACTGTTGAAATAGAAGGGTGGTCGATCACGTACAAATGTAACTCGTATTCAATCGGTTTCCGTCATTCCATATGATAGGGTTTTTTCCCTGCGAGTACTTTGCTGCAATCCTTCGAAAGCATGAGAAGTCATCCACAGCATCCTTTTCTGACAATTTTACGTTCAGAGCATAAGGCCAATTATCATAGGTTTTATAGGGACCCTACAAAAAGTAAGTTTTTTGCGGGGTAAGGTACGTAGACCCTAAAGCCCTAAAGTTTAGAGTTTAGAACCTTTGTTCGTCAACTTTATATATATATATACACATAGATATATATTTAGTTTCCCGATTATAGGATCCTGACCATCAGCCACAGAATAGGTTATACAAAGGTACCACACTCTTGGGTCTAGGCAATACCCTAGACGGAGACGCACAATCGTCGTCCCTACACCTCAGCTTACCTAGCATGATATACCTTTGTGTAGAGCCACTAGAGAACTTCCAGTGACTCTACGTTACAACGAGCCGGCACGTTTACGTGAACTTCTCTATTCGGAGAAAGCTGCCGAGGTCTTGTCGAAGTTGTGGAGCGGTCCGGACAGGGTTTCGGGGCTCACGTTCGCGACACTACCGTGGAGGGCTTAGGGTCGGGTGTTTTCGGGGGTGTGTGGATGTGCAGTGGGGTTGGCGGGGGATGGGGTGGGGTGACAGTACACTGATTCAGCAAGGAGCTCCGCAAGTTTTGTTGTTGGTGGTTTTTATGGGGCTTCCAGCTGTCTCGCAATGCGGGAGTCCAAAAAAGTAGGATTACGGTTTAGATTCGGGCACTCTGATGCCAAGGCTTTCTAAAGGGCTGGTTAAGGAATTTGATTACGGCTTAGAGGCTTAGGGTATAATCTGCTGCAAGAGTGGTAGCAAGGATGGTCAATCCTGAAGAAAAGGTCCGTAAGAAGGGTGAATTCAGTTGCAAAGGTCTTGTAGTTCAGGGTTTAGGGCTAGGGGTGTGCAACAGTGCTTGCAGGGTTTTCGAAACAAACGGGCTGCCGGGCATGGTTAGTGAGTGTTTCAGTGCATTGGAGTTTATGGGCCTTGAGATCTTCAGATGGTTGGTGTTCTGTCTCTGTGTGTCTGTGTGTGTTTGTGTGTGTGTGCGCCGGAAGCCCTCAAAACGATCCATCGCCTTGAAACCCGGGCCTGCCTCATTGAGGCTCTCCATGCACTGGAAAAAGGTCCCCTAAACCCTAAACCCCAAATGCCTTAAACCCAACTCAGGCCCACCGCAAAAGCATCTCCAGCGCAGGACCTGACCCCGACTCCTCGCAAGGAGTCAGTAAAGCCGGTTCAGCTGCCCTCGTCTCAGTCCTGTTTAATTAATTTAGGAGCCTGAATTCAATGAGGCCTTGGGTTCAGCGTCCTGTGACAGTTCCAGAAGGTTACCATCAGGGTTCCATCACGTAGAGGCCTTAGGATAAGTGAAGCAGTTCTGCAAGGGTTTAGGGTTTGCGCTCAGGGTTTGGGGTGTAGGGTTGTAATTGCAAAATTTTCAGGAGGAGATGAAGAGGTTTGGGGTTTCGGGAGAATTTTGCAAGAGAGAGTCGACAAGCCTACTTTATTTATTTCAGCAGAGGCATCAGTGATCATCAGTAGTTAGCATTGCTGATCTCTAGGTTATGCAGCATAGTACAAAAGTGGCTTCCCCTTACAATCCCCTTTTTGAGTAGTTCTACGAGATAATATGCCCCCCCCAAAAAAAAGCCCTAACATGTTATTGAGCCCCATCTACCTAGAGTCTCCATTGTAGTTCCTTTTTTTGTTCAACCAGTTTTATGGTTAGGATCCTATAGTAGAGATTTTGGCTGAGGGATTCTCCGGGGTTTAAATTTTAGGGCTTTCATATAGTCTCCGTTGTAGTTCCTTTTTGGGGTTACCTTGTAGGATCCTTACAAGACTAATTGGTTAAACCAAGAGAAAGGAGCTGCAAGGGAGACGGCAGGTAGGTATGGTCCAGCCCAAGGCCTAAACGCTAAACCCTAAACCCTACACCTTAGAAGCTGCCCCCACCCTGTAATAGTGGAAAAAGAGGAATATATTAGGGCCCTAATATAATCCTATATAATCCTTATGGTCACTATTACAGGGTGGGGGCCCCTTCTAACCTACACCCTATGGTCCAGCCCAAGGTCGCGGCATGCTGACTACGAGAAGTTTGAGCAGAGCTTCTTCGAAGCCCAGGATTCCATTAAAGGGATCTATAAGGGTACCTTTACCGGGTTCCTTTAAGGGATCTTTAGGGTTTTCGGGTTTAGGGTGATGATATGAATCCTGCATTACCTTAAAGACCCTAAAACTATGGGAATAATGGTATTTTCCTTATTATGGCAAATGCAGAACTTATATCATCAACAGTATCAATGTGGCAGTTATCTTCGAAGGGTTTATAGGGCTCTGTTGTTTCTAGGGTTCAGGGTATTAATTGAGTTTTAGGGTTGGGGTTTCAGTGCTTGAGGGTTTCAGGGTATTGATTAAGTTTTAGGGTTTGGGTTTGGGTTTTAGTGCTTTAGGCTTCAAAGTATTGATTAAGTTTTAGGGTTTGGCTTTGGGGTTTTAGTTTTTTCGGGTTTAGGGTTAAGGATTGTCGGCTCGCTGTTCGGATCCAAGCTCCCGGTGGGCAGAAAAGCAACATGTACAGAGGATGCTTGGGACGGCGAAGGTTATCACGATTGCCTTGGTATGGGGTAGACTTAAGGCTCCGAAGCTTACAGCCTCAGCACTGCATGGAGTCTCAAGGTCACAACCCTAGCCCCTCCCTAACACAAATCCTAATACAGTAAACCCCAGAAAGTTGGAAACCGGATGAAGGACAAATAGTGCTGGGATTCCCTATACATTACTCTTCGGGATTGAGGCTATTGGGTTCCCAACTTTTGGGCTTCTACTGTAAACCATCCACATCCATCCACCTTCCCTGCAAGAAACATCTCACCGTTCGACGTCGGCGACTGGAGAGGGAGCTTTGTGAGGAGCTGTGGTTCTTAAAGCACATAAGCATAAGCATGTTATAGGGATATATCCCTATGATAATGGTTTTGCTTATGTGCTTTTTTGGGGGCCCTAGTGGTTCCTGAGTTCTCGGCTGTTTATGCAGATTCCTGCTGGTTTGCAATGTGTTGTTCAGTGTTCTAGGTGGTTTCAGGTTGTTTCTGGTGTTCTATAAGGCATCAACTGGATAGGGCGATGCGTACAGTTTCTAACAGATTCTTAGACTTAGAGGCACCTTATTCAGCGGTCCCTGGTAAGCATCTTGACCTTTACATAGGGTCTCTCATTCCTGAAATTCTCATGCAGTCCTTACCAAACAATTCTTGTTCTTGTCCAAGGGGGTGCTAATTACTCGGAGCTTCGGTTGCGGGTGGCGGTTCAGCGCTTCCGGTGAAGTCATTGTGACGCCTAGAACCTAACAGTCCGAGACCTCAGATCCTTAGATCTTCCCACAGCCACAGGTTCTAAACCCGAGAACCCACAACCCAGAAGCGTTTAGGCACGATCCATATCTCTGGGCTTGGGGATGAGGGAAGGCTGTCGGGTTTCGGGTGTGGGTTCACGGGTTTAGGGTTTGATGTTTTCAGGCTGGGGTTTTGGTTTAGTGTCCAGGGTATGGAAGTAGAATGCTTACAGGTTTCAATGCGGTCCTACATTGGACTACCTTGGCTGATGGAGGCTAAGAAGTAGTGCCCATCACTGTTCAAAGTAAACAGTTGCAGTCTTGACAACTTATGTGTCTAACTACTATGACCTCATGCACTCGTGATCCTACCATCTCTCGGGAAATATCTTGCAAGCATCTGCGGGTCTCGTGCTAAAGGTTTGAGCCTCCAATCGAAAACCTAGCCAGGTTTGGTGGTTGGGATTTCGGTAGAACTCGCAGATGAAGGCCAACTTAAAGTAAAAGCCAGAAAGTTGGAATATGATTATCCTAAACCCTTTATAGTATATTATAGGGTATCCTACCCTGAAACCATATTCCAAGTTTCTGGTGTTCCCTGTACAGCCACCTGAGCCTCTATGTAAGCTCAGAAGCCCCGTGGTCGAGGCCCGAGGACCTGGTAGAGATAGTTAGGGACCCAAAAAGCACATATGGTGAACCCCAGAAAGTTGGAACATAGATTTAGGATGTTTCATGCTGGGATTCCCTATACTTTACTCTAAGGGCATGAGGCTAATGATGTTCCAACTTTCTGGATTCGACTATAAGCATAAGCATTTTATGGGGATATCCCTACCTTATTGGGCCTCATCATAAGGGGATGTATATGGGATATCCCTATCCTAGTTTTTGCTTATGTGCTTTTTTGGGGCCCTAGATAGCAGGCGATCATGGTTCTGGGTTTTAGGCTTGTCGGGGTATCCTCACGTGACCCGTGAATACAGTACCAAGTATATAAGGAAAGGTGCAGCATGCTTCCAAGGACTAGCCCTCGGAACAGCAGCAACGGTTGGACCTAGTAGCCCTAAACCCTAAACCCCTAAACCCCTAAACCCTAAACCCCTAAACCCTAAGCCCCTAAACCCTAAGCCCTAAAGTCCCAGGCAGTATGTACTGCAGTATGGAAAAAGCTGTTTAAACAAAAAAACCTTGGGACTTTCATCACAGGAGCACCATCTGACACAGGAGCAGGTCGAGGACTTCCGCGCGGTTCCCGAAGATTCGAGCAGATCAAACGAAGTTGTCTTGAAGCCGAAAAGGGTTTAGGGTTTAGGGCTTTAGGGTGTAGGGTTTTAGGGTTTTAGGGTTTAGGGTTGATAGCTTCAAGTTTTCAAGGCGGAGTTGAAGCTCAAGGTGGTTCGTAGGATGTTGACAGTATTTAGGTTTTTCTGGTTTGGAAAGGGTTGGAAAGGGCTTTAACTTGCTTTAAAGGGAAACCCTGAGCCCTGAGCCGTAAAGCCCTCGTCAACTTCGGGCCACGCTATCGCCAAAGCTGAGCCATCTAGGCAGATCCTGAGCCACCTGTATGAGAACCATTCAAAATCACAGGGTGAAGGATATTTGGGCATGGGATCTTAACTTGAAGGGTTTAAACCCTTCCCGCCTTAAACCCTAAAGCCCGAAAGCCTAAACCCTATAAGCCCTGAACCCCCAACCCTAAACCCTTCAACCCTGCCCTTCAACCCTAAACCCCTAAACCCTGAACCCCCAAACCCTAAAGGCCCTAAAAGCGGCGCAAAATCGGTCCAGTTCACAAGGCGCCGATCTCGTTGGGCTGGACTTCCTCTTTCGGAAGCTCGGGCCCTGTGGGTGTACAGCAGGGGAAGGAATTAGAATAGGGTTCCTTTACAGGGGTCTGTAAGGGCTGCATTTACAGGGGTTTGGTATAGGTGCCTTAAAAATTGCCAATACTATTTTGGGGGTTCCGTATTATAAGTACAGCAAAATATACCCCAAAAACCTGTCCTAATTATAAAGGCCCCCATATTAAGTGGGCGGGCTCGTTTTTTCTTGTTTGAAATGGCCCTCCGGATTCGGGGCTTGGGGTTTAGGAATTGGGCCTCGGCTGGGACGCAGGATTTGGGCTTTTTGTCAAGGGCTTAGACTGTATATAGGGTTTATACCGTTTAGGCATTCGAGTTTCTGTTTTAGGTTGCAGGGTTTAATGATTAATGCAGGAGTTTGAATAGTGAATTCGTAATAGTTGTAGAATAGGCCCCGCCTCAATCAAAGACACTACTATCGTTCAGAATTCAGGCCTCTATTACGGATGAAGTTCCAGAAGCTGAAATAAGCCACAGTGAAGATTGAGCCAGCAAACCAAGGCTGATTTTCGGATATTGAAGACCAAATCCCGAAATCCAGAAATTCTCGAAGGCAACGGTCTACGACTCTACGAAATTGAATCCCAAGAACCCCGCACACCCAGGGCCCTAAATGCCCTCACCCTTTGCTTTAAACCGTCTTAGGAATTGCGCATTATGGTTGCAGGTCGATTTAGGGATACAGCCTCAACAAGAACTGGAAGGGAGGGGTTTTGGGGTCGGGGAACCCCCCAACTCCCCAACTCTGTTTAGGGTCTAAGATTCAGGGTTCAGGGTCTCATGATTTTGATTTTCCTTGTGCAATGGGTGCTGGTAGGTTTTGTAGGGTCCCGGTAGGTTGGTCTAGATCTTACTTCAGGATTATAGTTTAAAAACCTGAGCCGAAGAATCCAGGGGCCTTAGCAATTGCGATGCTATTCGATACGCTCTGCATTATGATTGCACTACTCACTACTATGGTATACCCCAGCACCCTTTTCTAATTGTTCAGGCCTCTACAGTCTGTGTGGCCAACCGGAGGGGTTTGAAGACATGGGCGCTTCAGGAAACTAGGCCATCAAGGGGTCGCTTTGGGGGTGGGGTCCTTACATGAGGATCTGCTTATTTAGGTTTCTACACCCGGGTATTGTTTCTGAAGCGTTCACATGTATTAGTCAGTTTATTAAGCTTCGTGGGCTTGGGATGGTTTTGCGGGTCGATGTATTGGAAGGGGCTTCTCGGGCTTGAGACTTCCTTGAGGGCTCATCGGAAGTTGCAGTTAGCAGCATACAGTTCGCATGATGTAAACTTTAAACTCTGGACCTGTATCAACAATAAGCCCAGCCGCGAAAGTTTTATCGGTCGTGACTTTACATGGCGTTCTTGCGACAATGAAGCACAGTTTGTCGGTCCAAGCTTTTGTGCCCGACAGGGTTTGCATACCTGCACAGCATAACATCTTGCAGCACTACCGTACCTATATCAGAGCTCTTTCCAGGCCAAAGCATAAACTACATATATGTATATTATGGACCCTCACGGCACACTTCCAACGGGAGCCACAGCTTCCTTTTCGCAGTCCTTGTTGAAGCGAACTCATCTTCTTCGCAGGTCCCTTGAACCCTAAACCCTATACCCCTAAACCCTAATACGCTAAACCCTAAACCCCTTAACCCCTAAGAAAAACCCTACACCCTAAACCGAAATCTTTAATGGAGTCCGGACGAGGTCAAAGGACTGTAGTAGACCTGAGCTCATTGTAGTACCCCAAAGCCTCAACCCCTGAACACCTAATATCGGCGCCTCAATAATTTCCAAGACTATTTCGGGAAATTTTGGGGGTTTCCTTAATTCCCATAGTTATAGTGTACTATAGCCCCCAAACCCTATTCTAATTATTACGGCCCCTATATTGATTCATAAATAATAACTCCGCGAAACCTGGAGTTCTCAGCCCTGGGTTAGAAGTCCCTTCTCATTAGGGATACTTAGAAATATTTTTTTAATCTTTGGTTATTATAATCCCTAAGAGACAGCTAAAATTATATATGATTTTTGCTAGGGTTCTAAGTTCAGTATAGGATCCGCAATCCAAATACCCTCAGAGTCGCACTGGTACATTCTATTGTTGCTCAAACCTCGTCCGGATTTCAACATGAAATTTGTGAAGGGGTCCATGGTTCGGTTTTCTGTTTTTTGTGTATCTTGCAGGTAAGGGTTCCGAGGCTTCAAGGCCTTGTAGGCCTTGGGTAGACATGCTTGAACCAGAAGGTTCGGCTCAAGCAAGCAGGACACTCTCTCTTCTCTCTCTGTTTTTTCCTCCATGTCTGCTGGCTCTGCACAAGCTGCGGAGGTCACCGACTTCAACGACTTACTGCTGGAATTCGCGGACTCCGAGTCTTTGCCTGCAAGCTCCCATTTACTTCGCCTGGCTTCTCCCGTGTTCGACCGCATGCTTGCGAGCGGCATGAAGGAAGCACAACAAAGCATCATCAAGGTGGACATTGCCAGCAAGGAGGAGTTCACGATCTTCTACGACTTGCTCAAGCCGCTGGCATGGAAGGAGGAAAAGGTTACTGTGGCAAACGTTGATTCATTGCTCTATTACGAAGTGGAGATCCTCAATCAAGCCTGCAGAAATTTCCTGAGGGGCCGCATGTGCCAAGGCATAATGGGAGATAACATGGTTCCCAACATCGCATTATTGTTCGACAGGGCAGCGCTGCTACGTAGGCGGCAATGAAAATTTCTGACCATTGTCTCACCCTTGCTGGGCGCAGAAATGTTGATGTCTCATGCTATCCCCAAAACCCTGTTCCGTCATTGAAGCTCGTGTACTGTAGGGGCCGTAATAATTACCGAAAGTAATTTTGGGGTTCCTTGTTATAGTTATAGTATAATGGGCCCCAAAACCTATTCTAATTATTTAGGGCTCCTATACTATTGGTGTTCAATGCAGCATTTTTGTGCTTCATTGCATGGCTCCTCTTAAAGATGCTCTACACCAACCCAGGCACAACCGGTATGGCAACAGGTACTTGAACGAGAATGAGGCAGGGCGGGTTGTTCTTCAAGGCGGTTGCCTTTTTCTGCAATTTCCCCGTTGAAATTTGGAATGACTTGACATGTAGATTCTGAGCGAGTCTTGTTTGTAGATATGCTTGTTTATCTGGTCACGATTTCCTCTGTTTCGCGGTATTGCGTGCGAGCAACAGGTGCGCCTAATCAGGAAAATGCCGGCATTGCAACTTCGTGCTTCAACGGCTTAGTGTTCGTTTAGGGTTTCCCTGATCTTCTTTAGATCCCGGACCTAAGCCCTATAGACACTAAGCCCGAAGTCTTAAACCCTAACCGTCATGCCAACGACGCAAACCTCCCATGCTGTCGCAACAGAAACCTAGTTGAATTCGAACCCAAACTGAGACAAAGCGGACGGGCCCGGTGTGCCTGAGGATTGGGTTCTCACACCCCGAACTCCAAAAACTCAACCCCTATGGGCTTTAACAGCTTTAACCCTAAACCCTAAGCGCCCTAAACTTTAGCCCCGGAAAATCCGATAGGTACCGGCTTACCCAAAAAAAGCTCGAAAGTCAATCAAGCTGACCTGAAGGTTCTCAAACCCAGCACCCTACATTCCAAAAACACACCGAAACCTGCACCCTAAAAGTCACAAACTCTTCTAAACCCTAAACTCCCAACTTCTTGGATTTGCCTTCGCTGGATCCGGAATAGAGCCGTTGCTGCGACAGTAAAAGCCGCTGTCGAAGGTCCTTGACCTAGATAGTTTCTGAAAACAGTGGTGATTGAGTTCAGGCTGTAATGAGTTGTTGTTTCGGTTTCTGTATATAATGCTGAAAATGTTATGCTGTTATGCTTACTGTTTCAACAAGGGGTCCTCAAACGTAGTTATCCTTATCGTAAAGATCATACGCCATGGGGCTTTATCAAGGCTTTGGGCACAGTAACGTACACAGTCAAGATTCTGCAGACTCCTACCTATAGTCTCCATTGTAGTTCCTTTTTGGGGTTACCTTTTGAGATCCTTAACATTTATATATATATATATATGTAATTTTTTATAACAGGCTAAACCAAAAAAAGGAACTACAATGGAGCCTATAGGCACTATGCAGGGTTTATCCGGGGGGAGGTCCTGGAACTGTTGGTGGCTTGCGGAGCAGATGCCCGACTGCTGTGCACAGAGCTCGTGTCTTGCGCTCAGGTTCCATCGTTCCGAACTTTTCGGTTACTTTTTGGGTACTGCCCCCCACTCAGTAATAGTTGAATAACATTCATAATATAGATATATTTGGACCTTAATAGTAGCCCTATTGTAGACTTTTACTGTATGGGGGGTGGTACCTAAGTTACTTTGGAAGAATAGGCCTCAGGTTGCGAGGTTTATTTGTTCGATGCTTACTTACGGCTGCCACTTCTGTCCGTGATTAATTTATGGATGTACTCTATCTTGTTCTCCAGTGCAGGTTCGTTGAATATTCACCGCAGTGCTTCTGCCATGACTTTAACTTCAAGCGGTGCTACCTTCTCCGGATCGTGCTCATGCCAACATGGATCCCGGGATTCCCCTGGATTCATTCGACTCGACATTGGTGACATGCTGACCTCTGATTTCCGGGCTTCGAGTTCTAGCAGAGATGTTCGGAGGGTTGCAAGCATATGTACGTACATACATATGTGTATGCATTTACGTACGTCTGTATGTACAGCTATTTCTGCTTCTGTCTGATAATATATATATAATATACACATGCATGTGTACATATATATATATATATATATATATATATATATATTATACGTACACATATAGACAGAGAGAGAAAGGGAGAGCGAGAGAGAGAGAGAGAAAGAGAGAGAGAGAGAGAGAGAGAGAGAGAGAGAGAGAGAAAGAAAGAAAGAGTCAGAGAGGTCCTGTCTGTGTCACCCCAGACTCTTCGGTTCCACAAAGACTTCGAAGCCCGAGCATCTCAACCCAGAGCGCCGAACATCAAGAAGACGCACCGGTAGTGCTGAGTTCAAGAAGGGGCCCTCGTCTGGGGTCAGCTCACTAGAGAACTTGCCCTTTTGCCAGGGTTTAGGGTTTAGGGGTTTAGGGGTTTAGGGTTTAGGGGTTTAGGGTTTAGGGTTTAGGGTTTAGGGGTTTAGGGTTTAGGGTTTAGGGTAGCGCGGCTCAGTGTGCTGTCAGGGTGCATCTGCACGCCTTCTACACCAGAGCTGTTCGACGGATCTCTTATGCTGCTCCAGTTCCTGCCCTTGCCTGACAGGAACCCGGCAGCGGGAATCCCTAATAAAAGTTGAATGCCACACCCACACGTGGTCGATCGTGCTCGGATGCTACTCCATCGAGGGGAACCCATGTTCACTGTAGAATTAATGTAGGGGCCTACATAATTACGTATACTATCTTGGGGATTCCTTATTAAGAGTATAGCAAAATACAACCGAAAACCCTATGCTGATCATAAATAAGGCCCCTATGTTATGCCGCCCAGACCAAAACCTCCAATCACATGGTTTCTGGTCCACTAAACGAAAAATACGAGCTGCAGAGGAACTCCTGCGCGGCGCCATGCGCAAACATGCCTGTTGATGGATCGTGATTGTAGCCGCTCGGCTGTGAGCTCACCGGAGCAAGCTTCCAAGAAGCTTTCGACACACCGTCTTTACTGCACTTCCCCCCCAAAGACTCAATCCAAAACTCCGCTTGAACAGTTGGGGTGTTAGAGGTTGTGGCGAGCAGCCCTTGTTGAAACTCCAAACCCCGACCTGAACCCGATCAAAAAGCCTACGTCTTGTGGGCTGATAGTAGGAAATCATGATAGTAAGCCCCTGCAAAATACTCGAAACCTCGAGCCATCTAGGCCGTGAGCCATTAATGTACACTTCAAAACCCCATATTGCGGCAATTAGTAGTACCGATGAGAGCTATATTGGCGTAATCAATATAGTCATCGTAATAAGGCTAAGGATCATAATGCTGCTCATCATAGCAAAAGAAGGCAGACCAGCAATACAAATCCTCAAGCCCTAAGCCAGCAATACTAATCCTCAAGCCCTAAACCCTAAACCCTACCTTGAAAATGGCCCGTTCCTTGGCGCCACTGGCTGCGGCCACCGCCACAGCGCTGGAGTTTCGACGGAGACGTGTCAGGCGGGAGCTCGGTGACTTTCGCGCTTTCTTGAGCCGAGGTTGTTTTGGAGTTTGGAGGTTTATTGGCTTTTTTGGCTTTCCAACGATTTGCTGTTGGCTTCTCGGCTTTACACGGATTCTCTTTAAGTGCTTGTAGAAGTGTAAAATCGGTGCCTGAACATGTACCAGGATCTTCAGGTTTCCGCACTGTAATATTTTTGCTACGACCAGAATAGTATTTTGGATGGTGTAGGGTCATAGGGAGTGAAGGTTCTCCAGTAGTACCCTTGTACCATTTTTGTTTCGGGGGCTCCTTCTAAGCCTTGAATCAAGTGGTACTAGTTACTAGTGGCAGACCAAGGAGGGCAGAGAATTGTTCAGGTCGCTGTATTGATGCTTGTGGCTTTTGGCTTTAGGGTCTGATAGACCGTATAATAGTATACGGAGAACCGCGATTCAATCCCTAGCAGCCATCAGCCGACAGCCGCCAACTCAAGCCCTGAAAACACATCTCATATAGTACCCTTGTAGAAACCCCTTTAGAAACCCTTACAGATCAGTTCCAAAACTTAAGTCCCGCACAGCCCCAACCCTAAATGCCCGGGGACTCCGTCCCCCGAGGTGTGAGGACCGTGGCGATGTACCGAGGCCGGTCGCTCAGTAGTAAGTATGACTCGTGGTAAGTAGTTGCAGGCCAGCAGTACTAAGAAGCTGCGAGTAGGTAGTACGCAACAACAACAACAGCAGCAACAACAGCAACAACAGCAACAACAGCAACAACAGCAACAGCAACAATACCAGCAACAGCAACAGCAACAGTAACAACAACCACAACAGCAACAGTCACAACAGCAACAACTACACATAGAATTACAACTACAGCTACAACTGCAACAACAACAACAACAACAATAACAGCACCAGCAACATGTGGTTTCAGCGTCTGCGGCTTCGATGGACTGCTGCTGTTGTTGCTGCCGTAACTTGCAATGTTGCCTACTGGGTTTTAACACGCTGAGTGGAGCCATTGCTGCGCTCATCGTCAGGCTGGAACATGGCGAATAATCAGAGCATGGTTACTACGAAATTCGCTTCTTGCATATACTCATGGTGATGACCATGAAGATGGTTATGATGATGGTGACGACGATGTTGATCACCATGACGATTGCCATCATGCTGATGATGATCAAACTGGCAAGCATCGGCGAAGCCGTTGTTGACACTGCGGTTCTAGAACAAGTCGTTGAGAGCGGGGACGATGACGACGTTGGTGCTGATGCCGGTGATGATCACGGTTTCGACGACATGGGTGCTGATTAAAGTGATGTTGTTGAATGCGTAACTAGAATGCTCTTTAATGTCCTATCTTGATCGTGTAATTTCTTGGTATACGAAGCGACGAAGCCCTACTCTGTGAGCTGAGCCAGGTGGCTGAGAGAGGGCGTGGATCGGGACCCGAGCAGACAGGTTGGATGCTGGGATTGCTTAGGATTTGCTACGTATGTCGTGGTCACCACGCTTCGGTCAGCTTGGGCGCGATTTTCTTGTTGTTGCAGTTCCTACACATCCAAAGAAGCTTTGGAGCTCCAGGATTACTTCAGACAGAGTAGAGCATGCTGGAAGCTGGGAAGCATGTCTGTTGCCGCATCACACTTTTACGTCACAGTTAGTATCCCAGAGTAGACCTGTCAGTGGCCCTACGCCCTACGCCATCTTTATGAAAGTCCTATACTGACCCGTTTTTTACCTCAATCTCACTGTCACTCAACAATTTTACCTCGTTGCAGGCCCATGTCACCCAGCGTCACATGCAGCCGGCCCCGTAGCAAGCCCACACAACGCATACTCGGAGCCTTGTAGTAGCGCTTCATCCCATAACCCCCGAAACGATAGCTATTGAACTCTAAACCAGGTCCTGTGCTACGCCAACAGCCAAGACTTCCAGATATGACCCTAAGCCCTAAACCCCTAAACCCCTATACCCTAAGCCCTAAACCTCTAAACCCTAAACCCTAAACCATGAAACCCCTAAACCCTAAACCCCTGATGAATCTGAGGAATCGGATCCACGGTCCAAATGGGTTTTTTAACTGAGAAGTCTGCATCAACCTTGACCTCTGAACTCTTCATAGACAGGCCCTGGACCTTGAACAACATGGAATCTTGTCTAGAACCTTCGTAAAATTCTCATAGACCTCTTGATCTTCATTGAAGCCTTGCAGAACTGATATAGAATCTGCATAGAGCCCTAGTAGAACTTTTACATAAAACCTTTGTAGAACCCAAACCCGGGCAGTAACCGAGGTTGTGTCTGTTTGTCCGGCAGGCAAAGATACAGGCATTTGAAGAGGCGCAGGCGCGAAGCACAGCACATGGCGGCGTTTGGGATAGGGTCTTGGGGCCTGGATTTAGGTTTTCGGGCTTAGGGTCTCGGGCTTAGAGTCCCGTGGTATCTGTTTCCCGACCATCGTTTGTCAGGGGAGTTGGAGGCTTGAATCGGCTATTGAGGCAATGATGCTTTGTTACCTTGAACCCTTAGGAAAGTCAGAGTTCAGGCTTCGTTTCGGAAAGCAGACACTTGAGGGATCAGAGTGGTGGCGGGGGTAGAAGCTGTCGTTCTGTCATTGTCCAATGCCTTAGGGCTCCTCCTACCATAAAACACCCCGAAACGATTGGTAAGTCTGCGCATCCGATGCCGTTCCTACTGCAACGTTGCGTAAATGCATGCGAACCATGTCCTGGCAATCCTGGTACAGACTGAGAGCAGCTATACAAACACACCAAGTAGCAGGAGGAGCAGGAGGAGGAGGAGGAGTTTCAAGCGGCCCGACATGCTAATATGCAAGAACACATTACGGCGGCTGGCTGGGGTTACTTCAAGCACGGCTGTTTCAGAACCAGTCGAAAGCCTCTAACACCAAATTTTCCATCTCGAAGCAGTATCAGCATCAGAGAACACACTTTGAATTTGATCCTAAACCCAAATCATCCCAGGTCCCAAACCCTAAACCCTGCTGTAAGTCTTCTCGGCGCAGCACCACCAGGCCTCCCCGTCCGCCGCTGCCCGAAACCTTGCATTGCCCCCACGGCGTGGTGGACGCAGTCTTCGGTGGGGGCGCCCGGCTGCACCGGGCCTTCAAGATTGAATTTTAAAAGTAGGTTCTGGAAGTTTGGGTCTGATGACTGATGTATGTTTAAGGATGTTTAAGGTTTGTAGGGTCGTGCTTCCAGTTGCTTTAAGAACTTACAGCCGTTCTCCCGAGCTTTGAATCTTGTAGATGTCAAAAAGGGCCATACTATACTATTATTCTAATAAGGAACCCCCAAAATAATAGTATTGGTAATTATTGATAAAGGACCTTATAGTTGATGTCAAAAAAGTACTAGATAAGCTGACCCAAAGCCCGAAGCTCCGATCTCAGAAGCATAGTGTTTTGATTGATGCACGCAGCTCCACGCTTCTCCTAGCAAGCCTGCGAACACCAGGTCTCCACTGTCTCCACCAAGCATCGCAAAGTCTTATAAAACTGCATCCTGAGATCTGTAAATAGAAATTGGCAATTTAGCACCGACCCGAAAACGATAAGCCACGGAATCTTCATGTCTTCATCTCCAGTTTGGAAAGTCTCAGACCAAGCAACTGCACACCCCAAGCCCCTAAACCCAGAACTTCTAATATAGGTGCCTAAATAAGTGTCGATACTATTTGGGGAGTTTCCTTATTGATCGTATAATGATAATGTCCCCCCAAACCCAAGTCTTATCTTGAAATTAAGGCCCCTGAGCAAAGCTCGGAAGGTTGGTCTCCTTCAACGTCCACTTTCATAGGGACTGCCGGATGAAGCCGTCGCCTGGCTGTCAGAGTTTTTACAGATTCTCGAGCATGGGGTTTATCAGAAACCGACATTTCTGTAGGGTCCCTAATTACAGATCCGTATTAGGTTGTGTAGTTGGAACCTAATCGGAATCGGAACCTACCTTCGTACTCCAGCTCTTTGCTTGTATGGGGATGTTTCCTGGAATATTGGTGCGGGACTGTAGAAGTTAGGTCAAACCTACACCCTAGTATAGGGGCCTTAATATAATTACCTATACTATTTTGGGGGTTTCCTTATTGAAAAAAATAGTATAATATACGCAAAACCCTATTCCAATTGTCAAAAGGTCCCCACATTAAACCATAGACCCGAAACTCTCTGAGCCCGAGACCCCTAAACCGTTACAATGGCGTCGCAAGCCACTACGTACGCCACACCTGAGAGAAGGAGCTGCAGGAACCGGCTTTTAGAGATTCGCGATTTGGGGTTTAGGGTTTGGGGTTCGGGGTTCAGGGATAAGGATTTTGGGGTTTAGGGTTTAGGGGTTTGGGGGTTCAGGATAAGGAAAATTTATGGCTTTAGCATGTAGGGCTCTCCGGTTTTGTGCTAAAGCCTTTGCGTCTACTTGGGGTCTTGGCTGACACACTCTTGCCAGAGAGTCTGTTGCTTCACTGTGAACTCTAATCTCTATAATTACCACCGAAACCCCGGATGAAGCAAAGTCCTATGCAACAAATGCCGCCAGTGCCCCCCAACCACGTTCCACCATGCCAGAAATACCCACAGTCAAGAACCATCGCAAAAGTCCTCGTAAGGCTGCCCCATGTTCGAAACTCTGAACCCTCTAGAACAAAACTAAGGAACGAGACGCTAAAGCATCAAGCGTCGTCAGACAGTGAACTATACCCCTGCTGGGTCTTGGCTAACAACCTTCAAAGGGTAAAAGGAGGGACCCCTAATAAGGACCCCTAGGTATATACCCATAATATAGCCATTTTATGCCCATTATATAGCCCATTATAGGGTAGGGGTCCCCATTAAGGGTCCCTCCTTTTCCCCTTTGAAACCTAGGAGCATGGCTCGCATCCTGGAGGCCTGGGTCACTCCTTGAGGTTCGGGGTCCAGGTTACCGTGACCCTAAACCCTAAACGAGGTATGAGGCAGGCCTGTCTGCACAGAAAAGGGTCGCTGCATTTTAAAAGGAAACCCTAAACGAGGTTGCAGGACTCGCGACTTCGGGTGTCGGGGTCTCTGGGCGTTTAGGGGTTCAGGGTCTAGGCGTTGCAGGGTCTGCGGTTTGGGCATCAGGGCTTCGGGCTTCGAGGGTCAAGGCTTCCGTGTCTCTTTTGGGAGTTTCCGAAAATTAGGGGTACCTTGTTTTGGGGTACTTCTAATAAGGATCTTACTATTTAGGGTACTATATTGGGGTCCCCTATTTTCGGGAACTCCCATTTGGGGTTTGCAATCATCTGGGTTTAGGGTGTAGCGCTGGATTCAGAGTTTCGGATGCTTTGCGATCTTATTGCAACGATGCTACTCATTGAACCCTAAACCCTAAACCCTAAACCCTTTAATTAAAATCCCAAGCACCTGCAAGTCGGAAAAGAGGCGCTTAAAAAACAAAAAAAAACCTGTAATTTGGGATCTGCAGCCGGAGGGCCCCTTTCCAGCTCAAAGGTGGGATCCTTTGTTTCGGTCCCCTAGTCTCAATGTCTGTGCGTGGTTCCGGAGCCCTGCGCCAACCTCGATGCCTGTATCCGAAACCGCTTATAAGGTGTATTTCCAATCTAGCCTCCGTACTTCTGTACCTTGAGATCCTATCGGCCCCACAGCCTCAGCCTTGGAAGACCATTTCTACGAAGCCCACAAGCAGCATCAAGCTGGCAAGGCCGTTGAGAAGTTGGATGCCGACGTCATCGCGCTCCAGGCATCAGTGGATCAGGTCTTCTACCTTAGTAGCTGAGTGGATACACTTTACACTTTTGGGGATGATATTAGCCACTATAAAACTGAAAGCGTACACTTTGGGTTGCCTATCAACTCAGAAACTAAGCTAAAGTCTTTCTCTCCCGGGATAAACCCCCAAACACGGCCCAAAGGCCCAACACCCAACATCCAGAAGGACCCCGACACTTTAGGGTTTAGGGTAGCTACACCCCAACGCCAACCAAGCCCCTTGAGATCTCCAGAGTCCGGTTCCAGGATTCGGGTTTGGGACTTTATCTCAAGGGAACATGACACTTCCATGGCTGTGTTCAAGGTTGTGGATGTGGCCGGTCAGCGCTTTAAGGATCCTGGGGCTGTGTCTGGTAACGAAGCAGATGGGTGGTTGTCAAACTTATGGTCCCTTTTGGGCCTTTTGGGGTACCCTAAATACAAGCTGCCGTACTACATTAGGGACCCAAAAAGGCTTAAAGGGACCATAACTTTGATTACCACGCAGATTGATGGTTGCTAAATACCCTGGGATCTAGGTGTTTCTCTACCTAAGGCTTCTATCCTACATCAGCAACGATCTTTCAGTTAGTTCAACCCAGAGAGCCCTGCTTGCCCTTTCGTTGTGGACGGTGCCTTTCATCAGAATAAGATGCCTAAGAAAAACCGAAGAATCTAAGCCCCTTATTCCGCTTCGGGACGCTGTCATAAAAACTTAAAACATACATACTGCGCCGATTCATCGGAACCTTAAACTCCATGGCTGTGGATACGGGGCTTGCGTCGTTTCAGGTGTTGCTGAATATAAGATTAAAAGGTTAACGGTAATTACAAACAGTGGAAATCATAGCATTCGAATAACAGCAATAGAAAAGCACATGAGTGATAACAACACAGCAATAATTGCGATGCTGAGTTCCACGGCTATCGGAGGAAAGCGGCTTTTCGAGCAAGGAAAGCCTTCCACTCTGTATACGTTTCTATCTATATAGCCATACCAGACCAATGCAAACAGCAGTGTTAAGACCCTTATATTCTATGCACACCCTTTTGCGCCCCATAGAGCCCTAAACCCTAAACCCCTTCTAAACCGCCTGCAAGAGGAGGTTGGAATACCGGACGGCCTCGGCGAGAGTGGAAGGCGAAGCTTGGGGCTGTCAACTGGGTAAAGCCCAAATCCCTTCAGCAATAAAAATAGTCTCCATACGACCAACACTAATGAACCAAACACAGTACTAGTACTACTACTAACTAGTAAAATCAATAAGAATATTACTAACAACATGTACTAGAGATAGACGCCCCAACTGCCCTAGTATACTTCAGACGCTGGTATCAGTCTTGTGATCATAAACGCTCGGGAAAGGGCAACTTGCTCCAGCAGCTTTTGGGGATTTTTGGTGTGTGTCCCAGGCCAAGCTGCCTCAAGCCTCAGTCTTTGGTTTGGCTGAGGGTGTAAGATGGAGGACAGAGAATGCTTAAACCAAAACGCCCAAGAACTAGACCCCTAAACCCTAAGCCGTACCGGGCACATAGATGTTTTTTTCATACATGAAAAAAAAAATATATATATATATATATATATATATACATACATGTAGACATACATATGCACATACACATTCGTATATAGACACATACACACACACACACTCACAGACTGCTTCGGGTGTGGGGTGATGGTTCAAGGCATATAGGAAGTTTGGAGACCTTGTTGTGCAGCTCGAGAATCCAGATCCAAGTTCTCGAAACCTAGGCCTTGTCGATGGTTCAGGCCTCGGAATGCAGTGTTGCACTGACCTTTGGTTAGTAGGAAATGGAAGAATGGTAGTAATAGTAGTTATAATTGTACCCTATTCCTCCATTCCCTACTAACCAAAGGTAAGTTTAGGCATTGGGGTCCCGGGCTGAGGGCTCAGGGACTTGCTTTCTGTCACAGGCTAGACCCCAAACGCTCGGTCTCAAGCTTTGAGTCGTACTAAGCTCCGGAACGCGTTGATAAAGTCGGTTTTCAATGAGCCAGGTCTTGTCCCACGGGCGTGGATCGGTTTGGGTCTTGCAGCATACTGCTGCGGACTCTCAGATGCACGCCGCCCTAATTACACCCGTGAGCCTGAACCTTCTACCGCCGGGCCTGAGCCTTTAGCCCTCAGCACCCTAAACCCAAAACGCCATAAATCCTGCACTGCCTAAGTAAGCCCTAAATCCCGAAACCCCCAACCTGCACTCCGCGAACATGCAGGTGGTCGGCGAAGGATGGCGAGCTCACTCCCAAGAAGGTCCTTCGGATGCAGCAAGCCCCAAGAAACAAACGAAGCTGGCGCCTAGCTGAACCCTTAGAAGCCTACATTTTGGGGGGTTCCTTACCATGATTTCCTTATGAACCCTAAAAAGCCGACATGTGGGCGGTTCTCGTTCTTATGATTTCATTAAGAGCTGGTAGCTATATTCAGTGTTTGCTTCGTTTTCCGCTTGTTGCTTGGGGCGCAGCACCACGCAAGTTAGATCTTCGGGAAGCATTCTGTAAGGTTTATCTATATAGGGTTAGGGCCAAAGACGCTGCACTTGTTGTCAGCTTACAGGTGATAGGAATAGAAAATGGACCCGACAGGCAGTCTCTGTGAGCTTTTTCGGCATAATCCCTCGACGTTGCTTTCCTATGTTGTCTCACTGTCCTCGGCATGGCTACGGCTTTCGCTAGTACTAATATACTTTACTTGTTCTTACGAAGACATCAGCAGCAGTACCAACATGATGGTCAAGCTCGTCGAGTTCGCTGCTTCATATTATCGTACGCGTGCATCATCCACGTATCTTTGCTGCTTCTGCTTTATTTCGCTGGTTAGCAGTTCCCCTGCATGGTTGCTGCTGCTCTGACTATGGCGACCCTTGCAATTATAGATCTTGATCCCAAACCCCACCTCGGTGCCCTTTTGACTCGGTAAACTAACTCAGTAAACTAGGTTTAGGAATGAGGTTTTTGTGGGGATTTCACATCTGGGAGTTAAAGGCACGAACAAGTAAGCATACTCAGTCAAAATGCCTGCAGCACATGATGCAGAGCTTGGATCAACATCCCGAGCCATTCTTAACGCCGGGCATGCTGCGGATTCGGAGCGTGTCTGGCAAAGATCTCGTGGCGATTGGTTTGTTCAGAGCTTAAATCCCAAATCTGAAGAGTTCCTAAACCCCAAGACCAAACCTCCAAATCCTAAACTCCGCATTCTGAGCCCCCTGCGCCGCCATGGTCGACGAGAAGCGTGCGCGCGAGCTGTCGAAGGGCCTGCACAGCTGGTTTTCCGAGGCCCGATGACAAGCTGGGGATGTTGGGCTTAGGGGTCGAGTCAGGGGTCTTGGGTGAGGGCTAGGGCTGAAGCTCCACCCTACACGTTGAAGCCGGATAGTGTGACGGAGGAGCTGCAGATCCCGATCCGGAAGCGGGACGCTGGCCCAGAGGTGTTCGCAGGTTTCCCCGGCGCCTCGGGGTGAGCTTCGTAATGGGCCAGTCCCCACTCAAGCGTCTTTTGAGTTGTGGTGTGCATGTAATGGAGGGGTCTAATTCGGGTAATAACTGTAAAGAGTTTTTTTATAGCACTGTCTAAACTTATGATGTAATCTTCCCGCCAAACATGTTCTCGCCATCTAGGAATCTATAGTAGACACCTTTTGAAGCAGAACCAGCGTTTTGGTGACCGGCGGCCCGCCCCTCAATCAGCGAGTGATGAGGTGTGCTGCGCAGCTCCAACCCGCTCTTCAGCCAGAGAGCAGCCAAAAGACACCTGCGAAAGCCCTGCCTTTTGACACAGCGCTTCCCAACCGTCCGCGCTGGACGATGGCTGCATTACCCAGATGTCTACATGGCCAAGCAGGCAATCCTGGACGCAGACAACAAAGCCATGCACGAGAGTAAGCTGTGTCGATTACTGCAGTGGCCTTTTCTGGGCAATGGCAGATGTCAGCACGGAGCTTGGCATGCAATCAGAGGTATGCCTTGGGCCAAGTCGTACACACGCTGAAGGTGCTGCGCTGTGCTTGCGCAGCTGTAGCTGCCTGCGGCTCGCTCAGGAGCATGATCGGCTCGGACGGCCTGGACAAGAAATCTCGCCTCTCACAAGAGGTTTTTCTACATGTGCACGCACAAGTTCCCGCTCCGGTCCGCGCGTTTCAAGATGGCCCGGAGCAGTTCCACGCCATGGTGGCCAAGATGCCAGGGCGCCGCTTTAAGCTGTCCAGCAAAAAGCTCTACGTAAGCATGGCTGTGGCAGAGAACAACAGCATGGCCAGGGTGGGGCGATTTTCGTTGCCTTTTGGGGCGCCAAAAACTGCGCCAAAACATTCCTGACGGTGCCACTCAAAGCTGGCATGCATCCGCCTTGTACTACACAAGGATCACCTGGCCACACTCTGTCCCAAGCTGGAGAAGAGAAAGTTGACATCTTCGAAGTCGAGCCAGGTTGGTGTGGTGCGTTTCTCTATGCGAAGCAGGCGGCTTGACTCAACGTTAAGTTGCCCCGTGTGCCCATCATGTCGATGTCATACTAGCCGGTTTTGGGATGTTTTGGGTGCCTTGCAGGCAATGGAAGCCCCTTGAATCTTCAACGTTAAGCACGAAGAGTTTAAAACCTAAACCCTAAACTGTGTGAGCCAAGGTTCAGGCCCTGCATGCCATGGGCAGCACTGACTGGAAGCGGTGAGGCGACTGCCCGTTCCCGCAGCTTGCTTACACGGCTGTGAGCGTGCCTGACCCGGAGAACGTGCAGCATGTTTTGAAAGAAGTTGCGTGGGCGAAGTTGCTTAACTCTTATCAGGACATGTCCTACCAAAGACATCATCAAGATCACCACGCTGCCGAAAGCACCGATGACCAACAGAAACTCGTCCTGTCTTGGCACTGAAGCGTCAGTTGCACGGCATCTGTGGCGTGATGTGGCGTGTCAAGACTCAGACAAAGGCTGGTATTGCCGGATCATGGTCTGGTTCTAAATGACGAAGACACTTTGAGACCTGGTGAGGTTCAGGTCGTGCTTCTGAACTTCTGCCCAGCATTTGAATTGCAAGTGAATGCACCTCGGGATGCCGCCGGAAGCAGCCTGACACCAGAAGTGGAGACCACTCTACCAAGGCTGCAAGACCCAGGCCTGGGTTATCCGCTTCCACTGTGTGAGGCATCCGCGCAAGGCCACGTTGAGGTGATGCGCCTCGTGTTGGAAGCCACAGCTGACAAAGACGGCACCCCTGCGCTCGTCGCAGCTCGCTTTGGGCAGTTGGATGTTGCTCATTTTTTGGGACATGTTGCAAGAGTCAGAAGGTGAGCAGTCTCCGAGTTTACGCCATATCCCGCAAACCCTGTAAACATTCGACCCCTGCAGTTAAAATCTTAACTATTATTAAACCAAACGTAAACAAGACAAATGCCTTGTAAGTTTCTTTCAAGTTTGTAAGCATACAGAGCCGAACCTCCATGCTACCCTCCAGCAACCGTCATGTGACGCATACAGAACCACAGTAGAGCCTTTATTGTAGAAGTACTTGAATCACGATCCCCAATATCGGCTAGTGTCCCAAATCCCAGAAACGTAAAGACTCTAACAGCCCATAACAGCCCGAAGACATACACGTCAAAAGCAAGCATCAAAAGCCTCACAGGGAATCCTGCGGTGCCCAGGCCGTTTTAAGACCGCAATCGGACACTTATGGAAGCCAGATTCATAGAATCCTAATCAGAACATAGAGAGCCCTAAGAGCCCTTACAGAACACTCAGGGAGCCCTGGAAGAACTCTTTTTTTAAGCAGGTCGGATCTCCTCCTGATGCGGCTGACGCGGCGTCGCTCGTGGAGGCGATGTCGAGGCTCCCAAAGCTCTACCAGTTTTGATATCAAGGATCAGGGATTCTATCTGTCTATACATATACATATATTCGCATAATTATAAACACATAAATTTATCTGTGTGTGTGCGTTGAATTATGAGGCTTCTATACAAGGGTTCCTGTAAGGTCTATGGGTGTTTTTGTGATTGATTTAGGCCGCGGGTTGAGGGTTTACTGGCTTACGGGTTTAAGCTGTAGGGCTTAAAGGGTCTAGGGTTAGGATTTTGGATTAAGGATCACAGTTTAGAATTCCTTGCAGGCTGTAGGGGTTCTAGCGATTTCTGAGTTTAGGTCTTGAGCTTACTGAGGCTTGCGGCGGGTCGCAGGAGAGTTCGGAGGGCTTAGTTGGTCAGTTTTTGCACCAAGCCCTGAGAAACAAGTCCCAGAGCCTGCTTCTACCCTCCCATGTGGTTCCTTCGTTGTTTGTTTCAACTCTTTGTTTCGGATCTCACAACACAAGAAAAAGCCCACAATAATTAGAATGGGGTTTGCGGGTATATTTTACAATATCAATATAATAAGGAACCCCCCAAACCCTATTGTGACCCCACTCGTGCTTCCTCAGGCTTCCAGTTGGATGTCTTCGGTGGTTAAGTGTATGTACCTCCCTCACTAACGCCTTTCGGCCTCACCCCCTGTCTACAGTCTACAGACTCCGGGACGAGTGTTTCGAGTTTTGGGCCCAAGTCTGGCTTGGATTCAGAAGATGGCACGTGACGAATCTGAAATTCGCATCCTTACGCCTTGGTGGCTATGCAGGCAGCTTTTCGACAGCACGGGGGTCGCTTGGGGTTCCGGCAAGACAAAGGAGGACTCCTGCAACGGACCAGCTTGAGACATTTCCATTATTATTGTTACTATCGTGATCAGTCCCAGCGTTGTTTCTATGCTTATTATTCGTATTATTGCATTCATTGTGTTCAGCTATAATATTCTAAGCATGGTTACAGGAGCCTCAGCTTCTGATAACACCAGGCGCTCCGGGCCTCACAGTGTGCTACCATATTTAGGGGGTTAGGGTTTAGGGGTTTAGGGGTTAGGTACTGCAGTTCAGTAGGCTCCCGTTTAAGGTTGTTTGGTTTGACGCTGAGGCGCAACACTTGAAGTTTGAGTTTCGTTTCGAGGTCCTGTGTTGCGACAAAGCTTTCTAGGCCCTTGGCCCTTGAATCAGCAGCAATGGTCCCTTCTGCGGTGCACCAATATACTTGCGGCCAGGACGGCGCTGTCCTCCTCAAGCATCTTGCCCGCCTGGGCTACCGGGAGGGCACGGGCCCCAAGCTTGCTTCAAGCGCACAGCACTTCTGCATGCACCATCCCTCCTCAATGTAAGTCTGCTATACCCCAGAACCCCATTCGATTCCTATATGAGGCACCTGTACCTCCAGATATGACGATAGACGATATGGAGATAGAAAGAAGATCCCAAAGCCAAAGATGCCTAGGCAGCATAAGGCTATGCACATGTTTGGCACTATTCGGGTTTCCAGGTTGAGAGTTCAGCAGCGGGTTATGTGCAAGACATATACAACGCTTGGTATTTCATATCCCCCTTCCCGCCAGACTTGGCATGGTTCCTCTTAGGATTTATCACTCCCGCTGACTGTTGAGCCCTCAGTTCTGATACCAATGCCCTTCACTCATACATAAGGCAGCCATAAACTCAAAAATCCGCAGCGGTTCTACGACGAAAGCACCCTAAATCCACAGACATCCAAGGCAGTGTGATACTCATGGAGGAGAAACTTTCTGAACCACGAGAAGGAGAGACTGAGAGCCCCTCTAACCCAAACCCTACAGCCTAAACCCCAAGCGGTATTCACTGGTTTCGGCCATCTATTTTTTGTTATGCTGAAAGCTGAGCCCGTCTCCGGAGGACTCAGACACTAGTGGAAACACGCATGTTCTCTAAACCAGGGTCCTTGTTTGGGACCTTAAAATAGTATGGCACCCTCATTCAAAGGGATCCTGCTTTAGAGAACTACCCATATGTCGATCTGTTTATCTGCCCTGTTTGTCTGTCTGTCTTTCCCCCCTTTCCACATACATTGTGTAGACATAGGTAGATGGATAGATAGATAGGAAGATAGACAGCTACAACATGATGGATAGAACTCACTCACTCTGTCTCTCTCCCTCTCTCTCTCTGTCTCTTTTAATCTATCTGTCTACCATTCTACATATACATATATATATATGTGGAAACAAGGTTTATATTCAAGAGGCTAAACCCCAAGCCCGAAACTCCGAAAAAACATGCTGCAGCGTGCTCCACTCAAAACCCCAACCGCCACGTTTCAGCCTCAGCCAGGCGTCTACTCGCCCGCGTTTCGAAGTGGCCAACTGGCTTGCAAATCATGGGGTTCCCGGAGGAGTTTCAATACCATATAGTTAAATAGTATATTTTGGTTCTTTACAGACAGGGCTTCTTGTGATGATTGAAGCTGTATTCCTTAAGCAAGGCTTTTGGGCTTTCTGGGAGAAGCTTGAATGCTATTCCTTGGGGCCTGCGGCTCCATGAAAGTGATCTACCATGTGAGGTCTCGGTAGTAGTACAGTAGCCTTATGGCTATTCGGTGGATTCTTGAAATAGTCATGCCTGCGAAACCAAAGCGAAGGTGTTGTAGTCTCTGGGAAAGCCTTCATCGAGGATGACGAAGTTTTCGTGAAATTCCCCGATGCTTTGACATGGTCGGTTCCACACCTTGCTTCGTCGAGCCCCGACCCTAAACATAGGGGCCCAGATAATTACCAACACTAGCCTAAGCCCTACATACTCCCCCGTAGTGGTCCCTATATCCCTTCCTCCACCCTGCCTTATAAACCAGTATGGGGGGGTTTCCTGAAATAGGGGACCCTAATCTGATACCCTAAATACTAGGATCCTTGTTATAAGTTCCCCACAATAAGGTACCCCCTAATGTAAGATTTGGGGATCTTAGGGTTTTACTTTCAACTCAACGCCTGGTTCTTGGGGTTTTGCTGTTTTTGGGGGCTTCTGTTTAGGCTGTATAGGAAACCAAGGATGGAACGTCCTTCTTTTCTGTCCGGGGTTGATCATTAAGCCCTCGACCCTGGACTATCTATAGTCTCCGTTGTAGTTCCTTTTTTTGGTTTAACCAATTTTATATTAAGGATCCTAAAAGGTAACCCCAAAAGGAAATACTAAAGAGCCTATGGGTAGTGTCGTGAAAGGGATCTCTCGCTAGTGCAAGCCCTCCACAGAGTGCCACAGAGGCTAAGTTATGCAGTAGTTAGGGTTTAGGGGTTTAGGGTTTCGTTTGGGTGTTTATGAGCTGTCTTTGGAGTCGCCTTATGAAAACTGAACAGTACTGGTAGGAAAAGGGCACCCTTCTGAACCCCTACGCCCGAAAAAGGGTTCCCGAAGCGCCGCGCTTGGAGCAACGGGCGGATGGCCACTGGTCAGCTGAAGACCGCTTCAGCACTGGATCCCTGAAGCGGTCTGGGCCTGAAGCACTAGGATGCCCAGTAGTACCCTTATTCCCTTTTTGTAGTCCCAGGTTCCTTATAAAGTTACCCAATACCAAAAAGAGAGGCCTTTTGATTCTTAGGTTACTGGGTATCCTAGAGCAGGATTCCCGAGCGTCGCATTCGGATCTTGGTTGTTGCGCTGCCCTTCCAGATGCAAACTACCTGATCCACAGCGGTGCACGACCGGTCGCGTCGTAAGTCCGTTGTTCGAGCAGGCCCTTGCCGGCTCGCTACGTGCTCAGAGCCGCCAAGATTCTCCTGAATTGCGTCACCCAGCCCTACACTCCAAAACTCTTTGCCAAAGGCTACAGGAGATAGTGGGGTCTGGGTCTGAACCTATGTATAGCGTTACTAGGGTCCCTTTACAGGGGTCTATAAGGGCTATTATAAGGTCGTGCCCGCCACAGCAGCTGATCTTGAAGAGCAGAGTGGGTGGTTGTCAAAATTAGGGTTACCCTAAATATTAGGTGCCGTATTAAAATAAGGAGCCAAAAAGGGACCATAATTTTGACAACTACCCGAGTAGACCATCCGCGCAGCTGGGCACCTCCGATCCGGTAACTTGCTCACCCCAAAGCAGGGTCCATGATTTTCAAAGCTGGCTTTAGATGTGCTCGTCGTCGTAGTGGGTTTCTGTTTAAAAGACGGATAATTAACCACCGTAAGGTTGAAATATTGAACTTAGCAAAGAGCCATCTTCCAGGAAGTACATATAACATGCGGGGCCTATGTGTAATTGTTGCAGAAGGGTTGGGGGTTCGTAGAGCTTTTGGGGTTAGGGTTCCGGTGGCACTCCTGAAGCTGAACCCAAAACCCGTATTGATGTTGCCTAAACCTAAGCAACTCAAGTCCTTTACTAGCAGTATGACAACCTACATCGCTACTACATCCCGAGCTCCAATACCTACTTCGCGGGTACTGTGGGCCTTGGGGTTATAAGTCCACCTAAAGCTTTAACTCAAAGCCCAAAACTTCAAATCCCAAAACCCACAGCCCAAGCCCAAAACCGCGTACCCCAAAGCTACCCCAAAGGCTGTGTGCATCCTAGCCGCTCCCAAGCCACTAAGTCCTGAACAAAATCCAACCACAGTCCCAGGCATCGCCGGTTTCATGTGCGGAAATGCCGTGGCGGATCTCAGAGCTTATCTTCGAGGTTTGCCAGACAAATCTTCTAAAGGGCTCTATATTGAGATGGCGGAGGGTCTGTCGTATCATAAACTTCTCGGCCACGAGGGTTTGGGATGCCTTGGGTTTTTCGCAGAGGCTTGTAGCTGTTGTGCTGAAGAACCCTTACAAAGGGACGCTTGCGTAGTTGGTGCACATTTTGCTCAGGTGCTCTCTCGCCATCCGCTGGAGCATGTGACCACTGCTATGCTGGACAGGCGAGGAACACTCCAAAAGTCTACTGGGCCTGAGTGAGTACAAAGCAGTTTTTGCAGCAGTTCTGGACGGTTTTGTAAGTTTGGTTGAGGCCTCGATAGGGTTTATTTGGAAGGGGTTTGGGGTATATCCTAGTGTGTTTTTGCAGGCACTGCAAGGGGATAGTATTACACACCGGCCTTGGTTTATAGGGCTTTGGTCATATCAGTGTAATCATGGTTTTGAAAAAGGCACTATAATTTGATTACTGTTACTTGTTCTTACCTCTTTCTTGCACCCTCGACCCCACTCACGAAGCCCCTCGTCGCCCCCGACACCCTTGTTCACAAACCGCAAACTAGCAAGTTGTGAGGATGATCTGCACTTGTTTTCAGGACCCTTACAGTAAATGGGACCCATACAAATTGGATGACTATTATGTGTAGTCCCTTGTCAGGCCCCTGCGAAGGATACCGCAAAGTTCTCAAACGCTCCAGGAACCGTGCGGATGAGAACCGGACGGCTGCTGTTGTCCGCCTCCGACATAATAATGCGCCCGGGAGGGGAACGTCAAGGGGTTCAGTGTTTCAGATCATGGGCTCTATGAGGACTGTGACGGGGTCGCAGGGTTTAGGGTTCAGATTTGCAGAACTTACCTCCGTTTTGGGCATACAGGGTTTAGGGTTTCGGGCCTAGGGATTAGGGTTTATAGGCATTGTTTGCAGCTTGGGTCATGTTACTTTGGCATCAAATTAAAACTAGCAAGAGTGCTTTCCTGGTTGCTTCAGAGAGGACGGCGGTGCTGTATCCTAACAAACTTACCTTCAATATCTTAAACTGGTTTTGGCTCAAGGCTGCCGGAAGCCGTGCACTAAACCCCAAAACCCTCAGTCACAAACCCTCAGCCCTGTCTTTGAACATATTTCGACTTCGTCCCCTACCCGAGGAGCTCCTCACCGTGGTGTCCACGCATTTGGACGTCTGGGCTGAGATGAGGCGCCGGATCAACAATTCGGGTGCCAAATGCTTTCTGTAGTCATAGGACGCAGGGAAACTTGTAAACATTGCTTTTGGTAGAGATTCGGGTGTCCATTATGTGGAAGAAGTTGAGAAAGTTCCCGACTCAGGACCGACTTTGTGCACGGTTGTGGGCTTCGCCAGGGGTTTGGGCACTCCATGCTTCCAAGAAGCACCCCCCCAAAAAAAAACGCATAAGATATCTACTTGTCATAAGTACCAATATTCTAACTACTTCTAGCATACACCGAAACCTCTATTCTAATGATTAAGTCCCGCCTAGTAGCCCGTGTTCACTACTTACGTGACTTGATCCCCAATCACACGAGAAGAGGGTCTTTGAAAACTCAAGCAGTCTGCTGCTTGTGAGGGTCTCTTTTCAAGACTTCAGACTTCTGGGTTCAGGGGTTCTGGTGCTTTTTTCTCCTGATAATAAAAGCTCGAGAGCAGGGGCTACTTCGGCATGGCGGAGGGGGAGGCGATCCGACTTCTTGAGTTCGAGGCTCTCCATGAGGCAGCGGGAGGGCGATTCTTAGGGGCTGAGTGGACAGCCCACAAATTGGCTACATATGAATCAGGACTTGGGCCTCTGGAGATTTAGAAGAGGTTACAGTGTTGAGGTTTAGGGTTTAGCTTAGAGGATTTCGGGAGAGTTATGCAGGACTCAGGAGCATTCATGTGGCGATGTTAGATGGGGTGTGCGGCTTGCACGGTTTAGGGACAGCATTTGTTTGGTTTTGAGAATGGAGTTCCGGCGTGTCGGCTTTAGGTATTCTTCGGTGATCGGGCTTGTTTGGTTTCGTGTCGGGGTTTTAGGCGGTGGGGTTGCGGCGGAAGGAGGAGCGACTGCAGGAACGAAGGTGGGGAAGTAAGGCAGGAGGAGGGTGTAAGACGGAAAGGAAGCAAACTATAGAGGACTCCAGGAACCAAGGAGGAGAGACCACAAGGTTGAAAGGTGCCTTTACTTTTGGAGCACGGCCGGGCGGGGAGAGGAGTAGACTTTAGTATATGTTGTTTGGGAGTATCACAATGTGCTTCTGTATCCTCTGACATTCCGGCACATGCTCAGCAACTTTAACTTCGCTGCGATTTGCCGAGCGTTTGCCGCAAAGAAAAGCCAGCAAAGTCGGAATCTGCCAGATATGGGCTACAGAACGGGACAGCAAAGGGACAGCAAAATAATGTCTCGGACAGTGTAGGAACGAGCAAGCTGCAGAGCTACCTGGTTGACGATTCACGGTTCAGGATGGGTATTGAGAGTTCCGTGTTTTGTGTTTCCATGGTGCAAAGTATGGACCTGTGGTTTGGCGTTCGAAACTTAACTATGGCACTGCCAGGTGATGCTTAAGATTCCTAGAAACGTAATGTAGGAACCTCATTAAGGAGCATTTGGGTCTTTATTAGGGTTCTTTACATGAATCCTGAGGCTATAGGGCCAGGGTTTCTTAATCAGTTTCCTACATTGCTCAGCTAAGTCGACCCGTACACCCTGAACCCTCACATCCCAAAGCGTCTATCCTTCATCTGTCGGCTCGTGCTATGAATCATCCTCAAGACTAGAGGGATCGGGATACGTAGGTACGCCATCTCTTTGTAGGCCCTCTGTAATACGACGATTTCTTATTGTAATTCTGCATGAACACTGGAACATCGCTTTGCGACGCAGGCCACGAAAGAAGACCAGAATGTCATCGTTTTGGGCAGCTTTGCTTGAGCAGTCTCAAGAACTCGTTTCGGGCTTGAATCAGGGACCAGGAAAGCACCCATACATAACTTTCGAGTGGGACATCCTCACTTCGTTGGCATACTTCAAGAGGCCATTGTGGGATATTCCAACCATATGGGTAGTTGTCAAAATTAGGGTCCCTTTTTTGGGTACCCTAAATATGACGAGGTGCCGTATTATAACAGGGATCCAAAAAGGGGACCATAATTTTGACAACCACCCATGTGGTTTCTCTTTAGGCGCTTCTTTGGTTCGCTATTGATGGCTCGACTCGGGGTCTGCGCATCATTTCAGAGATGACCGCCCCGAAGATTTGTGGCCACGATTTCCCAGTGGGGCAGAGAGTAGACCCCTTTTAAAGGAACACTAGGAACCCTATATAGATCCCTTTAAAGGAACCCTGTTTATAGGAACCCTATAGGGTCTTTCATTCTCTCAGTTGGCTTGCAGCCACACAAACGGAACCGCACCTACAATAGGTCGGAGACAGCACGGCCACTTGCATGACAACACCATCTTCGTGGCTTAGGACGCTACGAGCTCCATAGTTCTTACGGCTCAGGCCCTTGAGCCCTAGGACTGTTGCAGGGTTGAGGACACAAGGTTTTCAGCTGATAGGTCATATTTACGGACTGTAGACTTTAGACCCCCCGAAGTGGGTCCCATATGTATTTAGAGTTTAGGGTTTAGGGTATCTTGGGGATTCAGTTTTGGGGCTTATGGATTGTTACCCTCACAGACATTTCCCCTCACGCTGCGGTCTTGTTTAACCGAGGTGACTTCAATGCGCCTTCTCAGCTTCAGGACTGCCGTCACGCCTGGTGATTCGGGTCTTGAAACTTGGGTTCCTTTCTGTAGGTTTCCTTTGAGGGCCCTTTGTGGGGGGTGTTACGGGCTTCTAGAAAGGAGCGGGGTGTCCTAAGAGCAGGTTCTCGTGAAGCCCTTGCGCTTTATTTAAGTGGCTTGCTTGGTTTTTGCGGTGATAGAGGTCCCTTAGAACTGGGTGTGCTTTACTGATACGTGTGTGTCTATATGTAGAAGTTTGAGCAGGTAAAAGAGTTCTTTTCACGTACACGCACAAAGGTATGTGGATGACTGGCTGGCAATAAGGACCAAGTGGGTCAGATATGTGCGCACGATCCCGCATGCATACATGCATACATATTAGCGTACGTACGTACACGAATATGTAAGCACATCAGCTATCGTGTAAAGTACCTACAACCAAGCCTGAATACTAAAGGCCCTGAACACAAGCCCCGGAAACTGAACCGGAGGACATCCTGCCATCGACCACCCCCAAACACCAAAGCCCTAAAGCCCATAAGCCAGAACTTCGAATCCGCCAGGCTTCCTGCAGCTCCCGGCACGAAGAGGCCTTCCGTCGCAGAAGCATCGGATCTTTTGGGTTCGTCGTGACGAAGGTATTTGGCACATTCCTCAATGATTCTGTGGGGGAATTAAGGGGATTTGGGTTTTTCTTCGGGGAACCCCAAACCCTGTAAGGTTTAGGATCGAGGCTGTGGGGAAAATGTAAGTCATTTTTCGTTTCACCGCCTTAAAGGCCTCGGATCGTTTATGCTGAAGTAGTAAAGTATCCAGGAACCTCAGGAAACGGAACTGCAAGTATTTTATAGGGTTTCACAAAGGCTTTTCAGAGGTTTGGGTGGTCAGTAGTCTAAAGGATCTTCCAGGGTCTTTTAAGCATACCCCCTAGACCGCCCTAAAGCCTACAACCCTGAAGCCGTAAAACCTCAAAATTTCAATCCCTGAACCCTGGGCCCTAGTCTTGCTGTCTCCAGGCACTTCGGCTCATCGATCGACTGAGTGTGCAACGTGATCCGAAGGCGCCGGTGGGAGGTGATGGTCCTTGAACCTGAAGACTTCCGGGGTTCACTGTAGGGGGTCCTGTTGAGGGTCCTTGGGATCTAGCTTTTACAGGGGTTAGGTCCAGGGAATCTAGGGTTGAGGGTTTTGAGCTCTGTACCTCATATCCGAAGTCTTGAAACCCTACACACAAGAGATTTCAGAAGCCCGAAACCTTCAAACCCGAATCCCCTTCCGTTTGGGCTTCAGGAATGCGCTGAGCAGCTTGTGAATCTCCCGATGTTCGGTCTTTAGTAATTTTAGGGTTCCAGATGGTTTAGGGTTCAACTTTTTCCCCAGCCAAAAGTTGAGAAAGGGGGCTGTTGTATGGGCTGCAATCATATGCCATATGCTGTGAACACCATGAACACCGAACCCCTCAACCATAAACAACAAATCTGTCAACCTTACACCCCCAAAGCCTTGAACCTAAGCCCCACACTCTATGGATCGAATGACAACCCTCCAGTGATGATTCCGCAAAGGCACTTCGTCATTTTCTTCCGCGCGAGTCGCCACGGATTCCGGAGGAAATGCAGGGGGGGTCTAAAAAGTCTTAAGCTGCGCGACTCTAGGGTGTGTCTGTGGCGTTTGTTTCGTTTGGGGGTTTGCAGACTCTATTCTAGGGATCTTCGAACAAAGCTGTTTTGCTTACCTCTCCTTGGTCAAGGGGAGTAGAAGCTGGTTGAAAGGGGCTCTGCAGGCCTTGAGGAGGTTTCGAGTTCCAGGCTTTTGGCTTTAGAATCCTCAAACCCTAAACGCTAAACTAGGGCCTGCATTGCTTAATCTAGTGAGCTGGGGACACTGCAGGCAGAGAGATGAAGGGAGTCGCGGAAGGTTCAAGGGTTCTTAGCAGCTGAATGTTCACGCAAGCACCTATACATGTAGTTGCTGTATCTCCCGAAAGCCCAGGTGAGCCGCCAAGTACGGGATTAATAGGGAGAAGTCTTGAATTAGGGGGGTTTGAGGCTTCTGTGTTAAAAGTTTAGGGTTTGGGGCAATAGACCCGCCTACGAAGACCCGTGCGGGTCCTCCAAGCAAGCTCCTGAAACTCCCTTCGCTATTCCTCAGGGCTCAGTGGAAAGAGAGAATAAACTCAGTGACCCTATTCCAATTACTCAGGTCCCTATAAAATATATGTATATATATATATATATATATATATATATATATGCATATGCATCAAGGCACGCACACACACAGCCGCCGAGTCCTGACATTCTCCGTTCGTCTTATTTGTGCTCACTGGGTACTGCACACATACATCATAGAGTTATAGAAGCACACTGCACCTACCCTAATCATGTGTGTATGTATGCCGAGATGCTGCATGTGTCGCGAGAGACAAGCGAGAAAGAGGGAGAGATAGAGAGTGAGAGAGGGAGCCCGTGCACTTGCGCACGCATCGCAGCACATGGAATAATCTGATGCCATAACAACTTGAATCGGCATTCAAGAACCGCAAGCCCCCAACTGCTGGGTCTCCAGCATACCTCAGAAAGGAGATGACAGCGCTCGGTTTCGCGCAGAAGCTGGGCTACAGGCTGTGGATGATGGCTTCCGGGGCTAGACCTCATCCTCGGCAGTCGTCAAGATCTGGGAGCACAATCACCCAGTGTCGGCGTCGGCATCGTCGTCGTCGTTCGTTGTGGTCATCCCTGGCAGCACCATCATCACCATCATCTTCGTAGTCGTCACCATCAGGGTCATCCCCTTCGTTCTCATCCTGACAAGATGTCATTTTGTTTCCTCACCCGCGCAGCATCGTCCGCCTCTTTCCCACCGTCTGCATAACTACTTATCACCACTGCCACGACGCCCTCCCCCCAAACAACGATTACCTTAATCCGCATCATCCTCTCCATCATTACGAATATCACCGTCATCATGTTCACATGATGATGGCGAGAATGACGATGATGATGATGATGCTGCTGATGATGATGATGATGGCGCTGATGATGTTGATGTTGATGATGATGATGATGATGATGGCGGTGATGATGACGGCGATGTTGATGATGACTTTGACTGCGACAAAACTGGTGATGGTGTGGTGATGGCGGTGGTACTGCTGCGAGTGATGGTGATTTTGTTAGACTAGATGTAGGGTGTAAGATTCAGTCAGGTTCTCATGTGACCTGGAAGGCATGCTTGGCAGCACTTGCCGGTGCCATGCGCGCCCCTCTACAGTGCCCTGCCAGCAGTCTCGTTTCGGGGCTAAAGAATCTCGGTGTGTCCGGGCAAGGGCACATGCAGATCCAAAAAGAAGCCAAATCAAATCCCACAAGACCCTGGAGGTCATTGGAGCGGGCAGCTCATTGACCACTGCCTCCTGCCTCCTTCTCAGCTGCTTAGGGTTTACTGTAGCATGTTGGGGACTTTTTGGCGGTCTCTATCATGGCTGTACCTTAACAAGGGTGTGGTAAAGGGAGTTATAGGCTCTTTGTAGAAGCTTTGAAGGGTGTTTGTGCTTTTTGCGCGCCCTACTCATGGCGAGAAGCCCCAAAATCTGCCAGCAGAGCCAAATCAGATGCTCCTAGCGCGTCCTGGGTCACCCATGGTCTCAAACAGGCTTACACCCGAACGGTTCTTCAAAGCAAAAAAGACACAGGGCCGGAATAGCGTGTGGTTGCTAGTCCATCCCTGCAGTCCATATCCATATATATATATATATGTACACCTATCGATTCATGTAATTATATATTATTCATACATACAGACAGACATACAGGCACAGACAGACGTACAGGCAGAGACAGAAAGACAGACAGACAGACACACATACACGCTTACACCCATACATACATACATACATACACACATACATACATACATACCTACATACATACATACATACATACATACACATGTGTGTATATATATATATACGGACACACGTACATACAGGTTGATTGCTGTATGTATAAATATCCACACACTCACGCGTTGATCATTCCTGCATGTAGTTTTTGCATATTCATATATTGAGCTATCTATCTCTTATCTGTCTATCTACCTATCCATCGACCTACCTATCTGTATACATACAGATATAGATACAGATTCTATATATGTATATATATATATTATATTATATACATACATATCTACAGATACAGACATGGACATAGATGTAGACCTGTGTGCGTCATAATGCCCCTCCGTTTTGAGTCTTCCGAGGGGAGGAGGGCCAAGAAACAGGGGTCTGCATTCAAATCCAAAAACCTCACCGAGACCCTGCTCAATTATCCCAAAAAGGGTTGGCTTCTGCGAGGGGTCGTGTATAAGGGGTGTGATGTAGCCTGTGCCGGAAGAAACCCTTTGAAGCTCGGTCAGCTGAAACCCTCAGGGATCCATCAAAGCCGGAAACCCCTTTCACAGAACCCCATATAGCAACACTAAAGCCGAAACCCCTGTCGAGCCGTAGACGATGCTGTGCTGAGGCGTGGTGATGCGAAGCTCCTGCCTCAGCCATGCGTTCGCATGCAAGCGGTGGCAGGGTTACAGGTTTGGGCATAAGATTTTGTTTTTCAGGGTTTGGGGTTTATCGTTCGGGTTCATAGTCAGTTTGGGTGTAAGAGTTGTAGGTCTTGGAGGCTTGTGGGTGAGAGACGTGTGGTCTGAAGGACCGACTGTGTTTTGTTTCAGAGCTTGGTTAATTCTGGTTTAGGGTTTAGGGACAGGGCTTGGTTATTTCTGGTTTAGTTATCGGGCTCCACTTCCCGAAACAGTGACTCCCACAGTATGCGGCGCAGGGAGTTGGAGCACAGGAACAGGAAGAGCCAGGCTAGAGGGTATAGCAATGAGGGCATAGGGTTTACTCGACTCTTGGTTCGGAGCCTAGTTCAAGCCGAATGGATATATCAAGTGTTCTACACATTCTGAACATCCTTACCAAGAGCCAAACACCAGCACTGTAGTTTCGCCAGGATAACATCGGTAGCTATGGTGCATCTCACAAGACCTTGACACCGCCACATGCAGCAACAATGGAGCCTGCGATCCCTTTGGCTTGCACCTCTAAGTACTAATCAATGCCTGCCTTGGTTCACATTCGGATCTACTCTCTAGATATACAGTGCCTTCTTTCGTTCTTGCAAAGTCAGGGTTAACATATTTATACCTTCAGGACCCCACAAAATCCCGGAGCCTACCAGCCTGCCACCAGGATCCGGATATCCCACTTCGACGTGTTTCACACGGATGCCAGTGATCACCTGCCGTTGGTGATCGACCTTGAGATAGACTAGGTCGGGCGGCGCTTCCCTGTTATATGCCTGTAGTATGGGGCTTGCTTAGCAACGCTGCGTAGCAGGATCAAGGGTACCCGATTTATTAAGGGGATATGTGGCAACTTACAGTGGTAGACTTGGGACGAGTTTTCCAGTGATTCCGAAAGGCGGACCTTGTGTAACGGCATGATGAGGATCCTAATGAATGTTTAGGTCCAAATATTGCCTCGTGTGGCATGCGAGATTGAATTGGCACTGACGCAGAAGCTCTAAGGGAATATCCCGACACGGGTGTATGTTTCAATAACTTGTGTGTGTGTGTGTGTGTGTGTGTGTGTGTGTGTGTGTGTGTGTGTGTGTGTGTGTGTGTGTGTGTGTGTGTGTGTGTGTGTGTGTGTGTGTGTGTGTGTGTGTGTGTGTGTGTGTGTGTGTGTGTGTGTGTGTGTGTGTGTGTGTGGGGGGGGGTGCGTGCGTGCGTGCGTGCGTGCGTGCGTGCGTGCGTGCGTGCGTGCGTGCGTGCGTGCGTGCGTGCGTGCGTGCGTGCGTGCGTGGGTGTGTGTGTGTGTGTGTGTGTTTGAAAAGATCCCGATATCCTAGTCATCAGAGCCGACATCGTTTGAAACCTCATTCCGTAGCCCAATGTCCAAACCCTAAACCCCATCAGCATTGAAATGCCTAAACCCTACACCCCCTCCATCAACCCGAAATCAGCCTCATTCTGCTTTGCTCCTGCGTCAGCACGGGTCACGGACGGTTTACTGGAAGAAAGGATTTGTTTACTAGGAGTTTGCGGTTTAAGCGTCCTTTTGTTTCAAGTTCGCTATACGCGGTGAAGTTCCACAGACTCAGGATAATCAATCGGGGTCGCACGGGGGAGTTAGAGGGATGAGCTGCTCTTGAATGGATTCAAAAGTTCACCGCTTGGCAGAGTCACTGTGACAATGAGCCAAGTCTCAATCGATTCAAGAATTCTAGCTGCCGAGGCTCCTGAGAGCTTAATGTGGGAGATTCCGAAAATAAGCGGTACATTATTTTGGGGTCCTTATAATAAGGATCCTACTATTTTAAAATACTATATTACGGTCCCCTATTTTCGGAAACTCACATGAGGCTACGTGCATAGGCCTGAATGATTAGAGTACGATATTCTCGGGGTTGAATCTACGGCACTTTAGAATGTTGCCTGGGGAAATATCATGCGGGGATGCAAAGACTCCAACTGGATATCATATATAGATGCTTGTGCGGTTTCAGAGAGCTGGCACGGTTTGGGTACGATCGCAGAGATTGCCCTGCAAAGCTTTTAGTATGTTGTTGCAGAAATGCCTGCTGGAGCCTCAGCACAGATGGGAACGTAGTGCGAGCGGAGCTGAAAAAGAGCATCGCGAATACATGATAAACCAGCAATACTGCAGGATGCGGATGACTTAGATCGACCCTGGCCCCTAGCCTTTACTTTCGTAAACACGGTTTAGGGTTTAAGGTTTAGGGTTTAGGGTTTACCTTCGGAAAACCCCGAGCATATTGAATCCGTAGAACCAAAAAGCCGGCAGACACAGCCTAAAAGGCGAGCCTATGCCCTGGAGCAGTCGGCGGAGCCCAAACATGAATTCAGAACTCCAAGAGCAAGCAGGGATACTTTACGGTAGAAGGGGCCCCCACCCTGTAATAGTGGTATAATAGGAATATAATAGGGCCCGAATCATCCCCAATATAATCCTTATGGTCACTATTACAGGGTGGGGGCAGCTCCTAAGAGATACTCTCCATTATACTCCCCGTTTTGAGTAGATACGGTTCGTAAGGTACCTTAACCCGAATCCTAACCCACAGTCCTCCACTGATTCCTCAGCCTCACCATCAGATCTCGGGGCTTTTATGCTGAGGTAGCTATACTCAGACAGGTTAGACTTGATTTCCTTGCACATAGAGGAAGCAAGTCAACCCGAATCCCAGGCCGAGCCTCATACGCGAGGGCCGGCACTTGGCGAACCAGGCCAAGCGTGTTCAGCACATGCCCGGGACCTCAGTGACTAAGGAGCAGTGGAGCTACTGTAGTGAATAACCTATTCTTTTCGGGTTAACTTCATAGTGTGGTTGCAATCTCTTCTGGGTAGTTCCGGCTGTCGATTACAGGTATCCTTTTTTATACAAGAGTAGAAACTCCGTTGTTTTTTTAATATCTCTCCTCTCTCGCTCTCTCTCCCTCTCTCTTTGTCTCTCTCTCTCTCTCTCTCTTTGTCGCTCTCTCTCTCCCTCTCTCTCTCCACGTATATACACGTACATGTTATAGATGTATGTACGTGCGTAAATGCTGCCGTACATACACACATTAATCCCCTCAGCACGGAGTACGCCATGGGGCCAGAGCAATAATATGATCGTACTACAACACATTATGCCAAATCTCTATTCGAATACTAAGGCCTCCACATTACAGTACCTTCCTGGTTGTGTTTACGTCTTCTTTTCGGTCTTGACATAGCATCAATCCAACTGTGTTTTGTGCCTCAAGCCCTTCGCCACCCCAAAAAATCCAACACTCCCAAGTTTTGAATCTTAAGCCCTATTGCACCCGTAAGCAGGAGACATCCCAAAGGACCCCTTGATGCCGTAAAGGAACCCTAAACCCCTTTAAGCGCCTATACAAAAGTCTTGAGGGCTTGGGAGGAGCCCTAAACCCTACTGTAAAACAGTCCAACGGTAAAGGGCACCGATAGAGTACTCCTTAAACTTGTAACCTTAAACTTATCAATGCAACATCCCACAGCTACTACTCTTGGACTCCTCAGCTAAACCCAAACCCTTAAAGCCCGAAACCCTAACCCCCATGGCCCATAGTCATGGAGTCCTAATGCTCCTCAACACCGTTCCGTAGGGTTCCTTATTATAACTATACCATAAACGAGCCCAGTTCCCTGTTGAAATTATTCAGCCCCCTATACAGATCCCTTATAGAACCCTTGGAGGGACCCTTATAGTACCCTTTAGCGGAACCCCGTTCGAATCATTAAGGCCTCTGTATAGATCCCTGACTTATAGAAACCTTCAAGGAACCCTCATAATACCCTTTAAAGGAGCCCTGTTCCAGCTATTAAATCCCCTGTGGTACCTTCGAAGAAAGCCTCAGCCAAACCCCTAAATCCCTAAACCCCTAAATCCCTAAACCCTTAAATCCCTTAACCCCTAAATCCCTAAACCCCTAAATCCCTAAACCCCTAAATCCCTAAACCCCTAAATCCCTAAACCCCTAAACCCCTAAACCCCTAAATCCCTAAACCCTAAACCCTGACCCCTTCAGACCAGGCCGGAGCCCCACGTGCAGTTCGCCAAAACTGAGACCGCCGCTCTCGGAGCTGCGGCCCCGGCGAAGGGTTCCGTCCAAGGGTCCCTTTTAAGGCTCCCTGCAGTCTTTAAAGATCCCCTTGAGGCTCCCCGGCATGGTTTTTAGGGGTATGGGCTTAAGGGTTCTATTCAGAGGTCCTTTCAAGGGTTTAGGGTTGAAGGTTTAAGGTTTGGGGCTTGGGGATTCTAAGTGTTCCTTTCAGGTTCAAGGTTTAGGGGTTGGGAGGGTTTAAGGGTCCCTGCAGGGATTTTGATTTTTGAGGATTTAACAGCGTCCCTTCACAGGGGAGGAGGCTGTGAATGGGTTCAGGGCTCTCGGGTTTTGCAGGGTTTAGGAGTTACATTGGGGTTTATGAGCTGAGGGCTTGCTGGGGGGAACCCCCCGGGAGTTAGGTTTTGCAAAATCAGGAGGTGCCGTTAAGGGTTTAGGTTCCTAAAGCGTCCTAAAATCTCAGGTTCAGCTTGGGTTGGGGATTTCGGGACTCCAGGCGTGCCCTCGGTCCGAAGCAGTGGAAAGCGATGATGTCTGTCTAGGCATTTGGGGATGTTGTTCCTACTTTTGAGGGGTGCAGCGGGTTCCATGTGGGAGTTTCCAAAAATGAGGGGTACCTTATATGGGGGACTGCTATCAATCATAATAATATTCAGTTGTTTTTCAGAGACCTCTAGATCCACCTAAATAAACCCTAAACCACCCAAAACCCGAAACCCCAGAACGCTAAACCCTAAATCCTCAACCATCCATCTTAAACCCAAGAACCCTAACCGCCAAAAGCCCTGAACCCAAAACCCCAAAACCCTAAACCGATCCCTCGTCGAACTAGGCCGGCTGGCGGAAGGTGCAGAAGCGAGCCAGGCCGTCTTGGGTGTACTAATAGGGACCGAAGAAGCGTAAATACAATACCTGGGGGTGCTCATTACGAGCAGACCTCTACTAGAATAGATTAGCTCGATTATTAAGGCCCCCTAAACCCTAAACCCTAACCCCAAAACCCTAAACCCTAAAATACACCAGCCCGATTATTGAGGCCCCCTGAACCCTAAACCCAAACCCTACTCTGAGAATTGTGGCCCCCATGTTACGTCGTATAGGCTTTGCAGGGGGGTCCTACAGGTATGATGTTTTATAGAGCTTGGATCTGTTTTGGGGGGTGCTTAGGGTAGATTTTGTAAGGTGTTTGGGGGTAGGGGTTTGGGGGTTGTGAAGGGGGTTGTGAGGGGTTTCTCTAAGGGTCAGACACGGTTGTATTGTTCAGATCTTCACTGATTGAGGCCCCGGTGTAAGTTAGCCCGATGAAAACTGTATGACATGACTTACTGTCAGGGAGCCCTCAATGCCAAATCCTATAACCTCCAATTCCTCACTCCCATAAACCATAGCAGCCCCGGGCCAAAAATCAGAAATCCTATAAAAATTGCTTTCATAAACAATCAGGGATCCTCATCGGGTTGTTTTGGAAGAACACCAATACCGTAGCACAGGAGCCTCGGGACTTCTGGCAGCGACACTACAATCTAGCAGAGTGTCCTTTCTACTCCAGAACTCTGCGGACATGCAGGCCTCAAGCGCTTCACAAGATACTGTAAGACGTCCTTACAAGATCATGTCATAGCCATAAACTTCAATACCCTAATGCAAACCGCTGATTGATAACACCCCTCTCCTGGTTGTAGCATTCCGAGGAAAGCGCGTCCAAGCAGGGACGCGCTCCGGGTTCAATTAAATGAGGCCATAGTCACAGTCGCCTTGCAATCAGTGAAGCCAAACCCGAACCCAGAGAACCCAATACCCCTGAATTAAGGATTAGACCTTAGGTTCTAGAGGCCATCAATTTATGGTTTAAGGAATATTCCTCGATTAAGGGGTATTGGGATCTCTGGGAGATTGCCGGAGGCCTCGAATTCGAAGATCCTTTCGGCAGTACGAGATCGTAAGTCGGATGCCCGGGCCGAGCAGGGGCGGTTCGGTGTTTAAGGCTTTAAGGGTTTAGGGTTTTGGGCTTTAGTAGGGCTTAGGGCTTAGGGTTCGAAGCTGATCCTTTTCAAGCTTTCTCTTGCTTTTGGCTTGTATGGCTGTTCTGATAAGTGCTTGCGGATTTCATGGGGTTTTGTGTACGAGAGAGATTGCAGTGTCTTCCCACGAAGCAATCCAAACCACATGGTGCTGCAGCGTTTTGCAAAGGCTTAAGTTGCAACATCATTGAAAGACACGGTTCACTAGTCACTAGCCAATATGACACAAACGCTTTCTAAACTCCATGCCCCAAACCCCAGAAACTGCTTGAACATCTGAAACTCCTACCTGACTACTTTCGGAACTGAGGCAAAGGAGTTTCATTAGTCATTGGTCAGTGAGGATTGAATAGTCTGAATTTTGTATACAGGGTGTATGCCTTACACGGCTGAGGGCCTTATCCACGAAGGCTGTTCAAGGTTTATGTAGGCTGCAGGTGTGCCTAGACATCCAAAGTCAAGCACATGTTTAATCGCGTCTGAGCCCCTGTTTCCGTATAAATAGTTTGAGATTTTGCCAGCGGGAGCCAAGGAAGCCTGCAGCAGTCAAGCTCTTCGAAGTAGAACCAGCGAGACCACGTTCTTGGGGCAACCGCATGAAGCAGTAGAACACCTACAAAGAAAGCCACGGAACCCTCACCATACCTGAAAGCACCCGAACACAAACACTTAAGACCACAAGCAAGCCCTAACGCCCCAATCCTTGAGATAAAAACACGTAAACGCTAAAGCCCTACACCCACAAGCCTAAACCTCAAGCCCTGAAGACGTAGACAAATCTTTATCTGTGTGCAGTTGTAATACTAAGCTAGGAACCTGATTAAGAAACCCTGGCCCTATAACCCCCAATATATTATAGGATTCGTATAAGGAACCCTCATAGATCTCATCAAGTCCCAAGGTGTCTTGATCAGGTTCCTACATTACTATAGTATCCTTGGAGGTCCCTTATGGCAAGCCTTATTGACCTGTAGCAACCCGTTAAAGGAACCCTAGATACAGGCCCAAGGTTCCCCCATCAGGTTCCTAGCCTCAAAGGAACCCTTATGCAAAAGCGGGGAGAAAGATCTGGCAACACCCCAGACCCTAACACCCCCCTAAACCCTAAACCCGAAGCCCTAAACCCAAAAAAGCAAAACGAAACTGGCAAAATCCAGGCCTCTCCGAGGAGGAGGTCGACTTCTTCGACTTCCTTTACCTCATGAAGCATCCGGGGGGGAGGGGGGGTTTCTAGAGCTTATAGAGGCTGCGGCTTAGAGCTTTCAGTGTTTAGGGTTTTCAGGGTTTGGGGCCTTTAGTTCATTGAGGGTTAATTATGTAAATCTTTTATGAGGGGCGCTTTGCAGGGTAGAGGGTTTCTGGTCTTCCGCTTCTGAGAAGCAGCCGGGTCGAATACAAGGGCTTTATCAATTGCCATAGGACTTTCGTTGTTTTTGTTACGTCGTGTAATTACATACTGTAGGGGTACGTATTATGACTCATGATGAAGCGCCCGGGCCGGCCAGGATTCTGATTTTGGGGGGTTTTCATTAAACAGTCTGTTACAGAGGCTTCAGGTTCTGGGGGTTAGGGGTTCATTGTGCAGGTACAGGAGTCATTTGGGTTTCTGGTTTGGGTTCAAGGTTCAATGCAGGTCACACGACAGGTATTAGCACGGTGCGGTTTATAGGGTTCGCTCGCATAGGGTTTGCTTACCTGTGGAGCCACTTCTGTACCGACGTTTCTCTCGATGGTTTGCGCGACTTTGTTCTTTTCGCTAAAGCTTCATACGGCTCAAGCAGGCCTTTAGTTCCAACATGAAGTTTCTTGTAATTCGACGCAAGTCTGGGATCCTAGTATGAACTTAACAATCAGTCGACCGGTGTGAGGGATTGCTTGTCACATCTACCCGTCCTGACGATCCCTGCATTTGCTCATATATATATATATATACATATATATATATATATATATATTATCTATATACGAACGTATATATATATATATATATATATATATATATATATTAGAGAGAGAGAGAGAGAGAGAGAGAGAGAGAGAGAGAGAGAGAGAGAGAGAGAGAGAGAGAGAGAGAGAGAGAGAGAGAGAGAGAGAGAGAGAGAGCGAGACACGATCCCCCTCAAAACCAATACGTTTTCCGTCCCTGCCAGGTTCGTGCGCCAGAAGTCGCGGGAGGCCCTAGCCCTGGCCGCCACTGTGCTGTGTTGAAGAGTTTTAGGTTTAGGGTTTAGTGTTGAGGGACTGACTGAGGCTGGGTGTAGAGGAGCTGGTATTAGCGATTTTTCGGCCCAGGTTAGGGAAAGGTGCCCTTCCTTGTACTTGTGTGGAGAACCCAATCCCAAGAACGCGCTGCATCTTGTCAGATCCAAACAGAGAAGCTCCGCAACCTGTTCTTGAAGTTGGATAAGGACCGCTGCTCGGTTTTAGGCTCAGGCTGTGGGGTTGTGGGCTTTCTGGCGAAGTGAGCCGTAATGAAAGGTCTAGACAGCAGACCGTGGATCAGTCATACTGCCCACATCTATATTGCACCATGAAGACATGATTCCCAAAGACCGCCATGGGGCGTGATTATGCCGGTCCTATAGAGTTTCCAGGATGACGGTTGCATGGATCTTCCAAGGTGTGGGAGTTTGCCCTGGCATGATACCCCGGTTTAGGGTTTAGGGTTTAGGGTTAGGGTTTAGGGTTTAGGGGTTTAGGGTTTAGGGTTTAGTGCCTAAGCCCCCCCCCCAAGAGTAGGTAAAATCATGGCCCAATACCTATAAAAGGCTATTCTTCTACATACTTTTGGGGTCCAGGTAAGCCCTATACCGGAGTGGCTTTAACACTGGGGCTCGAGGTCAATGCTCTAATCTCACAGATCGAGTGCAGGCTACGGGATTTTCAGGGTTTCGGAAACTTGATCCTGCCAGGAATTGAGTTCGGGCTTCCCGGTTAGGATGTCGAGGTTGTAGGGTTTTGGCGTGAGGGTTCAGGGGTTTAAGGTTGAAGGTTGGGAGTTGAAGCCACTGTCGTATGTGGTGTGCGTACCACTACGAGAAACCTGACCGTCTAAGGCTAAGACTTACTACGAAATTCCATGCTTGCTGGGACTGCGAGAGACTTATCGGCTAAAGAGGCCTTTCGTCAGACCTGAGCAGCAGGATCCTTTCTTCAAGGACCCCTAGCTCAGATGTTGCAGAAACACCCAGCTGATTCCAAGAAGTGTTCCCGAGGTAGCAGACAATCACCAAAGGCACATGATTTACTTGATCATCAAGTTTACAAACCGCCCCAAGAAAAGATATGAATGATTCAGAGCGGAGAGCCTATCACGAGACCATCAGTGGCTAATTAGTTGTTGTTCGCAGATGTGCGTGCTGTTATTCGAGGCGCAGCCAGCTGATTTGTCACAGAAGCTATCACCAAGAACCCATAAGCTTGAATCCCCCCAAAGTAGGTTAAATAATGGCCCAAAACCCTATAAGGGTTATTATTCTACATACTTGTGGGGTCCAGGTATGCTTGAACCCACTTTCTGTTGTGCTTTTTGGTGAGACGATTGTCCTTTCGCTGTGTTAGGTTTCAGCTAGGTACTGCACCCTTGCAGTAAGAGTTTATAATAGGGCTATTATTAAGGTCCTAATATATCTATATTGTGAATATTATTCAACTATTACTGAGTGGGGGCCGTACCCAAGGTTTCAGGTACAGAGGCAGCTCCAGAGACAATGCCGGGCGTGTACAAAAGAGACCGAGGAGGTTTTACATCAGGATAGGGTTCCTTTAAACGGGTTACTCTTGAGGGCTACTATATGGGAATCATGGTATATTCCGTTTTACATCAGGGTTATGACCAAGGATGATTGTGGTATTGCCTTCGTGCTGCAGCTGTTGAGCAGATAATTATGCAGGTCATTGAGGGCCGACACCATGCTCATTGTATAAAGTGAGTAGTAGTTGGTAGTCTTGCTGCTTTGCAGTCCGAGATTCATACTGTAATTCTGTGCAGCGCAAGCATAAATTACAGGGCCTGTGCGTCGCCAGGTGCTTCGACTTGCACAGCAGCTTTTAGCTACAGCCATGGCAATCAGGTGCCTAAGGCATCTGCTTCTCTTGGCGCTTTGGCGGCCGGGTGCGGCGCAAGGCACAAAAGCAAGCTTGGGGACACTTGGTTTGCACTGCTGACTTTTGAGGTCTGCATGGTTTGAAGGCTTCGGGTTTGAATGTGTGCAGCTTATGGTTTGAAGTTGGGGGATGTTTTTTTTTTGCCGCTTTCCCGACATGTATGAGCACGAAAATCTCAATCCGGAAGCCCGAAGTCATAGAAGCTCCCCGTAGATCGGCTGATCCAAAACCGCAGAACAGTTTTCCGAGCCTTCAGAAGATTTGCTCAGGATTGGAGTGGGAAGCAGATTGGACTCAGTGTTTGATTCCGCCGATGCCGACCAGGACTGCGAATTCGGTGTTTAGGGGTTTAGGGTTCAGGGTGGGGCTTCAGTTTGGGTTCAGGGCTTAGGGCTTCAGGGCTCCAGCTTAGAGTTGACTCTTTTCGGGTGGGGCCACGGCCAGAGAAGCCATGGAAACCTTGACCGAAAGTCCGCCTCCACAACAGCGCTCCCGACCCTTGAAAATCCTGCCGGAAGGCCCCCACCAAAGCCCGATGAGGGCCTACAGGGCCATGGGGTTGAGGTGGTTGAACCAGCTGATGCACTTCGCAGAGCACTGAGGGCTGGACACATCTTTTCAGCACCACTGCCGCAGTGCGACATTACCAGCTATCCGAAACCGCAAAACCTATTTCCCAAAAGCCCCAGAAGCCCGTTTTAACTACTATTACTATCCCTATCAAGCCCTACAATGCCCTCTAAAGCTCGAAGCCCACCGGGAGGATGGCGTGCTATCTCAAGGGGAGATGGCAGTCTTCAACCAGCAAGGTTGGGGGGGGGGTCTTAAAGCGAGGGGTCCTTGTAGCAAGGCTTCTATCAAAATCCCGTCCCAAACTAGGCTTACCACCTTCGTCATGCAGGAATCTTTACAGCTTAAAGTAAGGCTCCTTTACAATCCTTTCAAAATCCGTGAACCCTATAGGCCCCAAAGCGCCAGGTGAAGCACTGGTCGGCAACTTCGCACTCGTGAAGCCCTTTGAGGTGCGGAGGGAGGCTGTAATTTTCCGGCTCTTGGAGGACGGGGTTTAGGGGTATACTGCACTAGGGTTAGGGTTTATAGGGTTTAGGATTTAGGGTTTAGGGTTTAAGGGTATACCGCTTCAGGGGAGAGATGGTCGCAGAAGTACGCGGAAAATTCCGCGGTCTCCTAGGGCATCAGGGTTGACGATCGGAGTACTGAGCCTGAAGTGTACTGGGGGTCAGCTTGTATGCAGCCCTGCCTGGATTAGGCACTCGGATCTTGAGGAACGTAGTGTCTGCATACGGCAGAATACGAACAAACCCTTAAGGCCTTAAGCTGCAAGCTCCCAACCCCAAACTCCCAAGATTAGAACTTAGGCATCCGCCCTGCAGGTGACTTTGTTCTCAGAGGCAGACTGCATGGGTCAAAACCGCACTGTGGATGGCTCCAGCAACGACACCTAGCGCCAGTTGACGGTTTTGAGTTTAGGGTACCCTTGCTGTGTGGTTCCGCCAATTCTGCTGCCTGCTGCTGCCGCCTGCTGTTGCCGCCTGCTGCTGCTGATACCGCTACGGCTACCAGCTTGGAACGTTCAAGTTCAACTACCATGTTTTGTCCATGCTTGAGAGTCTTACTGCCAATGTCGGAAGATGTCGCTACCATCCTTGTCATGATCTTCATCATCATCACCATCTTCATCGTCATCATCATCAACATCACCAGTCACCAGCACCAGCAGCATCATTCATGCCTGTCGTCGTCGTGGTCGTCGCCATTAGCATTGCCGTTGCCATCCTTGTCGCGCAGTCGTCGAAGTCGTTGTCGTTGCCGTGGACATCCCTATCGGCTCTAGGAAGCCTGGCCAAATCCGAGCGTTTGCCCCAAACCCTGAACTGAACCACCCCAGAGCACCCGAAGTTTTCCGATGTCCCAACCAAGGAAACACGCTGCTCCAAGTGCTTCGATGCTTGCGGCCATGACTTCGAAGGAGGTGGTCTCAAGGGCTGGGCAACTGCAGGTCCATGCGTCGCCTGAAGGAATACTATCAAGATGTTTAAAGTTCGCCAAAGCGATTCTGGTAACGACCACGGTGTCAGGCATCCCATGTCACATGGCTACGACACCGCAACTGCTGTCACAACCGACTGCTGCCATTACACCCCTCAAGTCTTTTTCGCGGGCCGTCTTATGCGAGTTTCAGATGATGATGGCGCGACCCCCGCCGCGGGAGGAAAGTGTGACTTTCTTAAAGAGCAAGAACGAAAACCCGAGCATCCATTCATATGCCCGCAAAGACCCAAGGGTGGAGGCAAGGGTCGGGGGCACAGGGACTTGTTGCATTGTCGAATCCGCTTCTGTCACGGACCTTCGTCCCTCACGCAGCTCTTGACAGGAATTCCAAACACCCTACAGACCCCACAGCACCGCGGTGGAGGTGGAGCCATGGCAGTGATGAGCAGCAGTTCCACGACCGGCGTCGAGTCCAAGGCGGGTTCCCGCTCACTGTTTAAGGTTTGCAAAACCCCAAACCTTCAAGGGTTTGGCTCTTCATTGGGTTTGTATTGGTTACAGCAGGGTCTAGGGTTAGAATTCCTGTTTGAGGATTTCTCTGTGGGTTTTATAGGATTCGCAGGGTTGAGAAAAATTAGTTGTGGATCGAAGGTTAGTAAAGCTCCACTGCGCCACCGAAAAAAGCGGCTTAAATAATTGCCAATACTATTTTGGGGGTTTCTTATAAATTTTATTTATAGTATGATGGGCACCAAAACCCTGTCCTATTTATTCAGGCCTCTATGGTACACTGGTCCCAAAGCTCGCTTTTGCGAGAGTCGTTCGCGATATCCTCGAAGAAATGCGCCCCGGTCTCCGCATGAACAGCAATTCGCCAGCGACACATTTGCAGCAAACAACAAACTAGCCGTGCATGCACGGCGGATAGACGATCATGCCGCAAGATGTTGCCATGCTCTGCTGGATTCGTGAGCACTCTTGCCTAGTCTGGGACAACAATCTGTGTGCAGTTCTTGGTCGCATGCGGCAAGACTTTTCAGACAAGCCTCAAAAGATTCTGGAAGTTGCAAGCCTTGACCTTGCGCCTACAGCCCTTGAGTTTAAACACACGTGAAGCCGGAGATTACTTTGACAAGTTCGAAGATAAAGGTTTAGGGTTTATGGGGTTCAGTGATCAGGGTGTGGGAGATTGGAAGATTCAATGTGAGCTCCAGATTCATAGCCCTGAACCCTAAATCCTTCGCCCTAAACCCAAACCCCCAGGATTACTTGGCGTTCTTCTGGTTGGCTCTTTGGAGGTTAACTTTTTGGGTTTCTATATGAACCATAATAAGGAGGCTGAAAGTTTAACTTTTTGGGGGCAGTTCAGAAGACAGCCAAGATTAGAGCGTATAGAGCTTCCACATGGCCAGCCTGGAGGTGTTTGTGCTGGGCGTGGGTGGACTCTTGGGGTTATGGAGTAGGGTTTAGGGCTATGGAATAGGATGTAGGGTTCAGGGTTTAGGGTCTTCCTGGGGTTTCAGAAACTTAGCTTCGAAATATATATTATGGTCACAGAATAAACTATCCCAAAACCGTGCTCCGATCATTAAGACCTCTACATTAGTTAGGCTTGTCTCATTGCATATTTGCCTGTCTAACTATACATCTTTGAGACTCAGGGTTCGGGGTTTTTCTCTCCCGACCGATACAGCTAAATCTCTCAACTCAGAACTTTGCACCCGGAAGAACCCGAGGGGAACCATAATTCGCATGGTTGCAGGTCTGAGGTTTCAGGGTTTGGGGTTTCAGGGTTTAGGGTTTCAGGGTTTAGGGTTGATTAGTTCATCCTGTTTTTTTTCTAGCCCCAAGCAGCAGGTGCGCTCGCTGCGCGTCAGTTCCGGTGCGCCGCAGGCTTGTGAAACCTCGCAGTTAGAGTTGGGTTTGCATTCTTGTGAAATCCCACAGTTAGAGCTTTGGGTTTGCATTGCTGTTAGTGCATATATGCAAAACTATATGACACCAGAGGAATCGATGTAGACTCAGAGCCTGTGTGGCTTCCAAGACATTTAATTATGGCTTATTCTTTAGAGTTCATGTCCTCCTGAGCCCACAGTCCAGGATCTTTCTGTCTCTTGCAACTTTGCGTGCTGCATTAAACTTTTGTTTGTGGGTTTAAGGTGAGGGTAGCGGAGTTGTGTTGTTGGGTGAGGTCGTGGTAGATCTCTGCCGTGGCAGCTACAACTACGGCGTGGCTGGCATGGAGGCACCAGCAGCAAACATTCCCCGGAGCCGAAGACTAACACGGATCCTGCTTTTCGGTTTGTGTCAGGGTCTTTTTTGTATGCAGCCCCAGTTTATGCTCACCTGGGCAGTGACTGAAAATCCCCATTGTGCGAAAGCCACGGGGAATCTACCGGAGCCTTCAAATTTCGGGGCTGCGCTCCAGTGTTGTAGGGACTTTCAAGGACCTCACTGAGTACGCAGGATAACGTGCCAGGCTTCACTTTGGATGGGAGACCCCCCAAACCCCAAACTCTGGTATGCATGAGGCTTGTACCCCCAGGCTTCCGGGGACCTTATTAGTGGGTCCTTAAGGGGACTAGGGCCCTAACTATAGGTCCGTGGAGGCCTTGTGTACCAAGCGAAGTGAACAGGGCCGATCCACACAAGCCTGGCCCGGCCCATGCCTTCTCCAAACGCAGGTGGAACCGCAGCACGGTATAGAAGCCCTTTAAAGACAAGCTGCATATGCAATAAGGCGCCCAATGGAATACGATTATATGTATGTATGTATGTATGTATGTATGTGTATGTATGTATGTATGTATGTGTATGTATGTATATGTACCTCCACAAACATAACGAACATGTCCACATGCGTATTTTCACACATGTATTTGCATGTCTGATTCGATGTGCATATAGTTGGATAGATGGATCGATGGATCGGTATATAGGTACATATATAAATAGATAGGTAGATAGACACAGAGTGAGATACAATGAGTAACAAATCCCAGATGGTCATCGTAAACCGCAAGTACAACCCACAGGTGATTACCATGGACTGCTGTGTAGTTGTGAACCTCGCAACCATGTGTATATGTATACATACTAGGTAGGGCTTTGGGACATTTTATATTTCCCCTTTTGGGGTTTAAGAGGATCTTATTTACTAATCATATAGTACACATAATTTTTGACATTGTGCAACTCAGCTAAACTCGTCTTCTCCCACGTGTGAAGAACGAGCTGAACTATGTCCTGCATGCACATTGTAATCTGCGCTCATTGTGCACTGTGAGCAACCCTACTCGAAATCGTCGCATCTCCCAACACAAGATGCCAAGACGCGCATAGCAATACCTCCTTGGCATAAGCCCTGGAAAAGCATAGAACAGCATCTGTGCTATTCAGACCTGACGTTTAGAACATACAGAAACAAAAATGTTTCATTTATGAACCCTAAACCCTACCTGTAGCCGAAAAGACCTACCTTTTGAAGGAACTATATATAGAAACCATAATAAGGAGCCCTAAAAAGGTAGGTCGTTTCGGCTACAGGTAAACCCTAAACCCCAAAACCATCTTAGACCCAAGCCTGGCAGAGCGGCGATCCCTTGCAGCCACTGCTCCGGCAAGGCCACAAGCGTCCGCTCGTCCAGTGCCGGATGCATGAACTTTCCAGGCATGCCTGGCAGTCATGTACATGTCGTCGTCGATGTCCGAGTAAGAGTGGGCACTGACTGGAGAAGGAGTAGTGAAAGTTACAGCAAAGAGCAGTGGGGGTTTGGGATTTCGGGTTTAGGGATCGGAGAGTTTAGTCGATGAGGCTTTAAAGAATGGTTGGCGAGTTTTACGTGAGTCTATGGTGGTCCGAGGCTGCAAGTCCCAATTACTGTAATACCCTACCCAGACCCCCCGGGAGGATCCAAAAAGTAGATCCCTTCATGGGGGTTCCTATAAAGTACCCTTAGTAGTACAGGGCCCCAAATCAGGGGATCTACTTTCTAGATTCTCCCGGGGGTTTGGGTAAGTAGTAGGATGCTTATTATAAGGCCCCCAAATAAAGTACCCACAAGTTTCGGAAGTTCCCATCAAGTGGGAGGAACCATGAAGAATAGTATTTTCCCTTTGAAAGTTCCTCATTTACTTCTTGTGTATCATATAGCCCGAAGTCCTATTGTAATCAATTCAGCACGGCAGAAAGCCCGAGGTGCACCAAACCCCGAGAAGGTAAGTCCCTCAAGCTTCGAACGTTATAAAACTGTGAAGAAGCTTGGATAAGACGCCTTAACCCTAATGTGCCCGGGCCATTTCCGACGCTTGAAGCCCTTCCAGGCCAAACCCCCCCCCTCACCTTTGGCGTGTGGGTTCGTGTTCGTGTGTGTGTACATATGTACACACACACGAACACCTCACACACAGACACACATACACACACTCTTTGTCTCTCTCTCTCTCTCTCTTTCTCGCTCTCTCTCTCTCTCTCTCTCTCTCTCTCTCTCTCTCTCTCTCTCTCTCTCTCTCATGAGCAAACCCATGAGAGAGGAGCCCGAGCCCATCTTATCTCTCCGCCCTCTTTAACGACCCGCCTTGCGAGGCTCCGGCCCAGCCCACGTGGCAGCACTGCCACAGGAGGTGGCCGAGCTTGTGGCGATGGTCTTCCTCAAGGCAGGGTCAAGGGGTTTCGGGTTTAGGGCTTCGGGGGTTTAGGCTTCAGAGGTTTAGCGTAGAGACAGAGCTCAGGGTATAAAGTTTGTGGCTTGTGGGCTTTCTCAGGGCATCTTCGGCGGGGTTCAGAGGGTTCCTACCAGGGGTCTGGACAGGTTTCAGTTTGAAGGGGCTTCAAGGGTGTTGCTCGTTTTTCGTGGAGGGCTTCCAGGGCTTGTAAGGTTTAAAGTAAAATGGTTCGGCAGGGTTTACGGCTTTGTGACTTTATGGACTCAGGGCTTATAGGATTATAGGCCTGTAGGGTTCATAGGGCTTCGGGTTTCAGGTTGTTGTTTGAAGGGTTCCTGTGCTTGGGGTTGGCAGCCGGATTTAGGCCCGGTCAGCTGATTGGTTAAGGGCTTTGGGCTGTATGATCTGTGGCTTTGAGGAGCTGGCTTGGGCGTTCTATTGAGGCTGAGGGCACCGATAAAGCTATCACGTTCAAGCCTCAGGTTCCATTTGGAATCCGTTGTTCGGCCTAGGGGTCTGCTATTTGCCTGTTAGGTCTCTTTTGCGATTGTTGCATACGTCAGGGGTAGAAAACCCTGTCAACATCTACAACAGCTGTATAAATCCGATTTCGGTGTTGACAAAAATCCGTCCGGAGAAGTCTTTTTTCGGGTCTTGAGCATTTGAGAATATGGGCCTGGTGTATAGGAGAACCCCTAACTATCACATGGAAATCACTCGCCCCTGACGGTAGCAGTTGCTTAACATCGGAATGCTAGGCCCCTAAACTACGTGCACGACACCCTAAACCCTCAAATGATACAAGCCGAACATTCCGGCACGACAGACAGAAGGGCAAGTTCCTTCCGGGTCGTTTGGCAGAGTACGCCGAGGAGCCCTTCACGGAGGACGTGTTGACGTTGTGTCAGGGAGCCACCGACATACTGCTATGGCAGTCGGAACACTGGTGTGCACCTGCTGGACGTAGACAACTACCTGACGGACCCCTATGGTCAGATTCTCCTCCACTGCGCGAGGTACCGAGCGCCAACAGCCTTGCCGGTACCTGTTCAGCTTCCAGCAGGCCCGCACAGTGTGCCCCAGCGGAGCTCAACGGACCAGCTCCTGCTGCGGCTACGTTTTTGTGGGGAGATTGCCTTGAAGAGTTTACATTCAGGTGCTACTCAGGCTCCTCACTTTGCTGAGAGTGGGCGAAGGAGCAAGCTCTAGACACTCAAAGCCTCAAGCCCTAGAAAAGATCGGGCCCATGTTTGTTGGTGGTTTCTGTTATTTTTTGTCAGACTCCTACAGGGAATTTGTTTACGATCTTGACTTTAAGGTTTCTGTTCTAAATATTGAAACGCTGGCCCTCGTGTTGCCCCGGCGTAGCCCTGAGTCCTACACCCGAGCCAGACTCCACGCAAAGGACCCTACACACCTTTCAAAGGAGGCACATACCTTAGGTTACAGATGGATCCCGAAGATGATCCAAGGTACGTTCCGCTTTGAGGGTTCATGGGCGCTTTGAGAAGAACCGTTTGCACCTTGGAGGGTAAAGTTCCGTTTGCGGATATTACACTATGTGCAGGCTCCCTAGAAAGTAGAGAACACCGAAACCCCAATAGAATGACGAAGGTCCTTGCACCTTATCCAACGCAAAGCTTGTAATACCTTAGTACAGTCTCGTTAAAAGGACCCCGGTTCGAGTTTCAGCGCCCCTCTTTCAGACTTTGGACTCAGGACTCTTGGACTCTTTACTTAACTCCCCATAGCCCAGTGACTCCGTGTTAGGGGTCCCCTCTGGTTTTAGACCCAAAGACCCTATAAAGTATGGTATTTCGGTGTGGGTCCCTAGATCCTCAGTGTAACTTTTCTTGTTTCAGATGTGGGGGCAGGCAGACACGGCCCCGTTCGACGATCGGCTGACAGCGTCGGAGGCCACTGTGGCAGGGCTGGCGCCTCTGGAATCTTGTCTGACTTGGCGCTCGGATTGTTTTACAAGGTTGGGATGCAACTGGGTCCTTAGATCACAGAGCCTGCTGCCTTCGTCAAGGGTCCTTCATGGCCGCTCGTTAGGTTGGGTCTGATGAAAGGGTGTTTTCGTGAGCTTTGGGCTGACAGGGGCAGCGAGTGTGTAAGGTCTCAATGAGCTGTAGGTGCATTTCGAAGGTTTCAAACTCCTGTGCGGAGATGCATGGGGCCATCGTCAGCTTTAAGATCTGTTAAGAAACTAAACTGTAGACTCTAGACTTATCATTTAGAGGGTGCTCTAGTTTAATACAATGGGTTAGGGTTTGTTCTTCTTCCATGGTTGACATGGTGTAACACCCCGTTAAGTCTAAGACAAGAAGGTTTTGCGGTTCCCTTGGTAAGGGTTGGGGGTCTATGACCAGGTGCCATAGAGCCTCCCTCAAACCCAAAACCTAATCCCCAACGAGGCCTACATACACTAAAGTAGCAGGCCTGAAACCCAAGCCCCTTCCCCCGCTGAAGTTCGAATCCGCGACGCCTTAGGTCTTCTATCGGGCCAAGTTAATAATGGGAATAGCGTTTAGGGGTATGGCAGAGTCTTAGCTCGTCGTATATCGGCACGCGTACATCGGCAAAATCACGAGATACCAGTACTGATTTTCAGACCCCTAAATACCCTAAGCCCTACACCTTAAACGCCCTAAGCCCTAAAGCCATAAATCCTAAACCCAAAACTCTCAATCCTAAACCCTAAAGCCATAAACCTGAACCTTCAATCCTAGACCCTATAATAAGCCCTAAACCCTAACCCTGAACTTCGAGCAGGAAACCCGAGGCCATGAGTCAAGGCTTGAGGGCAAAGGCCTACACTGGGCTCTTCTTCAGGAATTTAATAGGTAGTATTACTAGGGAGACCCCTGAAAGGGTACCCCTCCTGAATCCTACTTCTGGCTCTCTTAAAAGGGGCCTTATTGAGAGGGTCTATGTCCCCAAGGGTCCCCCTAATCCTAACTCCCATTTAAGTTACCACAATAGGGATCGTTGTAAATACTACGGTTTCCTGATATTACGGTAACTTAGATTATGGTATCTTAAATCTACATCCTTAGTCCTTAACAAGGACCCGGTACACTAAGCCCTATAGAGACTAAACCTGCCCACGAAGCTTCAAGACGCACCGCCATGTCTAGGGGAGAAGAGCCCATCTGCAAGGGTTCCTGTAGGACTTTGGGAGTTCCTCTGAGGATTGTTTTTTTGGGCGTTCCTGGTGCGTTCCTTTAAGGGTTTCTAAGTACACACATATATTGAAACAAAAGACCCAAGCAAATACCTGAGGTGCAGGCGGCGGATGCGGACAAAGATGGATCGTTGAGTACGGAAGAGTATGCCACCCTCCTTGTGCACGACGTGGTGCGCCGCTCACGTAAGGCCAGTCTTGGAGGGGTTTTAAGCGCAGAAGGTACAGGGCAGAGGGGGGGGGTAAGTTTTGGGTTAGAAGAGTTCAGGTTGTTGTGTACGTGGGTTTAGGATATCTGGGGTGCACCTGGACATGAACGAACCAATTGCTTGCGACGCATGATCATAGGGACCGAGGCTGTATCTTGCTAAAACCACCCCTCATCCCTAATCCCCAAACCCAAAACCCTGAACCATAGTCTCTAAACCCAACCTAGAGGGTCATACCCTACCCCTTTTTTAAGGTACCTACTTTTCTATATAAGAGAACCTAACCATAAAACTAGGTACCCTGAAAAAGGGGTAGGGTATGACCCTCTAGGAAGACTTTGAAGACCCCACACCAATACGATTCAACATGAAGCCTGATCTCTCGTTTTGGTGTCTCCTGTCTCGGGGCTCTGCAGAGGAAGGTCAGGGCTCGACTCGCATTCAGACGGTTTAGGGGTTTAGGGTCTACCTAGACCCCCCAAAGTAGGTAAAATAATGGCCCAAAACCTAGCAAAGGCTATTATTCTACATACTTTTGGGGTCCAGGTAGGGGTTTATCAAACTTGAAGACCTCCCACCCTTAAACCTGGAGGCCTTCAGAAGGAGTGTTGATGAGTTCCAACGCTTCAGGACGCCTCCTTCATGTCAGCAGCTGCCATGGAAGCGGCTGCTGAAACCTTGGCCATTGTAACCGGGTCATATAAGCAGTGGTTTCCGTTGTGTGCAGTAGTGTTTCTTTTCTAAAGTTTAGGGTTGAGCATGGACATCATCTGCCTGGTCCTATCGGTCCCTTCGTCTAGAGTCTATAGACCTGAGAAAACCGGCAAACCCGAAACCCCCGAACCCCTGATAAGCTTAGAGAGCGGCCTGCCATGGGGCCTGGGTTTCTTGAGTACTGTGTTTCTTGGTCTCATATAGATTTTTGCTATGCGCGCATGCATTTACGCATGCTACTGTTGACAAAGGTGTAACATTATGAAGCATGTATGTGCATGTGTATATATATATATATACGTGAATGTGCCGGCCTGTTTATTCTTACAGATACACATGCAAGCAAGCATAAACTCAAAAGCCCGTACATGTGATTTTTGTATATATTTGCATGAACCGTGGAATGCTCTACCACCACAATCCACTAAGCCGCTTCCAAGCGAAATTAAAGAATCATTTAAGTAGTTGCCTCATGTATCATTCCAGCTTATGTTAACACTTTAACCTACCACGTTAACACCCGGTAATCTAAGGTGCAGAGCCGCCTTGCCGTGTTCTGATTCCCTGATGTCCTGACTCGGTGGTGAAGGTCTGTGTGTTTGCGAGAGTACTACGCAGTTGAGTCTGTATTGTAGTATTTCAGTATGTCAGTACGACTTGCTTATGTGGCGTCTCAGCCCAATCCGCAACCCCAATGACTATCGCAAAACTGTATATATTTCTGCCAATAGGGGAACACATATATTATACACATCTGGTTTTATGGCGCTGTAACTAACGATGCACACAGAAACCCGGACATGCCTTCGCTTACTAATACAGGGATACATACACTCATAAGCCTATGCATGCACTGCTTCTGTGTTTGCACTACCATGGTACGCTCTACTGCCACAATACGAAGTGCACGGCAGATATGCCGGCGCTCGTAAGCGAAGTGAAAGGAAATATGAAACATGAGTAAGTATTTCATACATCGTTCCAGCTCATTCTACAACTTTAACACCCGGTACTCTCGGGTGCAGAGCCGACTTTCCGTGTTCTGATTCCCCTAGGTCTTGACTCGTTGAAGGCTGTGGCGTGTGAGTACTCAGTTCAATCTTTATTGCAATATCTCAGTACAGCCGCATTTCTCAATGACTTGCTATAATGGGCCCCACAACAAGGCACAGCTAATGTGACCGTGGCAAGATGTTATTTCTGCAAATCGGCGAAAACATATACACTATACACACGTGCTTTGTCTATTGTGCGGTGCCATAACATATCCTGTCATAGATTGTATCCGGGTTTTACAATGTCTGTAAGTTGCCAGGTTAAGAAGCCGGTGACATCATCCATGCTGAGACCAGTATGTATATGAATGTACAGATGGATGGGTAGACAAATAGACAGATGGATAGATACATGGATAGGCAGATAGATAGATGGAAGATGGTCAGATAACTTATCTACACGCATGTCTGCAATATTTGGGCGTATAAAAAGGTAACTTTCACGTGTAAAACGGACTTTCTAGAGCACGTGGCATCTATTCTATGACATGGTGCGGCAGTATATGACATAGTATACAAACCCGACACGTGTTCAAAAGATATGGTCGAGGCCCATCTGGATGCCTTCTATCCTCGCGATTCCCCTTGACATATCCCGATGGTTTACATGGTGCTTGGACCGTTGAATTGTTCGCACACACAGCGTTTCTATAAGATGCTCACTTCTTCTAAACAAGTCTGTGTTCATAAACAAGGAAGGGCGTTCATACGCACCCCCCCCACAAATCATGAATTGCATACTCAACAGAAACCGGGAATACAAACAAATTCACGTGGTGTGGTATGCTAGATAAGCTTGGCATGTTCTTCCATCAAACATGCAACAGGTCAGGATATCAAATCAAATTTACGGTGTTGTTTGTGCAATTGGTGCGCGTTCTCGTGTTCTCCGTCTTGGTTGGTGTCTGGCGCACGCGTGGGTGGGGTTAGAATAGCTACTCATGCGGCCCACGAGTGCCTATAAACAACAGGATATTGCTTATAAGCAGGGCTAATAAGCAGAAGGCCTGTTTGTAGGCAACCGGACTGCTTGTAAGCAGACAGCCTGCTTATAAGCAGCCGGATTGCTTATAAGCAGACAGCCTGCTTATAAGCAGCCGGACTGCTTATAAGCAGAAAGCCTGCGTAGAATCATAAGCAGCCGGACTGCTTATAAGCATAACATAAGATAGATTAGACAGTAGTCTTGTTTACGTAGACCCTACACGCAGAAGAACAGCCACAGCGGAAGGTTGTCCGGGCACATCAGCCGTGGCGGAAACCAAAAAAACCAAAAAAAACAAAAAAAACAAAGATTTCCGCACTAGTCGGAATCCTTCAGACTAGTGCGGAAATCGTTTGTTTTGTTTTTTTTTGTTTTTTTTGTTTTTTTGGTTTGTTTGTTTTTTTTTGGTTTTTTTGGTTTTGCTGAAGGTTTAGGGTGTGGGTGTAAGGCTTGTGCTGTGTAACTACGGCTTGCAGGACTTCCAGGGGTCCAGAGGGCCTTCCGAAGCATGCAAAGCAACCCTGAACGACAAGTACCGAGCAAGTAGTGCAAAAAGTGCAAAACACTGGATGTGCAAAAACCCAGGCCCCATGGCAGTCCCTTCTGTAAGCTTACCGGTTAGGATAATTTCGACCCTCCGACCCCCAACCACCAAACACAAAACTTGAACACAGTTGTGGCTGGTGGACGACACCCTGCGACACCCTGCATCAGCTTAAGGCAGAACTGGCAGCCAGTGGCCAAGACCCTGCTGCCGCGACGGAGCAGGCAGATGCTCAGCAGCTCGCCTTAGATACTAAGCTACCCTAAACCCGAAAACTTGTTCCATCGTCTTCCTACTCCTTTCCATATAGGGTCCGAACACACGTGTTAATGCAGGGCTTTACTTGAGGGTCCAGGAGGAGGGAAGCTCCAGTGCTCAGGGTCGCCTAAACAGTAATTATTTGTCTCGAGGCCCATGGGCTCCCTTTTTGGAATCATGTGAATGTAATTACCCATAAGCCCCAAAGTAGTTCCTTTTCGGGATTACCTTATAAAGGATTCTATATATGAACCCCAAAGAGGAACTACTTTGGGGCCTTTGGGTACCGCAAAATCATGCATTCCATACACGTATTCGCACCCGAATTGTGAAACCCTAAACCCCTAAACCCTAAACCCGTGGCCTCTGGGCCTGAAGGGACCGAGTCTAAGAAGCACCACTCACGCATCCACACGTCAGCAGCGACAGCAACAGCCTCGTCATGATGTCCTGCTCAAAGCAACCCAAACCTAAGCCCTGAGCTGACCCTTAACCCTGAACCGCAGACCCTGAACCCCTAAACCCTTTAAACCTAAACCCTTAACTCTACACCCTATAAATCCTAAACCCCTAGTTCTAAACTCTATAAACCCTTAACTCTAAACCCTAAACCCTAATGTTAAGCCCTTAAACCCCCAATGTTAAGCCCTTACTTAACGAGCTAAGGCTCTTCTTCGGAGCGGAGTACTCCGAAGAGAAGGAGGACCCTGCCCAGGGAATTCCTACCACAACACCGGAGCCGCAACGAGATGCGAGTCTGGGCCTTTCTTAGGGTTGGGTGGTTTTGGGTTTAGGGGTTTAGGGTTTAGGGTTAGGGCATTCCTAATCCCTAAACCCCAAAGTTCAGGGTTTAGAGATTGGCCTTGATGTTCAGATGCCCTAAATCCTAAACCCGGATTTTCAAAGGGCCTCGAAGTCCAGCCCAGGAATGGCAACATCATTCTGGCCGGAGGTCCCAGTGGAGAGGACTTCGGAGATGTGGCTTGCCTCTCCAGTATCCGAATAGTATAGCGCAGATGCCTCTATAATTTCTCACTAGTGTGCCCTGACAATTTGTTCAAATTATTCAGGTCTCTGGGCGGGTAGGATCAATAGAGTCCTACCATACTCAAGACAGGTTGCCGTAGTGTCAAGAAGTTAACATCTGGTGCTCAGGGCTTTAGGATCTAAAGTTTGGAGTGTAGTTGCGGGACTTGCTTCGTACCTGTTGCTGTCTCGTGCCGACTGAACGTTCGAATGACCTTGATACAGACTTTCCCAAAGGGTCCAAGTATCATCATGGGACATACTTAGACCCCCAAAATGCCCTATGAGTATATACCAGGATGATACCTGGACCCTTAGGGTTTGGAAGATTGAAGATAATGACCTTGATACAGACTTTGGGAAGATTGAACCCTAAACCCTAAACCCTATAAGATTCAAGATAAGGTGAAGGATCCCTCACCGGTGGACGGTCTCTATGATCCTCAAACTGGAGAAGTCATGATGTGCGTGAACGGCAAAGAGTTTCATGCTGGGCTTTGCTACGATTACTGCAATTTCGACTACACGCTGGCGATCTTGAGCCTCTGCTGGAAGGAGGCGCGGCCGGCTGAGTCCTAAACTCTTGAGAGTTTTTAAGGGGAGCTTCCGACAATAGGGGACCCTAAGATCGTACCCTAAATAGTAGGATCCTCATTAAGCCCAAAATAAGGCCCCCTTAATTTTCGGAAACTTCCAATGGCTTAAGTCCCACACCCTTGACCCTGACGTTCGTGGGTCTTTCAACTTTTGGTCAAACTCGTAAAGGAAGTAGCATTAGACCTTTACTGCCGTCGCCTAGCAGGACATTCAGATATGCTCATCAACATTCCTACAAATCCCGGTATATACTCACCGATACACTAAGCCAACAGCCTCTTTTACATTGGAATCAAACTTTGATAGCACTGTGCGCTCTAAACACTGGTATGCTCAAGTCTCGAAAATCTCAGGCACTAAACCGCTCACCCCGAAAGCAGAGCGAAAGGATTTTGTAATTTTTCTGTGTATATATAATATACCACTACATATACTATTATGTACTACAACATACTATAACATATTGTGATAACTATATAGTATACTATAACTATAACTAGTTCTCTGAACGGGGGTCTCCTTGCGCGGTCCCGAATTTTTAGCAGCGATCCTTCTGCTGGGCGGGATCCAAACAGGGATCCGAGTGAACCCTAAACCCTAAACCCTAAACGTGACGGCAGAGCTAGGAAACGAGAGGCTGGGAAGCCCGGAGCTTAAGAACCCTACGCGGACCCCCGAAAAGTAGGTAAAATAATGGCCCAAAACCTATACAAGGCTATTATTCTACATACTTTTGGGGTCCAGGTAAAGCCAAAAAGCGATGGGAGGGTCTTCAAGTTTGATAAACCCCTACCTGGACCCCAAAAGTATGTAGAATAATAGCCGCTTTGGGCAATTATTTCACTACTTTTAGGGGTTTAGGTAAAGCCCAAAAGCCCCGAACGGTTCACTTTTAGCAGTTTGAGGGCAGGCATTTGTGATCTTAAACCGTTTTAGGTTTTGCGGGTTTCGGTTCTCCGGGCTGTGCTTTGGGGTTGAAGGCTCAGAAACCCTGAAGCCAAAATCCTCTTCTTGGTCCCGCGGGTGTATACTTCCCATGGCCAGTCCGAAGCCCTCAGACACGTGGAAACCTGAAACCTCAAAGGACAGAATCGAGTGAGAGACTAAGCTGAGGCCCCGAGGCATCTAAACACTCCCTGCAACCAGAAATCCCAAAGCCAACATAGAAGCCAACATAAGTACCAGTATGACTCCTTGGGTTCCTTTATCACGAGAGACCCCAAAGCCCTCTTCTCATCTTCATGGCATCTAAATTAGTATTCTCGAATAGCCGTTCCCAAAGCCCTATGCTAATCATTATGTGGTGTGAAGCTAACTGTACCCCAGCGACCTGTTCTGACTATTAAGTTAAGACCCCATATTTGTATACCCGCATCTTCATAAAATTATAGTGTACCCCGAAGCCCCATTCTAATCATGACGGCCCCTGCAGAATCACACTATTTGTTACTCCGGTCTTCGTTGCGTCTATTTATGCCCCTAAACCCTATTCCAATCATGAAGGCCCCTATATTAGCAAGTTTGCACCCCCATCTTCATTGTATCTATTGAGGCCCCTATATAATTTCCTACACCCAAAGACAACCCAAAGCCACGCTCTTGATTATATCCATTACGGCCCCTGTCCGCTGCAGGAGTGCCCATCAGGCTGGTTTGAGATCGCTGGTGGGTTCTGCAAGAGAAGCGGGTGGAATCTTGATACGAAGCTGATGGAGCCATGGCTTGAAATCTTCCTTACGGGTTTAGGGTTTAGGCTCAAGTCTTTGTGCCGAAAGTGGGTTCCCGGCCTTCCTGTTTATGGTGCAAGCTTTTCGGTGATGGTCTGGTAAGCATCCAGCCCTGAGCTTAAATCGGGAGGCGAAGCAGAGAGACGGTCTTGCCGCTCCAAAGTTGTCTGAAGGACCTGCACGGATTATTGTAGACCCTTGATTCATATTGAACTCCGCTTCCTGAAGGTGCTTATTCGGGATCCCTGTCAGAATACAATCCCAGCGGGGGGTCGACATTAGGCTTTGAAGGCTTTTAAGCTGTCGGGTTGAGCTGAAAGAGTTTGGAAGCAATCGACGGCCTGCAGCCACCCAAGGGCAAGACATAGCACTCCAATCGTTTATCGGTTTGGGGTACCTTAAGCCTTTGACCCTATTTAGGTCGCTTTAGGGTCCAGCGTTCGGGGCCCTTGAAAGTACCGCTGCGCAAACGACAAGTCGCATGACCTGCAAGCCCTCGCACGAAGCCTCCACTATTGCCAGATGGACGTAGTAAAGTGAGCTTTATCTACGGCTCCAGCATCGTAGCCTGCTTATGCCAGGTTCCTGCCTGAAGCATGAGTTGAGTTGGGACAGCCCTACCCATCCCCGGAAGCTGTCGTGTCGTCAGCACTGCCAGACGAGGGTCAACTCTTGTTATGTTGCCCAGGCCCTTACAAGCGGCAACCCCTCCCCCCCCCCCCAAAAAAAAAAGCAAAGATCGAAATCCTTAAAGCCTTAAGAGCCCATACCCCAAAGTACAAAAAGCATGAGCCCCAAGCCCTTACATAAATGCTGCGTATTTAAGACGAGCTGAAGCCCCCATGGGTCCCAGGAAAGTTATGACCGTGGTCTGGGCGAGTTGCCATCGACCTGCATACCTTCCCTGCTTTGGGGGCATGCGGGGGTTGAAGGGATTTAGGGCTCTTTAAGGCTCCAGAACCGATGAAATGCTGCAAGGTTTCTTGTTCAGGTCTGTCGGCTGCCTACGGCTTGCGGCACAGAGTTGGGAGTGCTGTTTTTGTTGTTATGTTACGGTCTCTTGCGCACGGAAGGATTCTTCGAATTGGGGTGTGCATCCCCGTAATCCAGGCTTTGCCCGATCGGAAAGGGACATTTGGCCTGACTGACCATGTATCCGACAATGATGGTGAACACGAAGAGGGTGATAATGAGGATGAGGAGGAGCAGGAGGAGAAGCATGGTGATCATGCTGATGATGATGGCTCTACAGGGTCATCAATATCAAAATAGCCATCAATGCATGCCATGATGTTGTTGAATGTCACGTTGATTTTTGTATAGTAATGTTGACGTCGGTGAAGATGTTTCTGATGATGGATACCGCGGACAACAAGATTTTGATGACGATGGTGATGATGATAATGATGATGATGGTGATGATGATGATGATTACTTGGTGATGATGCTGAAGATGAACTTGACCATGGTGATGGTGATGATGAAGACGAATATAATGATGGTGGTGATGAAGATGAGGAAGGTGAGTTTGATGATGATCATGATGATGGTGATGGCTGGTGGCGGATGGCGATGGCGATGAAGATGACCCATTGCAGGGACTGAGCACGGTGACGATGATGACTTATGTTGACATTACAGCCACGACGACCACAGGTACGATGACGCCGGCAGTGATGATGATGCTGGTGGCTGTGATGATGCCACCTTTATCGTCAATCGGTTTCCAAGGATGCATGACTTAGACTTCTAGCGGCATTGGGAGGTAGGGTTTCGCAAACTTGAAAAGCTTAGCCAGAGCATATCCAGGGATAAGAAACCTACAGCCCAACCCGCAAAGCCGGATTTCCTCAAATCCTAAACCCTCGAGATGCAGATTTGTTGAACATTGAAACCCCTCGCCGGCCAGGCTTGGGCAGGGGCTTTTGGAAGTACGACACCATCAAACATAGGGCTCCGGGCATAGCTGTGGATGCACCTGTTTCAAGCGCATTACAAGTAGCGTCCGAATCAACCCGATTTTGCTGAGCTCCCCGGCCCTACCCCACCACCCGGTCCTTTCAATCGAGGGCCCAACAAAAAAGATAGATTGCGCTGTCCTTCCACACAATCTCTACGAGCATGACGAGCTTCGGTAGTGGCACTCGTGGTGGTCGTGAGCCCTGAAAACCCTGAACCCCTTGCTCCCCACTCCCCGGAAGTCTTGCAGCTTGAACTCTGAAGCTGTAACGCCAGGTACTTTGGGAGACTCCTTTGGTCCAGGGAGAATCGTTGACGATGGAATCCGTGACTTCACCGCCCGCCGCCTGCGCACCGGGGTCCGGTTTGAAGAGCTGGAAAGGGTGCACGAACCTTGAACCTTCCCCTTTGACGTTCTAAACTCGGCCGACCTGTCCGACCGCTTAGTGCGACATCTCAGCTTCGTAGCTACAAGCGTGTTCCTGCAGTACCTAAAGCACCCCACACAATGAGCGCGACTGTACTGTACGATGCATAATGGCATAATGCAGCAAAGTTCAGTTTGGAACGAGGGTCTGCGGCCGGGAGATGTAGATTTGCGGAAGGCTTAACCCCAGAAACCTACCGATACCTGCCGTTTTGAAAAAGCCGCATGACCAGAACCCTGAACATGTAGGTTTCTTCGTGGCCAGGTAGGGTTACAGATAGATTCGGGGGATTCCGGCGTTGCTGTAGCATTAGAGCCTCGGTGTAGGGTTTAGTGTGGTCCGGATGCGCACCCTGCGCTCAGGGTTTAGGACTTTAGGGCTCTGGAAGCATGGACTTTGGCTTCATAGGTCTCTGCTTCGATTGTGAAAACGCAACCTTTCCCCTTCTTACTACAACCCCATGAAGGGCCCACCTTCGCCATGGACCTCAAACTCGAAACCCTAAGCCTTAAAGATCTAAGCCTTAAGCCGTCACGCTTAAGCTTACCTTCGAGCCCCATAGCCCTAAACCCTGAACCTCTAACCTTCCTTGAAGGTATTGAGTGACTGTCAAGATCATGCATAACTCCTAGCACAGCCCTCTCATTCTCGTCAAAAACAATCCCTCCTAAACCCTAAACCCAGGTCATATTTGTCTCGGACACCCAGCTGCCCTGGTGTGGTGACAAGCCTAGGGGGAACATGGGCTGCGCCATGGAAGCATCCGGGCTGCATATGGTGCTCACAGTTTAATGCAGCAGCCGAACAGAAGATCAGAAAGGATTGAGGGAGTGGGTTACGGTCATTCATGTTTTTTGTTTCTCTCTCTCTCTCTCTCTCTCTCTCTCTCTATCGCTATCTCCCCAGATATGTATACATGTATATTTATGTACGTATAAATATAGAAAAACCGATGACTACATGTGTGTGTGTATATATATATATATATATATTTCACAGTTATGCACACAGTCATACAATTATGTGCTTATATACATAAAAATATAGATAGATATAGATAGATAGATACATATACATATATATATATACATACACAGGCTTATGCATATACGTATCTCCACATACGCACATCGACAAGTAGTTAAGTAGTTAATACAAATAGAAGCATGTATGTGAGTATTTATGTGATTGTCTCGTGATGATCATGTAGTTTTCGACCACGTATAGTACAAGCCCTATGCCCCTGCATTCAGCTGAATGCCCTTGACTAACGTGGAAAGCAACCCCTCCCATCGGATCCTTGAGGAAGCCTTACAGAAGCCCTTAGGTTTTAGACAACCCTGTGCTCGGAGAACCTTTAAGTAAACCCTAGCCGAACCTGGAGGGTTTAGTAAGGCTTTAGTGCAAGTCCTAAGTTCAAATATTGAAACCGTGCAAACTTTGATCGCCAAACTCTGAACTGGATAGTCCCTAGACCTTGTCAGATGTTGGGGCACGAGAGATCCGGAGTTGCAAGCACACAGCGACCCAATCAACTCAACCGGCCTTGATTTGGATATGTCTGCGGTAACGTGGCGGTCTGAGCTTTTGGTGACAACATCCCCTTTACCTGAATCGGTATACCACAGTGCACCCCAACACTTTTACTTTATTTCTAAGGCCTCTATGCTTCACTAAACCCTTACGGAATCGCTTAAAAATCTTGCGCAGAACTCTGTTCTAATTTATAAGGCACTAGAATGCTCTAGACTGAACGGAGTTCGTTTGCTCATGGTCAGTTAGGCAGTAGCTTAAGGACTTGCAGCCTTTTAAGTAGTCAGTGGAGACACTTGATCCGCGGCCTACGCAACTCGAAAACTAAAGTCTGCAAAGACGAACACGTCGTCATTTGCTTAAAGTTGAATGTTTGTTCATACATTTCGGTCCTCATAATGGCTGTTCAGTCGTGCTTATTCTCATACCTAGGTAAAGCAATGCAGTGAACCCCGATGCGTTAGGATTTTGCCCCATGACAAGAGGGAGTCGCCCGTCCCCCAGCCTTTCCCCTCCAAAAACAAACGCCTGTCGCCCAATAAAGGGGCCTTAGTAACTAATTAATTACCCATACGATTTTGAGGGTTCCTTATTTTACTTATAGTCTAATGGGCCCCAAAACCCTATTCTAATTAGTAAGGCCCCCTCATATTCGCCCAGCTGCCTGGCCTAGCGAAGGAGAACTTTCGGATTGTACAAGGGATCCACGAAGTTCGGGAGCTGAAGTGGGTCGTGGGCGAGGATTTCAACGCATCCGACGAACAGGCAGGGTACCTGAACTTAACTTAGTAGCTGAGTGGATTTTTTTGGGAAAATATTACCCACTACAAAAAACGAAAGTGCACACTTTTGGGGGCTTATGAACTCAGCAACTAAGATAAGTATGTTGAAAGAAGCTCCCAAAGCACGATTTCAACATGAAGGCCCCTGGACAGAAACCCTGCAACAGCTCCTTACTTATCTCTTATGCGAACCCTTCAAAAACAGCCCCTTATCATGCCCTGTTCTCAGGATTAAGGCCCCTACATTCTTTGAGAGACATTTGGGTAGGGTCAAGTGTCGGGGTTTGTAGGAGGGCTGCTGAGGTCTGAAGTTTAGGGTCTCAAGGTATCAGAGGTTAAGGGCTTTAGGGGTCTTAGGGTGGAGAATTCGGGGTTGAGAGGGTATGTCAGGGCTTTAGGGTTTCAGGTTAAAGGTTCAGGGATTAGCGCTGGGGTTTGGGTTTAGGGCTTGCGATGGGTCTGAGGATTCAGGGCTGATAGGGTCACGGTCACGGTTTGAGCCAGGTCAGGGTTGCTTCAGGAAGCGAACCTCAAGAATCAAGAAACCCTAATTAATAGCAAAAGACCTTGGTCCTGAACTCTAAACTGCAAAGACTAAAAATTTAAACTCGAATTAAACCCTAAACCCCAGTTCCTAAACCCCACACCCAGTGCCGACTGCCTTTTGGAGTCAAAGGAGTGTTGCATTACACTTAAAAAAAACCCACACCCAAGCCCTAGACTCCTAAGTTTTAGACCCCAATTAAATTGTGAACCCCAATTCCTAAACCCCACACCCAAGCCCTAAACTCCTAAAGCAGAACTAGGTTGGATTTTGGGACATTTTGTATTTTCCTTATTTGGGTTTATAAGGGGCCCTATATATGAACATTTTTCAGGGTGTTTAAAGGCCAACCCAGAGAAAGACGTCGCCAGGTTCAGGAACCCCTTGGGGTACACATCACCGGCGATCTCACGGCCTTTGCGCATCCCTACCAGCACCTTGGAGGCGAAGGCTTTGGGGTTTAGGGTTTAAGGTTTAGGGTTTAGAAAAAAGGGTTTAAGGTTTAGCGTTTAGCAAAAAGTATTTAAGGTTTAGGGTTCTGAAAAAAGGGAAACAGGTTTAGGGTTTAGCAAAAAGGATTTAAGGTTTAGGGTTTAGAAAAAACGGTTTCCGGTTTAGGGTTAGCAAAAAGGATTTAAGGTTTATAGGGTTTAGAAAAACAGGGTTTAAGGCGTAGGGTTTAGGGTTTAGAGAGTTGGGGGCTTAAGGTTTGGCGGGCTTCTGGAAAAGGCTCTCAAGCTTAAGATCGGGCTTCCAGTCTTGCGAATTTATATGATCCGTCGGGTTCCTTACCAAGAGGGTCCATATACACTACTATTATGGAATTAGGCCCCCAAAACCATGGTCTTTTGCGACCTAATTCCCTAGTGGTAGTATCTGTGGACCCTCTGGGTTACAAAACACAACCTAGCTGCACTATAGCATGCCCACAGACCGTAAGGTTTCTATAAGGGTGTTATACGGGTTCTAGAAAGGTTTGTAAGCATCAAAGCCCCCGAACTCTAAACCGATATGACCCGCGTCGGAGCAGTCGGAACCATCGCGTCTCTGAAAATTTAAAGTTACAAAGTCCGTATATATCAGTTTCTGCTGCAACATTCCTTAGGTTCTTGTGCCCCAAATTCCACGCCGTCGTGAACGGTGGCTGCATCTGATTATTGAAAATTCAAAAAACACCTAAGCACATGCATTGTACAGGGATATCCCTACGCTAGTGGACTTCACGATGAGGAGGTTGAAATGGGGTATCCCTATCTTGATTTTTGTTTATGTGCTTTTTGAGGGCCCTACATCAGACAGCTTGAGTGCGCCCAGGTTCCATGCCTATCGGAAGATTTGGGAAACGCGGCCGGGAGAGGACAGGTCTGATCGAGCCGCGGCCCTAACTAAGCTTAAACAAGTAAGCCATAAAGCCTTAAACCTTATAAGTGCTCACGAAAGCTATGGCCGCTTCAGTGGGAATTACTGGCTGGATGTTGGTTGCCTGGTTTTGCATTACACCCGACACCCTAAACTCACGTTGGATAGGACCTTTCAAGCATCAGGGTCAAAGCTTAGCCGTAGGGCTTGAGGATGGACGTTCCAGAGTTTCGGGTTGATACTGTTGATGATATAAATCCTGCATTACCCTAAGGGCCCTAAACTATGGGAATTATGGTATATACCTTATTATGGGCCATGCAGGATTTATATCATCCACCGTATTATTCTTTATTGTAACGATAGTACAGTACACGCCACGACCCCATTCTAATTAATCCATAAAAGCCCCTATATTAAAGAGTTTGTAAGGATTTCAATGTCTTTTTCTATGCCGCCGGGGAGACCTTGAGCCCTTTTTCCAATGAACTCAAAGAAACATAGTTGCCTTCAGAGGTTGAACAGTGGTTGGTTCATTTTCTCACACAACATAACCATAACTATGTAACTAGCTAGTGGCGTGTGTCATTATTCAGGGGATACTATGACTGACTATTCAGACTCCTGGATAACCAAGACTGTTTGCAACCCTGGAAACCTGCGAAGACTGTCATCATCATAAAGCCCGGTGAGATATTCTTCTTCCGTGTAGCCGACTTGGAGCTGTATGCCCGTATGAGACCTTACGTAGAGCTCAAATTCCCCATCATGCGGACAGGTACCCGGAATCGAAAACCCCTAAACAAACCTGTTTCTAGAACTTCAGACCTCCTCCTTCGAAGTTTGGGTTTTGGTCTAGGGTTTAGAGTTTAGAGGTTAGGGCTTACAGGGTTTAGGGTGTGGTTTGGGGTTACGCAACTTCGCAGGATCCGGACAAGAACCTGAAGTTGCCTATGTGGCCAGGCCTTGGCAACCACGAGACTTGGGCTGCAGGGTTTTCGGGCTCCCTGGGTTCCGGTTTTCGGTCTCGGGGTTTTAGGGATTAGGAGTTGGGGATGAGGGTTAGGGTTTGGGGTATTCAGATTTTAGGATTTAGGCTTCAGGGTCCAGGGGTCTCTTCTCTTGAACCCTACTAAGCGGGCTGATTCATATATTAGTATTAATATCAATATTAATACTAGTGTTAATATTAATATTAATATTAACATTAATATTAATATTACGGGTCATATAAACACATTGAGCCTGTAGGGTAACTGCATCGACGCTCAGCAGCTAGAACCCGAATGAAGGTGTCTCCACGCTGCTCACAGACTTCCATGAGCCTGCGTCCACACTAGCCCAGGACTATGCCAACAATCTTGGCGACTGCCTGCGCCTCCCCGGATTTGATAAACCGCCGTCGATTTGTTCGCCACAATTTGGCTCCATATGTAGAAGGACTTTGAAAGAGATCTTATACACAAAAAGCCGTGAATCCCACAGCTTGTGCCAATTTCTTGCCGCCTAGCGGCTAACGCACCACATCATAAGCCTGTTTGCATCTCCCCATGCTTGGGCCTGGGGCATGGCTAGGGCAGTGTTCAGGTTTCTCGTTGTGCTCCTTTTGACCTTTCTCAATGTAGTAATTAGAATAGGATTTGGGGGCCCTTTATAATATATATATATATATATATATATAAATATAATGAGGAACCCTAAGTATGTCCCGGGCTCAATGTCCCGGGAAAATGACTTGACTCGCAGATCGGTACCGTAGGACGTCTATATGCCCTAAAGCCAGCGCCTTCAATACCGAAGCGGTGACGCCCCGAACCCTGGCCTAGACAGACATTCTGATATGGGAGTTTCCGAAAATAGGGGGCCCTAAACTTTCTACCCTATATAGTAGGATCCTTATGATAAGGACCCCACAATACGGTTCCCCTAATTTTCGGAAAATTCCCATATCTCTTATGTGCAGGCTTTGCAGCCTTGATTCGGAGTGGGGCCGGATCTGGGGTTTCTGTTGCTGCACCGATAGCCGCCAGCCGAGGCCTAAATCTTACCTATAGTCTCCACTGTAGTTCCTTTTTGGGGTTACCTTATAGGAGCCTTAGTATGTCTTTGGTTATGCCAAAAAAGGAACTACAATGGAGACTATAGGTAGGGTCTGGAGCGGACGGCGGATAATGTGAACCGGGGTTCGGAGCACGGGCATCGTAACAGCTGCCTAAACTTGGCCTAAGCTGGCCTGCACCCTCAATGGTAGCTCCCCTTGTTGGCTGGCCTTAAGAAGCCTTTCAAAGAAACAAACAAGGCCTTACAACTATAAGCAGAATGAAGTACTGATGCAGGGCTTAAGTTCATCAAACCCTCTACTTGATTGTGCTGTTGCTCCTGTCCAATGAACCTCGCGGTTCAACCCCAAGCAAACTGCACAGTGGATCCGAATACTTCACTTCCGTCGCCGACTCGAAACAGGCCTAATATGGAGGTCTGAATGGTTTGCAAGAGTAAGCCCTTGCATGCTATAGTTATAAACGCCTAGCTCTTTTTGTTGTTATCAACGCCACTCTATTAGACCCAATCCATTGCAACCGCCCGAACACAAAAGCACGCAGACCCAGAGAGAGAGACAGAGAGAGAGAGAGAGAGACAGAGAGAGAGAGAGACACAGAAACAATACAAAAAACGCTTGCGGATCCTGAATCCCCTATCTTGCAGCAGCGAAGGTGTTAGTGGTAGTCAGCAACGATAGGTATTATCGTAGTTACAGTGGCCCCGAAGCCTCGTCTGAGCCAAGCCGCAAGTATGGGTTCGAGGTCAAAGCCCTAACCACACCCGAAACCAAACTGTAAACCTTAAACTTTATGCTTGAAATAAAGCCGGAAAACATGCTGAAGCCTAAGCCAAAAAAACCCTACGCACCCTAAGGTCTGAACGCTTGAAGTGCCCCTGAACCCAAAACCCTAAACCATAGATGGAAAAAGGCATTCAACAAAAAAAACATCAAAAAAAACATACAAGGGAGTTCCCGAAAATGGGGGACCCTAATATAGCACCCCAAAGTTTGCTGCACGTTGCGAATATATTACCCTAAATAGTCGGATCCTGATTATAAGGATCCCATAAAAAGGTATCCCTAGTTGTCGGAAACTCTAAGCCCTAAACCCTTCATGGAACCCTTTTAGATCCCTTTAAGGAACCCTAAACCCCAAACCCTAAAGCCTAATCCCCCGAACCATACTTCCCAAGGTATATCGAGGAGGAGCCCACTTGGTCCGGCTACTGGCGTGCCTCCTGCGCTCAGCGCATGATTGCGTCCCTGGGGAAGCATGTTCGTGCGGGTTTTGGAGTTTTTGAGTCCGGGGCTTTAGGGTTTTGGGTTTTTGAGTCGGGGGTGTAGGGTTTTTGAGTCGGAGGGTTAGGGCTTTAAGGGGTTTTTGAGTCGGGGGGTTTAGGGTTAAGGGGTTTCGGGAATGTTGTGGGTTCAGGCTTTCAGGGGTTTTGAGAATGTTTTGGGTCTAGGCTTTCAGGGGTTTAGTTTAGGTCTACGGCTTGAGAGTGGGATTCGGCTCTTTGACCGCCCCGCCCCGAGAACAACCAAAAGCCTAAAGCCCGCGAGCCTGCGAACACGAAGGCCCCCACACTTCCGACGCCAGGCCGCTGACCCATCCCTTGCATAGGGCACATTTAAGGTACGTGTTGGACTACTTGAGGTTTGAATCTGCGAGGTTTGGGTAGAAGGTTTGGACTCGGGTTTCGGCTTTGGGGCTTCCATCGCGGATAAGGATTTCGGGGTCACTGGATACTGGCTATGCATAAATAAATAAATATATATATATATATATATATAGAGAGAGAGAGGTATATATATATAGAGAGAGAGAGAGAGGAGAGAGAGAGAGAGAGAGAGAGAGAGAGAGAGAGAGAGAGAGAGAGAGAGAGAGAGAGAGAGAGAGAGAGAGAAATAGAGAAAGCGAGCGAAGAGCGAGAGAGAGAGAGAGAGTGTGTGTGTGTGTGTTATTGTCTGCAGAAACATATACATATATATGTATATATGTATATACACAAGCTGCAAGCCCCAAAACTCAGAATCCGAAAATGCTGGCTTGCGGCTTGGGGTTTCCGCCCTTTTGCCCTAAACCCGAAACCCTGAAGCCCTCCATCCCTGAACCCTGATTCGTGTGCTAGGCGCTTCCCAGTCCCTCAGGGCATGGCTCACGAGGTCGAGGTCAGCTTCGGGTTTTTTTCTTCAGGGTTTACGGTTCAGGGTTCAGGATTGAGGGTTTGGGTGTGAGGTTTAAAGGCTTTGAATGGCTTTGGAAAATTTGAAGAACTGGACCGTGGAGTACAAATTGAAGGGTCTCGGTGGTCACTCTGCAGGTAGGTATTTGGGTGTTCCAGTAGAGGGTAGTTCGGGGGTCTAGGTAAGTTTCGATGAACGTGGGAATATAGGTGTCGCAATAACCAGTCAGAGCATCCCGTTGCAGTCCCTATTGCCTATGCATACAAGCATGTTATGAATATGCCCCTTATTAAGGCCCCCACATTAGTGCATGTGGGTGCAAAGGGCCCGTCGAATCCAAGGTACATCCGCTCTGCCGTGGGCGGGTGTGATGGCCGGACTGTGGTGAACAATTTCGGAGGTGCGCCAAGGTTCTGAACCTCCGAATCAGGGTTCAGGGTTTAAGGTTTGCGGGTTGGTGTTTCGGCTTTTGGGGTTCAGCTGGTTAGGGGGCCAAAGTCTGAACCTCCGAATTATAATTAGGCCGATATCAGGGCTCAGAACACCCAACAGCGGGATTGCTGAGTGCCCCAAGCGCGTAGCGCGTCAGCTGCAAGACGCAGCTTTAGGCTTCGCCATTGGGCTTCACCCTCGAAGCCCTTGCTGGCACAGGAGAGCTCGAGCCAAACGAAGTCGGGCGGTGCGCCGCACGCGACTTGCCAAAGCTGCCCACCTGCTCCCGGCTCGCCGGGATACTGCTCTACTGCGAGAACACCACGGACATCGCCCTCAGATGAGTGGTCAAGACAAATGGACCAAAGAACAGTGGAGACAGTACGGCCAGTACGGAGGCAGAGGAAAAGGTGGATATGGAGGTGGCTATTGGCGTGGGGCCTATGCTGCCAGATCGCCGAAGAGCGAACGTGCAGTCTTTCCTGCATACGACCACAAAAAGCCTGGCGGATATGGCCGGTCGGAAGCCGACGAGGATGTGGCTCCTCCTCTCACTTACGCCAATATGCTTCAGCAGCGTCTGAATGCTACGAGGAAGGCCGAACAGAAGGTGCAGAATGTCGAGCAGTCCATTGTCGACCGCAAAAAACAATGGGCCGAATGGGAAGCAGACATGAAGAAGTCCTTCACTACCGAGTACAACCGCTTCCAGAACGAGTTGAAGCGTTTGGACGGTGTGAAGCGTCAAGCCCTGGATGTTCAAGAACAGGCACGTGCCGAGCTGGTGGCGGTAGCGCATGGCTATCAGCGACAGCCTCAGACGGATGTTGGCGAGCGGCGATGGGAGGAGGCTTTGACCAGCTGGAGATCCGAAGGCCCCGACATGGATTCAGAGGCCCTACTCAAGCGTGCCCTTGCAGCACAGCGAGGTCCCTCGGACACCATGAGTGGTCAAGCCTGTCGCCCGCCGGATGTACCCATGGAGCCGGCGACAGGTCGGCACCCGATGGATGCCAAGGATTGGTTCGGCGATGGTCATATGGGGGGCCCGCACGCGCCTATGGGCTTGATGTCCTACGGTGCTGGACCTCCCCCGGGACTACATCCACCTCCAGCCCATACGGAGGCGAACCTACTACGCGACCCTTACATGTGCTCTCCGAGCACTTCGGCAGGCCCCACAGCGTTCTCGCCTATGCAGTCACCGGGGTCCAAGGCACGTCGCGATCTTGCGGCTCAGCATCGAAGCAGCCCTTATGCGACGCGGGACAAGGACGAGATTGCTCTGGAAGCTCGCTTGGAGGAGAAGAGAGCTGCTGCGATGAAAGCAGCTCAGGTGGCCGCGGAACAGGCGGCTCTGGCAGTTGCAGAGACCTCGACTCCAGCAGGGATTGGTGCCGCGATGCGCCCCTTTGGGCTTCCTGCCCGGCCTCCGGAGAACCCTACAGGGCAGCTCTTGACAGGGCAGAAGGTATCGGTATTCGAGGAGGACGACGACGACGAGCTCACCGATCCTCCGGAGCCTTACGGGTGAGTTGTAGTCCTGAGTCCCGAGCGCCCCTGACTTCCGATCGGCTGGTTTGCTCCCTGGCGGGACCTACGTTTCCCTTCGGGTTGAGCATGCCAGCTGGTCGGTATGTGCATGGTGAGGCAAATCGTGGACTCAGGAGGTCTCACGTAGGCAAAGTAGCCTGGAATTTTGTCGGCTGTACAGGAGTCTGTGCTCTTCCCTCCTGTCGGTATGTTCAGCTCAGAGATCAATGTTCTGTCGCTGCAGTTGATGGTGTGGCCATGCATTGGGCTATTGCATGCTGCTGCGCCTCTCACTGCTCCTCTTCCTCGCGAGGATTCACCTGCTGCTGGGTTTGCAGTCAGGTTTGTCCTCCTTCGCCGTTTCCTGCGGAAAACCTGGGCCTTCCCTCATCAGCTCCGGAACTTGGCGCCAGTTTCAAGGGCTGCCTGTTCTATTGTATAAAGGTTGGCGTACTTCGCCCCTTAGTAATCACTGTCTTGTTCCTCGCCTGTGGTGTCTGGGTATGCCTTGGGGAACCTCATTGGCAGTTCGGTGTTTGGGAGGAGCCTTGGTATGTCTCCGGCTTTGGGAGCTTGTGCGCGTCTGCCCTGGTTGAATGGCTTTTTGCCATTAGGCAGCGGCTTGTTACTCGGGTTCTGCGGGAGGATTTCTTTTTACCAGTGGACCTCCCTGATGCTTGGCTCCTGCTGCTTGGCATATGGATGCTTAACTTTGCGGGGTCCCTTCCACTTCAGGGCATGGGACTTTGGCTCCAACAGGTCTCCTTTTCTTGGTTTACTTTCTTTCTGTGTCTCCCAGGATACTTGAGCTTGGTATGTCTCCTGCATTTGGGCGGTGTAGGTGTTGTTACCAAGGCCCGCGGCCCTCGACGGAATGTTCCCCTTACCCTGGCTGTTCGTGCATTTGGCAGCTTGGGAAAAGTGTCCTGTGGTCCGCTCGTTTGGCGACGGCTGCAGCATCGCGCATCGGGTATTAAGCCCCCTGCCAGTGTTCGCCCTGGCTCCTCTCGTTCGCGGCCTTTTGGGTTTCTGGCCGCGCTGCTTCTTGCCTGTTTCCCGTGCTGTGCCGAAGCTATTCCACCTGCAAGATTCTTGGTGTTCTTGTCGGGTATGAATATGTGTATAAGTTCCTCTGCGATGGAGGATGATACTTACGAGAGTTTGGCAGGTATTCCCGTCGGTCATGGCGTGATTCCATCCACAGTTGATGCGTTGCTACATGATGCTGCGTCAGCTTCAGCTGGTCCTGTCGCTCTTGGCGTCCCCGGCTCGTCCTTTGCTCCGCCTCTGGGTGATGCCGCCGTTGCTCTGAATGAGGCTATGGAAGGCGTCCCATGGCCGTTGATGTCTGCTTGCGATGGACATAACCGTGTGCCCCTCAACCGACCTGGGGCTATGCGAGTTTCTGTTGCCGGGGAACCGATGCCTCCTGCGCCTTCTGGTGAATGGCTGGGCACGATCGTACACGCACCCCACTTCCGCAGCACCTCCTGGGCTTTCTGTGTGGATCGCCATGTAGGTGTCGATGCCTTGCTTCGCGAAGTGCTCTCCCTGGGTTCGTCTCTATATTGTGGGTACTTTGATCGAGTCGTTCCCGTGGCTCCCCAGAGGTATGGATGCTTCGCTGAAGTTTTGGTTTTCCCACAGGTTCTCTTGTCATTGGGCGAGTACGGACATGTACCGGTCATGCTTGACCTTACCCATATAGGAGGGGACTATTTTGCCACGGTCCTCCCTAATGGAATTAGCCTGGAGGACCTCGAAGGTTTTATCCTTCCCCACACTAGGGCTGATTTGGATTCCTTTCGGCTTTTTGTCGGCATGAGTATCCAGCCTTGTGAGCCAGGTGCTCCCATTGCCCTTTCTCCTGGTGATCTTATCCTGGGACTGGCTCCCGGGGTACCTCCCAGAACACAGCATGTGCTCTCTGAGATGTTTGCTCCCGACGCGGCCTGGGGAGAGCCAGGCAATGCTCCAATGGATGCCCGTGAGCCGGGTCTGTGTGTCTACTTCGAAGGCTTGCGCTACGTCATGGTGCGACATCATATGTCAGGGCGCACGGTTGCACAGTCAGTTGCAGACATCCTGCGCGTCGATGGTAGACACCTTACTACGCACTTCAATTCTGACTTGTGCAATTTGGATGTGCAGGGCACTTCATGTGCGGGTATCTTGCAAGTTGTGCGCCTCCCTAGGTTTGCTGTCGATGATGCAGCGTTGCGGCACCGCAGAGATGTCTTTGTGTTGTGCGACATGCGCCCTTTGGGAGTGCGCCCCCTTTCCTGGCACTCCCACGCCCTACACGTACATGTTCCAAGTGTTCTTGCTCTTGCTCAGGTCTGCATTCCTGCAGGCTTTGAGCTGATCGTGGAGGGGTTGGCTCGGACATTCTGGTTGCGGGCAGCACGACCCTTGTTTTCCGGGCTCGCCCTGTTCCGGCACATGGTTCTGGCGGGCCTGGCTCGGACCCTCCGGAAGATCATGACATGCCCGACGATGCTGATGATGACGGCAGCAGAGACGATAATTCATGCGGGTTCTCCGCGACAGACATTGATTTTGACTCACATTCGGATAGTGTTGGCGCCAGGTCATGTCGTGCGAGTCCGGCAGGTGGGACCCCGCCTCCTAGTCCTGATGCGTCCCTCTGCAGCCTTAGCTTGCTTGATAAAGGGGTCTGCTATTTGTCGACCGCCTTTAGCCAGCTGCTTGCATCTTTTCCGGCATATGTTCCCTTTGCTAAAGGGCTTGCCGTGGCGGACTGCTTAGTTTCTCTCGGACCTCTGTGTGCTAAAGGGCCCGATCAGCCCAGGGTCACCTATGCAACGCCTGCTGACGGGGAGGACCCCCTTCAGCCGGTTGATAACTCCCACATGCCTGGCTGGCCACGTGCCCCCTACCATGCCCTGCCTATGCCGCTCCAAATTCATAGGCCTCCTGCGGCGCCCTGACGACGATGGGGATGGGCTTCCCTTTGATGCCTCCTTCTTTGTCTTTACCCCCTTTGTCAAGGCTGACTGTGTTGTCATCCAGGTTCAGGTCCCGTACGATGAAGAGGTCAGTTTGGAGGACCTTCAGGAGGGGCGGGATCCAGTCTTGCAGGACCGTTTCCCGCTCCTGGTTCCCGTCGAGCCGCAGCCTTCAGTCCAGTTTGCCTCCGTGCTTGCTCTTCCTGAATGGGCCACTCAAGTGATCGTTGTGCTCTGTGATTGTCGCCTGTTTAGCGGTGCGATGTACGCGGCGGTCGTTTCTCCCGCTATGCGGCGTGAGGACCTTTTGGCTGTAGCTGGTCTGGGACGCGGTGCTCAGGTGCATGTCTACATCAGCTATTATCCATGGGCGCTTACGCGTGGACAGGTCGTCCAGCTGCAGACAGGCCAATACTTTGCTGTCGTTCCTTACGGTAGCCAGCATGTGCATGGCCCTGTGTTGTCCGAGATGCTGGGAGACTCCACCGGATGGGATCCTGATGCACCTACGCCTGAGATTGGTGAACTTGGGTTTTGGATTCTTCATGAAACTGGGTCCTTCTGTCTGCCAGTTCCGGACAGTCCTGGCACCCATTTGCGTGCAGTCTTGGCTGAAACCTTCGACTGCCCTCCACAAGATCTCACCATCCGTGCTTCGGTCCCTCGCATTGCTGACCATAGTGTCATTGGTCGTCGACACTGTGCTGTGCTTGTCGCAACATGCTCTGTGGATCGGACTCCCTATCGACAGGATCGTCCTGTAGTTGCTATATTAGACCTTCGACCGCTCCTTCGCGAGGTTGAGTGGTTTGTTGTGGCACACGAAGGGGTTTCTATGGCTTCCTTGATCGGACGTTTTCGTTATGGATGTCCACCAGGATATACCGTTTCGGTTAAAGGCGGTCGCACTCAGGTTGTGCGAGGTGAGCCCTTTCTTATTTTGCAAGATGGGCAGGTCCTCGTAGTTGAGTATATCGAGGAAGTTCTGGGGTTTGAGGACCCACAGGAGGAAGAGGATTTGCCAGTGGCTCCTGAGGCAGCAGGCTCCACCATTGCTCCTGCAACAGAGGCCTCAGACGATCGCAGCAGGTCTCCCAGAGGCTCCCCGTCTGCTGCTCCTTCAGGCCGTGTTGCCGATTCTGAGCTCATGCAAGACGGCTGCCACTGTGCTGTGTTCCTCCTTTTCACTCCTCGCCGGCACCCTGAAAAGGTTGCTGTCGATCTACGCCTGCCTTTGTGCCGTACTGAGGTGTTGGCTGACCTTGCTTCTGCTCGGACCGCTGGCGCTCAGAGCCGCTACCCCGTCCTCTTGCCAGTTGAACCCCAGCCGTGTTCCGCCTTTGTATCTATGCTTGCGCTGCCAATGTGGGTGTACGACTTGCCGGTCGTCCTTTGCGACTGCAACCTCTTTGGAGGTGCTGTTTTTGCGGTCGTCGCTCAACCTTCCATGAGTCGAGAGGAGCTCCTTGTTGCAGGGGGTCTCGCACGAGACACGAATGCTGATGTTTTCGTTCGTCCCCTACCGGCTGCCCTCGGTCCGGGTCAAGCTGTCACTATGAAACTTGGGCTCTGCTTTTCAATTGTGCCCAATGGTGCCTCCCCTGCGCCGAGTGCAACCTGGTGGTCACTTGTGACTGGTCTGGAGTTACAGGACCATACGCCAGCGCTCTTTGACCTCGATGGCACCGACTTGTGGATCTTGCATGATGTGGGCGAGATGAGCTTTCCGGTCTCGGTGCATGCCCCCTTTCGGCTCCGCCAGGACATTGCTGCGGAGTTGGGCTGTAGCCCCAGCATGATCACGGTGCGTGGTGCCGTGCCTAAGATGCAGGATTTCTGCCACTTAGGTCGACGGCAGTGCGATGTTCTTGTAGCTACGGGTCTCCCAGATAGACTTGGATACCCACGTCACGGCCATTCGGTGGTTCTATTGGATCTTCGACCTCTACTACGAGGCATTGAATGGATTCTCCCTTCGGGCAACCGTGTTTCGTACCGGGCCCTGGTTGAGAGGTTTCAGATTGGCTGTCCTCCCAATTATCGGGTTTCTATCTCAGGTGGTCATAGAGAGCGTATTGATGACCACCCATTCATTGTTGTCCTTGATGGACAGGTGCTCGTTGTGGAGTTTTTGCGGGAGACAAGCGTGCCCTCGCAGGATCCTTTTTTGTGCAGTGGCAGTGGAATTGATGATCCGGGACCTTTGCACGATACCTCTCGAGGTTCTTCGACGGGACCCTCTGCTCATGACAGACGCACTGGCGATGTCGGTCAGGACTCTGGTCCAATTAGTGTTCCCACTGCGGGAGCCACCGAGGCTTGTGCATTGGGTTTTGCTGCAAGTGGGCTGTTTTTCGCATGCCTATGGGAGCGCTTCTGCGCCTCGCATCGAGGTGAAGCTGAGCCACGTTACTTTGAGTCTGGTCGTAGTGGCATGTGGATTTGTGCCGATTCTGAAGACGCTCATCTTGTGAGCAGGCACGAGGACACCTCTGCGTCTCCCAGCTCCTCTTCGTATGGCAGGAGGAGGTCACGCTCCCATGCTGCCACTTATGGTAGTTGGCGGGGCTTTCAACTTGCACTTGGGGCTTGGCTCTTGGTTGTCCCAGGCGTCTCAATGCATATACCTCCCCTGTCTCGTTCTTGCCCGCCTCCTGAGGGAGGCATGGTTGCGAGTGGTGCTGTGCCTTCCCTTATGCCTGTCCCTGAGGGTCGTTTGCCTTTCAGGACTTGTGCTATGGGGGGTTGGTCTTCACACCCGCCTTTGGCTCCGGCTGGAGTTTCTCCCCTGCCTGGATGTGAGCTCCCCCGACACCGTGCTCTGCCTACTCCTTGTCGGTCTGCTATGTTACCCGACTCGGCTGGAGTCGATCTCTGGAGTCGATCTCTTTGCAAGACCAAATGATGTTGGTCCGACTCTTTTGGAAGAAGCCTATGCCCGTCCAGATTGTCAGGCCATGTTCCTTGCGAGTACCCTGGTTGAGACGCTATGGGAACATGCTCTGTCTGCCCGAGGGCGCCTATGCGGGGATATGAATGCATCATCAGCCTCATCCGAGGCCTGGGGGATTTCCCCTCCCACTGTTCTTCGATTAGCTGACCTCGTCCTATCGGACCCTGCTGGTGACACTTGCGCGCCAGCGGCCTCTGCCCATGTCGTGCCACGGCAGCCTGAGGTCTTTGACATGGACTCACGCCAGTGCCTCCTGCCCGGGCGCGCTGAGGAGATTGATTCCTTCTTTCAGCGAGTTCCTTTTTCAATGCTACTCGATTCTCCAGCTCGACTTGCGAAGCCCGAGCGCTTCGCCAGCTGGGTGCAAGAGGGCCATGTTGGTCGGTCCCCAGGTCCGGGAGAGGTCCTTGTCGTGACGTCGGATGGCTCCTTTTCGCCCACCGACAGCTCTGCGGGCTGGGGAGTTACATTTAGTGTCTGTTCTAACAACCGGTCCCTGCCGGGGCAGTTTATCGGATGCCTGTGGGGCTCTGTTGCCCCCTTTTCCTCTTACCTTGGTGCTCTAGGCCTTGGGCCTGACGCATATGACGCAGAAGTTGTTGGGCTTCTTTTTGCCGCGCTGGCGATTGTGCAACTTCCAGTTGTAGGTGAGGTCTTAGTGCGATCTGATAACATCTCCGCCCTGCAGGGTGTTCAGGGGCTTGCCCAGATGTGGTCATCTCTGCTATGTGAGGTTGCCCGGTGTGTCCACGCCTCCTTGCAGATTCTTGTATCGCATCGTCTGTCGTACGAGCATGTTCTGGGGCATGCGGGCGATGTTGCCAATGAGCTTTCTGATGCTCTAGCCCTTTTAGGGTCTACTCGGCCAGGCCCTGTGGTTTTTCACTGTCCTTGGGAGGCATTGTTCCAGTCAGGCGCTTTGTTGGCCAAATGGCTGCCACATTATTGCATGGTGCGCCTCCGGCCTGCGGAGCTTCCTAGTGTTCGCTCTCAGGTGATGTCCTGGTCTCGTGATCCTGGCACATGTACTTGGTCGCCAGAGCAGGCTATGGCCCCCTTTATGCGTGCCTTTCCGACCGGTGCCTCTGGTCACTGCAAAGCCTCCGGTCGGCTATCTTGTGTTCTCGCGTCCTTCAACGCCCTTTCTCTTCTTGACGGGGCCCGCGACGCCCAACAAGGATTGCTGTAGGGCGGCCCTCCCTGTTGGCTGAAACGCTTCACGGTGCATGCGTTCAGTTGGCTGGACTTCAAGAGTGTCGAACACCGGCCGGGCGTATGCGTTGTGGCGGCTTCACTCGTTTTTCGTCCGGGGCGGATGATCGATCGTGTTTTGGAGTTGAGTTGTGGGTGCGGGAGGATGGACCCTGTAATCCCTCTTCCGTTGCAGTCCTACATACCTCCCCAACCTTCCTAGTTGCCAGTATTGTCCTCGGACAACTTGCGGTGCATGTGCTCGTCGGCCATGCGCCTCATCGCGCGCATACTTCGGAGGCTAAGGCCGCTTGGTGGCGGCAGGTGACGCAAGTATGCTCAGCTTGCGCGCATGGCACTCCCTGGATTCTTTTCTTGGACGCTAATTGTAGGATAGGCAGCCGGGAGTCTAGCTCCGTCGGCTCACATCAGGCGGATGAAGAAGATGAAGCTGGCTTTTTGTTTCACGAGCTGTGCATTTCGCTTGATGCGTGGATTCCCGCTACCTTCCCGGGATGCATGTTTGGCGACGGCGGCACCTTGTGTCAGCGCCGCAACGGAGCGTTTGCCAGATCTGATTACATTTGCCTACCTACTGGTTGGCGTGAGGGCTGCTTTCGTGCGAGAGTGGATAGTGCAATATCTGCAGGGCACAGAGGCGTGGATCACTTTGCTACGGTGGTCGAGTTGGAACTGCTTTTGGCCGGTCAGGCGTCTTTGCGCAATCGGGCACGGCGCTTGGATGCCCGTGCTATTGGAGACCCGGCTAATCAGGCTGCGGTGGCCAGTATTATCTGCAGTGCTCCTCGACCTGGCTGGGATCGAGATGTCAGCGAGCATGCCGCGGAGCTGGTCGAGCACCTTTATACTGGCCTCGTCTCCCAGTTCCCGCTGCAGAAGCGTCCCCTTCGAGTGCCTTACTTCTCTGACGCCACCATTGCTTTGCACCGGGCGGTTGCCATGCTGCGCCATGCGGTACGCACACGTCGGTTGGCGCTTCGTCAAACATACTTGCGTTGTGTCCTCATTTCATGGCGTGTGGCTGCTCCCCCCTTTGAGGATGTGTTTCAAGGCGAGTGGCTATGGCAGCTGCAGCTTCGGTTGGCCAGTAATTGCCTTATGCTGCATCGACTGGGCCTGCAGCTCAAGGAGGGATGTAAGGCGGATAAGGCTGCCCATCTCTCCCAGTTGGCTGAGGAGCTGGCTTCGGCTCCTAGCCGTGAACTACATCTGGCGGTACAGCGCGTCTTGAAGCCCAAGAAGTTCCGTCGTACTGCGGCTGACCCCCTCCCGGTTCTGGAAAAGGCTGATGGTACGCGCTGCTCCTCTTCGCGGGAAATCATGGACACATGGCGGGAACACTTCAGTGCGCTCGAAGGCGGTCAGCGGATCACCCCTGCGGAACTAGTTTCTAGATGCCGCGCAACGCAGGCAGCTTCTGATGCACCGGATGTGCTGGCAGTTGAGGAAATTCCTTCCTGGACCACTCTTGAAGCCGCTTTCAGGCATGCGGCTCCGCGTAAGGCTGCAGGCCCAGACCTGGTTCCTCCAGTTCTGTGCAAAAATTTTAGTGTGCAGCTAACGGACTTGTTCTGGCCGCTGCTCCTCAAAACCGTATGCCTCTCAGCGGAAGCGGCTGGTATGAAAGGTGGCATTATGTTCCACATCAACAAGAACAAGCCCGGTGCGCGCAATACATGCGATGCCCATCGTGGCATCCTTGCGCAGAGCTGCTTTTCGAAGGTCTTCCACCGATCCCTTCGTGGTCTCGTGGTGCGGCACTGGTCAGCCCATTCGCTTCCCCTCCAATTAGGCGGTAAAGCGGGTTGCAGCGCACTTTTCGGCCATCTTTGTTCACGCTCTTTCCTCGCTTTTGCTAAGCACCATGGCTTGTCAGCGGGATTGATCTTCGTGGACCTGGCCTCAGCGTATTATGCGGTGGTGCGAGAAACGATCCTCGGAGGTTCATTGACGGACCGGCCGATCTCCGAGGTTGCTGGCTCCCTGGGTTTAGCAGACGAAGATCTTCAGCTTCTTCGCCATTATGTGGAGAGCGAACCGGTGCTGCAATCTCAGGAAGCCTCTTCTCTTCTTATTTCCCTCTCACGGGAACTACACCGCCAAACTTGGTTCGTTTTGGCGGACGATGAGGGCCTCATTGCTACGGCTCGAGGCACGCGCCCAGGAGGCACTCTTGCAGATATATTGTTCAATCTGCTTTTCGCCAAAGTTTTGGCAAGGCGAGCTACTGGGCCACTGCGGGAGTTCGGGCCCGAGATCCCCTGGAGTGGGGAACGGACTCCTTTTCAGCAAGTGGGCTCCAGTCCTGCCTCCTCCCTCCGTATTACGGATATCGTTTATGCGGACGACCTTTGCACCCCGGTCCTATGCTCCCGGGCCTCCCAGCTTAGAGGGGCCGTGTCAGCGGTTACTGCGGACACCATGGACACCCTGGCCCCTCATGCTCTGCGCCCGAACCTTGGGCCCACCAAGACGGCAGCAGTTGTCGCTCCTTTAGGCTCAGGATCTCGTGCTGCTCGTGAGGAGATCAGGAGATCTTTGTCAAACTTAAGGGTAGGGTGCCGATTTGGCCGCAGCATCAGGGATTGTTGTGGCTTGATCTGGTGCCTCGGTACCGGCACCTTGGGTCCCTGGTCTCCTATGACGGTCGAATCGGGCCGGAAGTGAGGCAGCGTTTGGCCCTCGCAAACGCAGCCTTTCGCGAGGGACGCCGAAAGCTATATGCTTGTCAGCTTGTGCCCATGCAAAGACGTGCTGCCCTGCTTCGCAGTCATGTTCTCTCGGTGCTCTTGGTAGGTGCGGGCAGTTGGCCGGTTTTGCTGAAGCAGGATTGGCAGTCCTTTTCTGGTGGTGTTCTGGGACTGTATAGGCAGATGTTGGGCCTTCGGGCCACTGGAGACTGGCATGTCACCGAGTGCCAGCTCTTGTCCCGCGTGGGTCTGCCTTCCCCTCTTGCCTTGTTGCATCTTGAGCGGCTACGTCTTCTCGGGCAACTTGTCCGCAGTGCCCCGGATCAGGTCTGGGCTCTGGTGTCTTGGAATTTTCCTTTCCAGCGTGCCCTTCGTGAGGCGGGAGATTGGCTTCTTGCCCGAGTTTCGGCCACTTGTGATCTGGGGCCAATCGAGCAAGACTGGAACAAATGGGCTTCATTGATCAAGGCCCAGCCTGGTCGTTGGAAAGGCATCTTGAAACGTGCTGAAGCCTTTGATCATGAATGCTGTTGCTTGCGTGCGGCCTTTGATTCCTCCGTACGTGTTATGTGGCCTGAGCGTTTTTCACCGGGGGCTTCTCCTCTGGAAGGGATTGAACATGGCTGCCTTGTATGTGGGATCGCCTTTGCCACCTTTCGGCAGTGGGGAGCCCACGCTCAGCGTGTGCACGGATATCGCAACGTGGCCACACGGCTCGCGAAGGGTCGGCATTGCTCTGCTTGTGGTTCTACCTATGCCTCCGCTGCCAAGCTTCGCACGCACTTCATCTCTTCCCCGCGTTGTTGCCAATTTCTTTTGGAGCATGGCCATGCGCCAGCCGGGGATGGTGAGAGGGTGGAAGGGCATGCTCAGGCCCCTCCAGTGAAGCTCGGCTCTCGCTTGCCTTCTATTCCAGTCGATGAACAGTGCCCTGAGCTCCTCAAAGCTTTGCAGGCCTTAGTTGACTCTACTGATCAGGAGATCCTCGATGTGGTCACGCAGTTTGTTGCGCCATGGCCTGTGCTGCGACGCACCCTACGGGCTTGGGCTGATGGTTTGGTTCCAGGCGATTTGGCTGATGCTGCGGCTGATGTGCTGCTTGCGTTTCTGCCAGAGCACTTGTGCTCTCATGTAGGGGGCAAGATTCCCCACTGCAGGCCTACAACCGGGTTCCAGCCTGCTGTGTTGCCCCCTGTTCTTCGATCTCTTGCGTCTGCTAGCGATCTTCCCCTTTGGTGGATTGGCGAGCTTGTTTCCAGTTGGGTTCAGCACTGGCACCTCGGCCTGCAGCCTGTTCGCACCTTTGTTCTTTCTGATCTTCCGCCTCGTTCAGGCACTTGTTGTGGACTTTGTGCCTGTTTGCCTCCACCGCCATTTTCGGATACCTGCTTCTTGAGTCCGAGCTCACAGCCCCTGCGTTCCTTGCGTCGTCAGAATGCGTGGACTGTGCAGCTCCTCGGAGCGCTTCAATGCCTCGTTCGCACCGCACAGGAGGGTGTTCCGGTCTTCTGCCGACTTCCGTTTGCTGCTTCGCAGCTTGAACCCCTTTCTTCCTGGTTGCAGCTGCTAGCCCAGGATTCTGCGTCTGGAGGCCCCCCAACCTGTTTCACCCTTGAATTCACTGCCATGGGCACGTCGTTCTGACTTTGCGCCCGCTCTAGCAAAAAAAGGCCGATATCGGTGGTTTAAGGTAGGACACGGCAAAAGTTGCTACATGCATCAGAATATGGGAGTTTCCGAAAGTAGGCGTGCCTTATTTGGGGTCCTTATAATAAGGATCCTACTATTTACGGTACTATATTAGGGTCCGCTATTTTCGCAAACTCCCCTATAAATCCCGAAACACCAGAACCAGTTCCAGAGAAGGGACTGTGGGACCTCAATCTTGGCAGTCCTCATCCTCCAAATAGGTGGTTGTCAATATTATAGGGTTTAGGGGTTAGGGGTTTAGGGTTTAGGGGTTTAGGGTTTAGGGTTTAGGATTTTGGGTCCTTATTATAATGCGGCACCTAGTATTTAGGGTACCCCAAAAAGGGACCATAATTTTGACAACCACACAAATCCTGAAGCGAAAGGCTCAGAGCGAAGAGATGACAGTGTTCTGCTGTATGCCTGCTGTACTCCTCTTCCTTCTTTTGCAGGGGCGGAGTCTCTTTGGCTTTGTAGCAACGGGCGTGATTCGTTGCCTGTGCTTTCTGTTTCTCCCTGGTGCGCCATCCGCCGTCTTCGAATCTAGCTCCGACAATGTTTGGTTAACGTATTCCGTTGGGTTTCCTATCATCATTAGATATTAGAGCAGTATATAGCGACTACACCAGCTGAGCCCCAAAAACCCTTTTCAATAACGAGGATCCCTAAATCTCAGAGCCAAGAAGGTAAGTTTGAAGCCTGCAGGCATTATATGGACCCCTTAAGACGGACAGCTCAACGATATTTCGATGGTACCTAGAGTCTCCATTGTAGTTCCTTTTTCTCGTTAACCGGTTTTTTGGGTAGGATCCTAGAATAGAGATCTTGTTAACCAAAAAAGGAACTACAAAAGAGACTAGGGGTAGCTTGCGCAATCAAGAAGAGACGAGCTAAATTTCAGTTCCTAAGACATTTCTCGGCCCTTAAGCTCTCTAGATTGTGAAGATTTCCAGGCCGCAAAGGCCCTAGATCCAAGAAGGCCTTATTTCCTAAAGCGTCGCGATGATATGAGCAGGTCATGTTGATCATTACGACCGGGAGAACGCCGGATATTCGGTTCGTCATGGCCGCATCCGCTTCTTGGCTGCTGAGGGGTTAGGGTTACTGAGTGTCGGGGGCCCTCGGGCTGTAAATACGATACCGCCGCCGGACGAGAGCTGCGCCGGCAGGGGCTTTTCGTTTGGCTTTTCAGTTTGGGTCTACACTCTCAAGCAAGAGCAGACACAATCTACTTATGACTCTCTTGTCGTGAAAGCCTTGACGTCTGTGTTGACCCGTTTTAAGCTGCCCGAAGAAACACATAGGCGCAGGGCGTTCATTCAACATGATCTTTAAGTACCGACTGTCACGTTTTGGCTTGCCGCAGAAGACATACTAAAATTCAGGGTCTAGGTACATCCCGCCCGACCGTCTACGGCCAGAGCAGAAGGTAATCTGTGTAGAGGGGATTCATGCAGCCGCGTAGTCATACGAAGGGGGTCGGAGCATCTAGCCTGTACAGCAGTACACTACAACCTACCTCAGAACCTCATTAAGATCGTCAAGGCGCCCATAGTATGCTTCGGCAAGCTACTGCAAGATAAGTCAGAGCTTGGGCTTTTCGGGTTTTCGGGTAGGGTTCTCGGTTTGCAGGGTCTAGGACTCACTATAAGAAGCCCTAAACATCAACGCGGATCTTTGGGAAATGTGCTCAACAAAAGCATCTGCAACATCCCAACAGTGCCTTAGTCCCCGTGAACTCGAAGAAGGTAAAGTCTCAATATGTGTCAATCTTTAGCAACAGCCCTCCATCAATTACTCTTCCAACACGCAGCTACAAATATGGTCAATGTCCCTAGATTCTCCAAGATTCCGAGATCCTGACCGAACTCGTATTTCCGAAAGCATTGCAATCCTGAACTTATCCTGCCCGCTTGCCCTGAATCCATCCTGGTGCTTGCTAGAGTTGACCGAAAGGGTCAGTTGAAGCATGGACGATTAGTCCAAGGCTTTCCTAAGTTAGCAGTTGCATGACAGTTACTGTGGTCTTCAGGGATCACCCCTTCTGCCTAGTTCGACCACAATCTTGTACCATTGCTTTCTGTCCACGGCTTCCCAGAGGCCAGTCAGGTGGCTGGGTTTGTGAAGGGCCTGAACTCAACAACAGATAACTGCGAATGAACCCATCGTTCTCAGCCGGAAGATATATTTATTCAACAAGAAAGCACAGAGAGGTTTCGTGCACCTGCACAACTATCCCACCTATCGCCGCGAGCTGCTGGTTGGGGTCGCGTCTACGATGCAGCTCCTAGGCTCGAATAGTCTTTCCCTCAGGGCCCAGGTACGTAAATAGTACGTACTTTGGCCTTGCCGCAGCCCCTTTTGGATACTTTTGGGGCCAAAGTGGCTAAGTCCCTGCTTCGTCGTTGGCGCAGCGGAGAAAGGGTCAGTGCACTTTAAAAAAAAGTGTATACCATTTTGGGTATCTGTTGTGAGTTCTCTATGTGGTCAGAGGCACGACCCGTCGATCGAAGGGTTAAAACAGACAAGACGAAGGTCTGTGTCGCAGATCGTTAAACTAATAAAGGGGCCTTATTGAGTCGGATTCGATTTCAGGGTATATAGTTATAATGAGTAACCCCCCCCAAATCGTATGCCGAAGCTCTCGCCGTAGCTGCAGTATCAGAAGCCAAACTCTCCTGAATCTCGCAGTCTTTCGCACGGCCCTCGTATAAACAAGCTTTGAGATACAACTCGGATATGGAGCCCTACCATGAAGCGGGTTATGTTGGCTGTCTTACAACCTGAACCCAGAAGGTTCTTGTCATGAGGGAATCAGATGAAGCCATGGATGCGACATCTTCCTCCTCCGCAGCGGCAGCAGCCGCTGCTCCTGACAATCGACCCATCCGTGTTGAGCTCCGCAGTGCTTTGAAACTCAGATGTCCGATTGAAGAATTCAAGGTCTTCTAAAACTTCAGGATTGACAGATCTGGCTTTGTTGACAAAGCATAGGTTCGATGGACAATGTTTCAGTTTCTGGGTCCAGCAGCAAGAGTGGTGGGTTGAGTTGAGAATGAAGTTTAGCAGTACTTGAAGGATTTAGTCCCGAAAATGCCTTGATAGTCGTTGCTGGACGGGTACTTCAAGTCTGAGGATTTAAATAGCGCAAATATTGCTAAATATAGCTGCCTTGCTTGTGACCTACCTTATACCTATAGTCTCCATTGTAGTTCCTTTTTGGGGTTACCTTATAGGGTCCTTAATATATATATATATATATATATATATATATAATTGATTAAACCAAAAAAAGGAACTACAATGGAGACTGCAGTTAGTTAGTACCTTGCTCCGTCAAGTCAGGAATGGGGAGCTACTGTCTGAGCTTCAGCAGGAGGCGCCGTGTGGTGTAGGCGATTTGCAGTGTCGTCTGGCCGCCAAGTTCTGCGATGGTGCTCGGCCCACCTTGCTATTCGAGGGCTCTCCTCTGGCTTCAACGGATTTCCTTCGTGAGGATGTTTCTTTGGCCGTGGTTCGTCGCGCTTTGCCGGAAGAAGAGGCACTTCTCCTTCAAACGGCTCGTAAAGCCGTTTCCCATGTAAAGGCAGATCACCTCCAGCTTGTCAAAGATCTGAGAATGCCGCCTGAACCATTGCACGACGTACTGGCTGCTACAATGAGCCTGCTCGATCTAAGAGAGCACAACTGGGTGTCGATGAAAAAATTCTTGTCTCAGAGGGCAATCGTCTCGAGGCTGATCGCCCTCGAGCCCCAGCAAGTGAGCTTCGACAGTCAGCTCGCCGTTGAAGAGATTGTGCATCGCCACCACAACAGCTTCAATCACGAGGTTATCAGTCGTTGCTCCATAGCTCTCGTTCCTTTCGCCACCTTGATAAGGGCGTTCTTAGCGTGCTGGAAAGCTTGACTGCGAGCAGAAGAGGCCTCTCGATTGACTACGTCACGGGCCGACATAATTCGAAGAGGGCTTCGGGGGTCTATTTTTTAAATTGCCATAGTTGTAATAAGCAACCACCCAAATAGTACAGTATAGGTAATTTTTAAGGCCTCTCTATTATCTTGGTGTCGCTGCAGTTTCTGGGCATCAACCCGAGGCCTTGGAGATACTATAAGCCCTACACCATCCCTCACCCAAAGGGTCCCCAAGTATCATCCTGGTATATGGGAATTTCCGAAAATAGGGGGGGGGTACCTTATTTGGGGTCCTTATAATAAGGATCCTACTACTTGGGGTACTAGATTTTGGGTCCCTTATACTTATAGGGCATTTGGGGGGTCTAAGTATGTCCCATGATGATACTTGGACCCTTTGGGTCACTGTTGTACAAGCATCCCCTAAGCCCAAAGCCTCGAAACGTCAAACCCCAAGCGTGTCCAATTTTGTAGGAGCCTTCATTTTTTGAATTGGGGTTTGGGAATATCTTGCACGATGATCATTCCATGGTCCTGCAGGGACTAAACGTGGATGTACCAACTACTTGTTCAGACCCGTACAAGTTGCAAGCCCCCCTCCCATCATTACGGCTACAGTTTCGGAGCTTAGCATCTATCACCACATCTATCCGCATCGTCATCGTGAGGGCTCCTGGTCTGTGGAACTGGGGGAGCTTATGAGTTTCTGACTACTTATCTGTTTTGCTTCCAGCCCGCTAATCCCAGCACCATCTTGACAGTCTATTAGAGTAACCTCCCACATAGACTGGGAATGGGTTAAAGAGTTATGAAGTGTTTAACTCAAGTTACCATAAGAGAGATCTGCAGTGGACTAAAGAGATCTATAGTGAATAGATATGCGAGTTTCCGAAAATTGGTGATCCTAATATGGGACTCTACATAGTAGGGCCTTACTATAAGGACACCAAAATAAGGTACCCCTAATAAACTCCCATATGGTTCCCTTATGATGGTAACTTACACATCAGGCCAAGCCCTCTCGAGCCCCGAAACCCAGTGGAGGCTGGTGAAGCCCTACAAGCCTTAGCCTTGATATAAGGGGCCTAACTAGTTAATGACCTTGGGGGTTCTTGATTACATGTGTATATATATATATATATATATATGTATATATGTATGTATATATATATATATATATATGTATATGCATATATATATATATGTATATGTATATGTATATGTATATGTATATGTATATGTATATGTATATGTATATGTATATGTATGTATATATATATATATATATACAGGTAGATCGATCGTATAATGAACCCCGAAACCCCATTGTAGCTGTTAAGGCCCCTAGATCATGCCCTCCCCCCACCGGTGCAAGAGCTCCAACACTGTATACTTAGGCCCGAAAAGCCCTTAAACCCCCTGGGCCCCTTCTTCGCATCCCCAAACCGATTGAGTACTCGAACCCCTCAGGCTCAAGCCCCCAAGAATGCAACCGCTGCACCCCCAAGAGCTGTCGCAGCCATCTACATATCGAGCCAGGAGGTACTGCAATATCCAGTTATGGGCTCTAGGGCTTACGGGTGCATGTTTGAGGATACCAGTGTCGAGAAGTCCTGGGCCAAGTTCTTGAAGCGAAGTTGCATGCGAATCTCCGAGCAGGTAGCAGACATGATTTCCCAGACTTCGGTCCCCCTAAACCCTGAACCCCAAACCCTAAACCCTTAAAGCCTAAACCCTTAAACCCTAAGCCCTAAACCGTAAAACCCTAAACCCCTTAGCCCTAAAGGCCTGAACCCTAAATTAGCCTTCCTGGTTACTGGTTCTCGTGTCGACGGCCGGCGTTGCTTGCATACGTACACATACTTGTATGGGAATTAGGGGTACCTTCAAAGGGATTTTTTAAGGGTTGCGTGAAGGGATCTATAAGGGTTCCATAAAGGGTTTAGGGTTTACAGTTTACGAAAATTAGGGGGTACCTTATGTTGGGGTCCCTTATAGTAAGATCCTTCTATTTAAGGTACTAAAGTAGGGTCGCCTCTTTTCGGAAGCTCCCAAAAACAGCACTGCCAAGGTTTGCTTAGTCTCCCAAACTTGGAGCCCTGAACCGTCAAACCCGGCTAAACCCCCTCAATCATGGACAGTCTTGTCGTCAGAAACATGGGAGTTTCCGAAAATTGGGGATCCTAATATGGGACTCTAAATAGTAGGATCCTTATTATAAGGACATAAGGAAAGTCCCACATGGAGCCGTACCAGCCGACTCTGTCCCCTGCCGAGAATCGCCCCTTCCGTGTTGAGTTCCGGAGCGCATTGAAACTTAGGTGTCCAGAGAAAGCCAGTTTTGGAGAGTTTAGGGATTATTCTAAAACGAAGAAGCAGGGGTCCTGCCTGCAGAGACGGCGGCCGCTTTTGCCACGCTTCGAACCACTCTTGTGCCTCCGGGATAAAACTGTTCAGCTTTGCTTTGGGAAACTTCGGAGGAGATGGCAGAATCAGACAGCGGTACACTTCACAGATTGACACTGGTTAAGAACATCTCCTCCTTCTCTAAACGTCAACATGAGCCCTCCTTTAAGGACGGCCCACCAGTCCCCTGCTCTCAAGGGTTTTGTCAAATGGTCCGCCATTTGGGCCGTTGTTGGGACCCAGGCGAGACGTCCCAGAGTCTTCAAATCATCACGGATGGCAGCCAAGTCTATTGCAAGCCGCTTACAGGAGGGTGGCCGAGGTATGCCATCCTTCGTTAGGTTATCGTACAAACTCTTACAGTCACTCAGAAACCGGATGTCGTAGCGCAAGGGGGTAGAAGTCCTCGCCAACTTGCCGTCAACGAGTGTCTGTAGAAAGCGGAGTATGTACTCCCCCGTCTCGATTGCGGTGGCACATCCCATGGTCTCAGCAGCGAATGTAGACCTGCAGACTCGGTCACAAGCCGAGCTCTTCCAGTCCAAGAGACTGACCTTGTGCTTTCCTCCTAAGAGGACCGCTTTGTCACATAGTAGATAGAGTCCACCCAACTGAGAGGCTATACAGGAGTTCGTTCTCTTGGCCTTCCGAAGGTGGAAGTCGTAGGGCCCGTTCTCCATGATGCCGTCCGCATTCTCCTCGGGTGTCAACGCGTAGTAGGGATCGTCCTCGTCCTGGGGGCAATTTGCCCATCCAGCGTCGTGGTAACACAAAAGGACGGCCTGGTTGAGGTCGACCGGCCTGATCAAAACCCCCTCGTCGAGGTGCTCGTAGGCTCGCTTCGCATTGGCATTCGTGAAGCGGATGTCCCCTACGCAGGGGTTCTTTTGGCATTGCTGGCTCAAGGAGACGCCGACTTGAAGGTCTGGCCTACTCTGACTGGCCAGCCAGCTCAAAGCGCCCACCAGGGACATGTTGTCGTGCTTCTGGGTCTCGCTCGCAGGTTCCCAGTCCTTTTGCCCTTTGTCGATCTCGACCTCAAAGAGTCTTGTCTTCACGTAGCTGGACTGAGAGACCTTGATCTCGTTGGCGCCGATATCGATAAAGGAGCCGACGTACTCGAAGCTGTTGGACTCCCAGTCCGGAATGGGAAACACGGAGCTGAGCTTCTTTTTGACCAAGGAGCACAGGGTGTCCATCCCGACGAGCAAAATATCGTCCACGTGCACCCCCAAGTAGGCGGTAGGCCGTTCGTAGTTCGCCTCCCCGTGCTCGTCCTTCCCTCGGTACTCCTGCACCATGAAGATACAGTGATCCAGGGTGCATTGGCGGATGTGCCAGACCTTTCCATCCTCGTCGCAAATCTCGGTCTCGAGGAGCGTGGAACGTAGAGTGTCCCACCAGGAGGAAGGGGAATCGACAAGGCCGAAGATCGGCCTCTTTATCCGAAGAAGTTGTTCAGGGTGAAGATCCCCTAAGCCAACCTTCGGTTGCCTCAAGTAGAGCTCCCGCTGTAGTTCCTGTCCACATAAGAAGGCCGAGCTCACATCGCCGGCGTGTCCTGTCCATCCCCCGGCTAGGTTGCTGGCCAAGAGCTGCAGCAACAGGAAGATTCCTTGCCTCGAAATTGTAGGAGCGTGGGTAGACAAGCCCAGTGACAAATCTGGATCCCGATGGCCGGCAATCACGAGTCTGGCCTTCGGCTTCCAAGGAAGTTCGCTGTTCTGTTTTCTCTTGCTCCAGTGTTTGTCACGGTAGGCGAACCTGCTTCCAAGGATCCTGTCACCCTTGGTGGCATTCACTTCCCGGCTAGCCTCTACAGAAAGCGGCTCTAGGGCTGAGTGATCCCTGTGCTCCTCCCATTGTTTCTGCTCAGCAGCGCGAAAGGCCTCATGTTGAGAAGTGGGGATAAAAGCCCATGGCAGCTCCTTCTCGAGAGCTTTCTCTCTGCCCCGGGGAGTCTTGGGAAGCTTCAACATGTGTGCTTCGTGAAGAACGCCAGAACCGTGACCCCTCTGCAAGCCGCCTGCGTCTTCGTCATCGGAGACCAAGGGGGAGTCGGGGACCATCGGCATATCCTCGAAGCTCACATCCGGGGGCCCTTTCTTGCGCTTCCTCCTTCTGGTGGGTCCATGGCCCGCCTCGTCGCCAGGAGGATCAGTCCCGTGTAGGTCTAGGAAGGGCATGTCGGTGTCCTCCTCCTCCGCAGTCTCAGCTCTGCCGCTGATAGCACCAGGAATGCGATGTCCTTCATCGACATCGCCGTCGTCGTTCCCAACGTAGATCTCCTCTTCTGCGAAGTCCCTGTCCAGGAGGCGCTCCAAATCCTCCTTGGTAGAGCGGAGCGTAAATGCCCCGCCTATTTCTTCTCCTGTAGCCAAACGTAGATGTTCTTGAGCTACGAGATGACAACGTCCCGCGAAGGATGCCCAGAGGTTCGGACCTTCGCGTCCGATCACAGTAGCTGGACCAATCCACCTCCAGTCCTTGCAGTTCTTGGGCTTCCGATACATGTATACCCAGTCTCCAATTTGGACCTCCGGGCCTGCCACTCTCGTCCGTTGCAGAAGAGCTCGTCGCAACTTGTTGTCGTTCTGGATCTTGAAGAAGGCTTCCTTGGCTCCGAGGCGCAGAGCCATTTCGCGGGCGCGCTTGCGATCGCGAGTGATCACATGGTCGATCTGCTCCCCGTGGTCCGATCCCCACAAGTCTTCAGGTAACGCAGGATCTCGCCCCCAAACGGCCTGAGCGGGACTATATCCGGAGTCTCGCTTGAGGGTGTTCACTGCCGTGTTGATGGCAGTAACTGCCATCTGGATGTCGTTTCTCCCCACGGAGTGCTCATCGACGAGTTTTCTCCAAATCGCCTTCCAGGACTGAATTGCACGCTCCACTGCTCCTTGCTGAAAATGTGCCTGTCCCGCCGCGGGACGAAGCTTCGTCCCGTGCCACTCGGAAAACCTGCCGAGACCGGCTTGCAAACCCGATTCCAGATCCAAGGCAAGCGTACCTGGTGCCCCGAAAGTGTTTGACCAAATAGTGCAGAAGTCACGCTCCATAGACTGGGTCGAATGCCCTGTGAGGGGCCCAACCAATGAAAACCCGGTACCGAGATCGGTCACCATCATGAACTCACACCGGCGCCTGGCAAAGTCGTAGGTAGAGAAGGCGTCGACGGCGACAATCTGGTTGAAGTCGAGGAGGTTGGGGAGAGAGGCCGGCCTAGCCGAACTCGCCCTCTTGCTTCTCGCACACACTTGGCACTGTAGACGTTTTGTGGCTTCCACGACCTCGCTTCCAGCGCCAGCAACTCTCAGATGGCGCGCCAAGTCCTCGTTGGAGGGGTGTCCCAAATTCTGGTGGAGGCGCTTGAGGGCAGACTGGACTTCCTTCTTGATGGGAGTCCCTTTCGAGAAAGAAATTGCTTGAGCTCCTCCGCCGCCTCGGTCCAGTACCGGTTCCTCACCACGACCTGGCCTAGAATCGACAACGTAGGCTTGTTGATCTTCATCGGTCTGGCCTTCACGTTGTAGTAGATAACGTCGTAACTGGTCGCAGGGTTCGTCGTGGTCCCCCACATCCTCAAACTCGCTCGGATTGAGGTGAAGAAGCCATGTGTCCGGGGGTCCGCGTTCCCATCGGTAGTCGTACAAGTCGAGGAAGACCCCAATGGAGTCGGAAGACCAGCATTCATCTCCAAGTCCTCCTTCAAGCACCGCGCCCCGCCCAGTGGCGAGTTGTCTCTGAACGACACTCAAGACCCGTTCAAGGCCACCCCTCAGCTCAGCGAGGTGAATCCAGAGCCGAGAGGGCTGGAGCTCGTCGATCACGGCGGTCGCTGTGGATAATCCTTGAACTCCAAGAAAGTCTTCAGCTACCAGGGGCTCTGCGGTCAAATAGCCGTAGTCGTGGGCCTCGAAAGTTTTGTTCGTTCCCCCGATCTCGAGAAGGGTGACTCCTTCCGAATCATGTCCCGGAGGGAATGTAGGAGAGACGAAAGTGGACGTCACCATGGCACACCAGGCAGTCAGCGTCACCAGCCGCTGTGCATTCTTCCACAAGGACTTCCTCGTGCTCTTGATGGGCCTGGTGGTCCTCGCGTAGATCTCGTCCTTCTGCTTGAGAACATGTGAGAGACCTCGGAGAGGAAAACGGAGTTCTCTTAGGCCATCGCGCAATCGAGCATCGGTGTCGGGGAAGGCTCTCCCGGTGAAGCACGACACGCACCATCGTTCACCAGTCCACGGCTCTGTAGAGTGTCTCCTTTTCGGATCGAGGACATACGGGTGGTTCTTGGTAGACACGAGGTAGCCCGGAAGGGGATCACCATCAGGACCAGGGCGCCATTCAACTGGGAGATGCAGAGGGTCGTCGCTGCAGTCCCTCTCGACCCAGACACTGCCTTCGGAGAATTCTCCCAGGGTCACCGTGAAAACGGAGGTTCCAAAGAGGTTGTGGGCGTCGCGGTGGATTGTAGTAGCAATGTCCTTTGTGACGATGAACGACGACCATCCGAGGTCTCTCCCCTTTGTCTCCCTCTTCATGACCTCGTTGACGTAGGAGACGAACTTCGGGAATCGTACTGAGTCGCGAGACACCCCGTGTAGGCCTCCGTGGTTCCACATCCCACCGAGAAAACTTTGAGACTCTAGTCCCACTTCGCCGTTGATGCTGCGATGCTTCTTCGAGGTCTTAGGAGGTATCAGAGGTAGTAGATCACGTAGGACTTCCAGAGAGAATCGCTTTTCTTTGAGAGCGGCAGCAGCAGCTTCCTCGAGCTGTCGTCCTGAGCTGTCAACTGGAACCCGACTGCCTGTGGACTCATCTTGTAGGTAGACCTCCTCGACGACTTGGTCGAATGCCACGTGAGAACAAGGATCACCAACGTAAAGACAGCCATCTCGGAGACTAGGGGGTCCACTGCCAGACCATCCGGTAGCATTACCGCTGCTAGAAGCTTGAAGATCACGGCCAGGTAGTCCTTCAGGATTGCGATGACATTCTGGAGCTAAGGGATCACGACCAGGTAGTCCATCAGGATTGCGATGACATTCTGGAGCTAAGAGATCACGACCAGGTAGTCCATCAGGATTGCGAGGACATTCTGGAGCTAAGGGCTCGTGACCGGGTAGTCCCACGGGATCGCAATGACATTCAGAGGTCGAAGCTTCATTCCTCGTGCGATCAAGCCAAAGCTGAGGATCGCGGTCATTGGGCTGAACAGAAAACGAATTAGGGTTGCATTCGCCAAAATGGCCTTCAGGCCGATCTCCGTCGGCCTGGGTCAAAACTTTGCTGCTCCCACAGTGCTGGTCCCTGCCAGCCTCATAGTTCCCGCCACCGTGCTTGCCAAGGTTCGCATTGGGAGCGAAATCATCACAGTCATAGAAGACCTCGGCATCGGTGTAGGCGGCGGTCTCGAACTCGCAGTTCAGGGCAGGTTCCCGGACGGCGGGATCCCGTGGCGGTCCTGGAGGACTGCCAGTCTCGCCTGGAGGTACTGGACCTCGTCCATGACTTCCGGGTCCACTTCCTGCTCCATGCGGCTCGTCGAAGATGGTGCCACTGAAGATGGTCCCCGCCTCTGCGCGGGCACTCTGGTTGTCTCCGCCTCCGCTGGGACCTTGGTGGGCCTGGCCTTCGCCTTGGACTTGACCTTGTAGTCGTTCGTCTCGCCCGTCGGCACCAGGTCCCAGGAACTCCCTCCGAAGGATTCCGGGTGGTAGGGTACCTTCGCGCTCTCCTCGGAGTCCGGAAAGGGAGTCGGGGTCGACGAAGCCATGTAGCCGTCCGTCACCTCGAGGGCCTTGGCCGCCCATGTCGCATACATCCTCAGATCCTCTTGGGCCCCGTTGTTCCCCGCGACTTCTCGCACTGCCCATCGTCGATACGAGATCGGGGTCTCCTGGTACATCTGACCACGAAACCTTCCGAAGGAGAGGACGGTCTGAGGGCCCAGACCTCCTTGGTCGCGGAGGAGCCTCATGAGAACTCCCTTGTTGGCCTTCTCCGGCACCGCCATACCCGAGGCCTCCAGGGCATTCTCCAAGTCCTTCACAGTCATCTTGGTCAGGGGGGTCGCCTCGAACGGGGTCCCGGATGATGCCGCCGAGCTCTTCTTCATGTCCTCCTGAATGATGCTCCTCAGTTCGGGCACCGTCCACTTCGGGTGAGTCATCAGCCCGCGTGCGTTCGCCTCCGCGATCAACTCCTCGCGGCGTAGTTCCCATAGCCCTTTCTTCTTGGTCACCACGGGAGCCGTCAGAAGCTGGGCACTGGAGGCCATGAGGTTGGAGCGAAGCCGCACACGGGAGGGGCCTGCAGGCTCTACTGAAAGAAGTTCTGCCGATCCACAAAAGCGGGAATGACGATTTGCTTCCGAGCTCTCTCCACTGATCATGTACTTCAGGAAACGCACGCTGAGTACTGCAAGCATACCCCTGAGACGACCTCACCGAACCCAGAGCCTCGAGAAGAGCAGACTTCTGATCGCCCTTTGAAGTGGTCCAACCGCGGGGATCAAAGAAGGTTCGCCTAGGGACAACATGAATACGGTGCAGCTGAAACTCATCCTCTATCCAGAAGTCGTTGGAGATCGATGTTTGGGACCACCACGCCATGAAACTTGTTGGATTCATCTTATCTGAAGTAAGAAGGTTGGAGGCTTCAATGCTGATCTTCTTCGGATAGAACACCTTGGGGCTTGTAGTTACCTGAGGACTTTCTGCACTGTTGACCGACAGACCAGGGAGAAGAGGAGGGGCTTCGACACGACATGCGCTCTCATCATCATCTGAAGACTCACAGCTATGCACTGTCATGAACGCCGTGTATTGCTGGGACTTCGGAACAATCAGCAGCTCGCGGTCCTGCCAATCGCAGCTCTTGATGGCCGCGGCGCTAACAGTCAACGGCTGTACGGGGAGGGCCGGATGGCCCGTGTCCGTCGACAAAAGACTGAGATCCTGGACACCGAGGTTGCGAAAAGAAGCTTTGTTGGCCGCTACATCCATGATCATTCCAAGCTGCCCCAAGGCTGGCCTCGAAATCAAGAGAGGGACGTCCCCGTTCACCACTGCCACACGAAGCAAGATAGAGTGGCCTCCCACTCCAAAGCTCAACACGACAGCGTAGGAGGAATCAAAGATGCGGCTTGCCCCAAACTTAAAAGCATCCTTGCACATCACCGTCTCAGGCACAAAACCGATCTTCCGGGCTTCGACCATGTACTTCTCGATCCATGGCACCCCCGCCACGCTCCTCGAGCAGGCCGTGTCGGTGATCGCGGTCAGATTGGCGGTGGCAACCTTCTGGTCCAGATCCCAGGTCACATAGACATAGTGGCAAGCATAGCTGGTCTTCGGCACGTCGTCCTTGTTGGCATTCGGAGGTGACGACTTCGGACCCTTAGAGATAGCACCGTTCCCGCCTCCCTGATTCAAAGGACATTCAGGGTCTTTGTGCCAATGCCCCCTCCTTCGGCACCCTGAGCAGAACGACTTGTTCTTTGCCTGCTGGAGGCGATCAGCAGCGAGTTGGCGCATGCCCTCCGGGTCCGCTCCTCGAAGTTTGCTAAGCTCCTTGTACTTCTGTTTTGCGGATTCGTGAGTCATAAAGGCCTCGAAGAGTTCCTCAGCCACATGCTCTGGTACACACTCGGACTGGTCGTCCGTCGGGAAGAGGTCGCCGGGGTCGTCCTCGTCAGGATGGCCATCATCAGCCATATTCGCCTGTTGAGGGCGGCGAGAGCTCCACCATTTGCTTCCCCGATCCTGGCGTTGAGAGCTGTTGTTCGGCTCCCAAGGCTTGCGCAAGCTCCTGTCCTGCACTATTGCCGCCTGCTGCAGACGCTTCAAAGAGTACTCGTTCTGGACGGACGCCAGGAGGTTCAGCTCTTGCTCCTCGGACAGGGCCATCCTGTCCACAAACACCCAAGCAGCAGCAATATCAGGTAAGTGGCACCCGCATTCTTGCAACCTCGCCAACGCCCGATCGTAGTCGCTCATGTAGTCGCGGACAGACTGGCCTTGTTGTCGGCGGAGTCGGCGGAAGAAGTCGCCGAGGGATCTGCCGATCTGCGTCACCTGAACATCCAAGTATCTGTCCGTAACCCAACTCAGGTAGTACTCCATTCCATCTTCGCCGGCGAGCTTGTCAACATCGAGACGCTCCGCATCAATCCAAGCCTTGCCCGACAAGTGTTGATAAAGAGTCAAGGCCTGCCTCGAAGAGTCGATCCTCGTCATGCGGCGCCAAGCCGCAATCTGCCTCAAGTAGGACCTCGCACTGGCCCCGATGTCCTCGGTCCCCGCTTCCAGGGTCCCGGCGAAGGAAGGGACCACCATCTTCTCGGACGGCCCCCTGGCACTCTCTCCGGTCTTGGGAGCAGAGGTCAGGTCGCAGCCAAGTTTCTGAGGCTGCCATCCGCCAGGCATAGCAGCACCACCACGCGTCCTCCAGGCCTCGGCGCCTTGTTCTTGATGATCGTAGTCTCGCGAGGGGCTCTCATGCACAGAGCCGGTCCCGGTCGAGGTGGACCCCCAGGTCCCCCCGTAGCTCTGGCGCCGATCATGCCAGACACGCTCGTGGTTCTGCCACCGAGTGTCCCAAGGTTCACCTCGAGAATCCCAGTGGGCGTAGCTTCCCCACTCGGAGTGTCCCCACCAGGCGGCAGCCTGGTCTCCACTCCGTCCCTTGGACCAAGGATCGTCCCTGGTCCAGTCGTCGTCTCTTTCGCCTGCCCCATGAACATCATGAGAGACAGGGCCATCTCCTGCGTCGCCGCGATCAGCAGCTACGCCATCACTATGTTGCTGCGGCGAATCGTCACTAGGTCCGGGAGGAACATCGCCCGAAGAAACCCAAGTAGAACCGTAGAAGGAAGTTCGGACATCCGACATTGCGCAGTAGCGAGAGGACTACTGGAGCATAAGGCTCCGCTACCAATCTAAAACGAAGAAGCAGGGGTCCTGCCTGCAGAGACGGCGGCCGCTTTTGCCACGCTTCGAACCACTCTTGTGCCTCCGGGATAAAACTGTTCAGCTTTGCTTTGGGAAACTTCGGAGGAGATGGCAGAATCAGACAGCGGTACACTTCACAGATTGACACCCCTTCCGTGTTGAGTTCCGGAGCGCATTGAAACTTAGGTGTCCAGAGAAAGCCAGTTTTGGAGAGTTTAGGGATTATGGTCGGTTTTTCAAGAGTTTGGGGATTAAGGTCCAGTTTTGAAGAGTTGAGCGATTATGGTCACCAGTGTTCTTTTTTTGACAAGCTTAGCTTTCAGGATTTTGTTTAGACACCCGGGTGGAGCGCTAAGAATTTAGGGATTGCGGTTTAGTGGGATCCGGGTATGGGGTTGTTGCGGTTAGGGGACATGTATTTCGGAATACCACAGTCCCAGGAGGAGCGGTACGGGGGATTCAATTTGCTTTGCTGCATCCCTACTTTAAAGCATCAAGTCAGGAACGGGGATCTACTCACTGAGCGGCAGCAGGAAGGACCATGTCGTGCAGGCGATCTGCAGTGTCATCTGGCCGCCAAGTTCTGCGATGATGTTCGCCCCACCTTGCTATTGGCGGGCTCTCCTCTGACTGCCACGGATGTCCTTCAGGAGGATGTTTCTTTGGCCGTGATTCGCCACACTTTATCAGAAACGGCTGCCGTTGTGTTGCAGGCTGCTCGCACAGCAGTTTCTCGGGTAAAGGAAACTCAGCTGCAAGACCTCAAGACTATCATTAAGCCAGCTGACATGATGCTGGACGTGATGGCTGCTATTCTGGGCCTGCTCGGTTACAGAGAGCACTCGTGGCATTCGATCAGAAAGCTGTTAGGTTCACGTGACCTACTGTCAAGGCTTTTGGCCCTCCAGCCCCACCAAGTAAGCTTCGAGAGCCAGCTCGCAGTTCAGCAGATTGTGGAGCGACATGCCGACAGCTTTAGGCACGAGGTCATCGTCAAGTACTCCACAGCTCTCGCACCTTTTGCTGCCTTGGTGAGGGCTTTCCTAGAGTGCTGGGCAGCTTGACTGTGTACCGGAAAATTTCCTGATGCGCGGTGGCGGACTTTTGAGGGTTTGGTCTTGGGATCCTGCGAGTAATCCTTGCCTGACCGACAGCCGAACGTCTCTTCGCGGTAGACCCTTGCTTCTTTCACCAGCTGGGTGCCTCGCTTCTGCTTTTAGGATGAACCACAGAGGACTTTCGGGTTTAGATTTAATACAGCCTGCCGGAATAATCACGGGAGACTTGTATTGCCCAGAAGTTTCAGTCTCCAGCGCGAACGTTTAGAACTGCATCAGGCGTGGACTTTGAATGATGTCTTGAGTTGAGGGCCTTCTGTGTGGCATCGTTATCAAAGCAAACCTGCTGAGAAATGCCCCGATAGCCCCTATATAGCTTCTAGTGACCCGATCCATCTTTGCCATGAGGTCCAAAGAGTGTGCCCTCGACAATCTCTAAATACCCGAAGCTCTACAGTGCACCAACAAGAAGTGGCCGAAATGTTCAAGCCCAAGAAGCAAACATGCATACATTCATCGGGCTGTGGGTGTACGGTGTAAGACATTTTGGCTTTGAGCTTGGGGTGTATAGACGAGCATATTGGGCTTAGGATTTGTGTTGTAGGGCCGTGTTGTGATTGGGACCGATCGAAGGTCTGGGGCTGTTTATGGCTTCGGTTCTAAGGTTTCAGAATCAGGGTTTGAGCTCTGCCAAAAGTTGCAGCTTGGAGCTTGAGACATAGGCTTAGGGGTTTAGGGGTTCGGTTTTACGGGTTTCGCGCTTCCGAGCTAGGGAGAAGGGGGCATCCGAATTTCTGTTTGCCGAACGTCAATCGTGGCAATCGACGCCGAGGTTCGAGGTCAGCAGGTGTAGTTCTCTGTACAAGCCCTAATGTGGGGGATTGAAGATGGAAAATCACCAACAATGCTCGTTTCCTGAATATATATTTTCAGAAGTATGACAGAAGCAATAACCATATTCTCATTTGAAAGGCCCCCGTATCAGACCTTGGAACCTATCCTCACCTTTCAGGCCCACCGTCATGAGCATGATCCCGGGGCTACTAAAGCAAGAGGAGTATCGACTCGCAGCACATATTGCTCTCAATCCGCTCATCCGGTGCGGCCCTCCGAGCGTGTTGTAGCATACTAGATTGCAAAATCCACTATTCAGTACTCAAGGCCACGGTATCATTGAGTCCTTTCCGAGACGAGACGTTTCAGGTTCAGTGTGTAGCGCTTAGGGTGCTGTGACACTGGCATCCTAGGTTCCTGGTGGATGAAGTGGCGGAAGCCGAACGCACCCAAGACTATCTTGCCGCAGCCTTGGCTTACCTTTGGTTAGTAGGGAATGGAAGAATTGGTAGTAATAGTAGGTGTAATTGTGCCCAATTCCTCCATCCCTAAGACTTGGTGACTACAGTTTGCCTCGCTCAGTCTGCAGTGGCCTCACGGCATCCGGAATCCGGATCCTAATATAGCGGCCTTAAATTATTACCTAGACTATGCTGGGGCTTCCCTCTATCATCATAGTATTTCTCATATACCCCAAAGCCCGATGTTAATTATGAAGGCCCCCTTACTACGGTCTAGAGTTGAGGGTTGATGGCTCAGTCTCCAAACCTCGAGCATGAGTCAAAGAAAGCCTTGAGCTCCAAAGCAAAGCCCCGTATCCTGCACCCTTAGCCCACCACTCCTAAACCCTTCACCCATCGACGTGCCCGCAGACAGGCAAGTGATGGCTAACTGGAGTGAATTCTTAATTGGCATCCATTTAGTTCGCTTCGTGACAGTCCGCATGACCGATTGCATAAATCCTAAACCCTAAACCCCATACCCCAAGCTCGAAAGCCTTTCCCACACAGAACCTGGGCACTCCTCTGAGACCCTCCGGGTGGGTGGAGAGCGGTGTTTAGGGTTTAAGGGTCCATGTCTCATCTCAAGAACATCACTTCGGTGTTCATCTCACTGCTAGCATCATCAGTTATGTGATAACTTCCGCTTATAGTCTCTACGAGCATCGTAGAATGTACCCCCTCAAAGCATCTAGTGCAGGGTCCGTTCCCGAGCGCCTTCCTCATTTTCTTGAAAATTAGCAGAGGTGAGTTTAAGGATGTAAATGTGTGCCTCATTTGGGTTTCCGTGTTTTGTGGGGGAGTTACAGCCCTAATTATTGAAGCAAGCACCGATGCTGGATACTGGGAGAGTACATCGCTAGCAGCACATCGTCCCCTCCTGGGTCTTCGTGAAGATGGGGGGGGCTCTCAACCCTTTGTAGCTTACCTTTGGTTAGTAGGGAATGGAGGAATGGAGTACAATTATAACTACTATTACTACCATTCTTCCAGACATATTGGTTTAGCTTGTAAACTTCGGAACCTAGAGCACAGCCTAAACCTGATATGGGCCCTAAACATCAAGTCTCAAAGCTCTAGGGCCTCAACTCTAAAACCCCAAGCCTTAAAGCCTTAAAGCCCCAAGCCCTAAAGCCTGATCCCAGATTCCTGCAGCGCGAGCCTTCAACCCCATGCCTTTTCATTTCCAAAGGCTTCTGATTGTTTGGGGGTTTTGGCCTTCGAGCTCAAAGCTTGAAGGGTGACTGGAGGTTCTGCTCATCCACGATATCGACGGCAATTTTGCTTCGTTCGAGCATTCTCCGCAGGTGGCAATCCTGGTTTCCCCTGACTTCAACCCCCATCTCCAATCTCAGACGACTAAGGGTGATAATATTTACTTCGGGGATGTGGCCTTAGTAATTACCTACCCCAACTATGGATGATATTGGGGTTTCGAGCGCCCCAAGGCCCACCTACACTGTTGCATGGGAGTTTCCCGAAAATTAGGGGTACTGTGTTTGGGGGTCCTTATATTATAATAAGGATCCTACTATCTAGAGTACTAATATTCGTGTCCCCTATTTTCGGAAACTCTCAAGTGGCGGGCCTGAGTTCCTAAAGCCCCGAAAGCCGTAAACTTGCTTCTTGATGGGACGAGCCCTTTTGAGGTGGTAACGGTATGATTATGCTGAAGCTATATGGGTGGTTGTCAAAATTATGGTCCCTTGTTGGGTCCTTATTATAATACGGCACTGAATATTTAGGGTACCCCAAGAAGGGGCCCTAATTTTGACAAGCACCTATAAGACGGCAGTATTCCCAACCTCTCAAACCCCGAAGCGAACCACCTTAAGCCGGAGCCTGCAAAATCATCAACTGGCAGCTGGAAGGCGTTAGGGGTTTATGCATAAGCAGGGTTTAGGGGTTTAGGGTTTAGGGGTTTAGGCCGTATCATGTATGGTGGATGGTTTCTGGTTTAGGTTTCAGCTAGGTTTTGAACAATATCCCCTCCTGCCCCAAAGACGCTTGAGGTTCATGGCTTAGCATGGGACCGGGGGTACGATCGTTACGTTGTCATTCGACAACCCTGGTTTTGCGGGGTGTTTCGAACAGTTTGGGCTTGCTTTGTTTGCCTGGGTCCTTGCAGGAAGGACCGTAGGGTTTAGGACTACCAAAACCTTAAAACGACCTAGCGACAAGTCCAGCAAAAGGCAACTAAGGGCTTCGGGTCCCAGCTTGGGTGTATAGTAGTTCGACCATCAGACAGACAAGGGCTTACGGCGGCTTACGGTTCTTTCTGGCTCTACACGTCACAGGTGATATTAGGTCAACCCCCGGTGCCGCTTGGGAGGGCCAAGGCGTTCCTGCAAAGGGAAGTTGTACTTAGGAGACTGAATATTTTATTGCTTTTGGCATTTCAGCTACAGCCTACAGGCTCTTCGTGACTTTACTAAAACCTATTTCCTAAACCCGAATTCGTCGAAGTATTGAGGCCCCTTTCGCAGGAGTCACGGTGATCATCAGGACATCGAGCAGCAGTCTCGCATTCGTTCTGTTCTCTCTTCGGACCGCGGACAGTGCACGGGTTCTTGTTGCTTTGTGTAAGCTACCAGCTTCCGTTTTGGCTTCAGTCCAAACACGAACAGAAGAACCTGTGTTTTGCGCTGCACTTTGAAAGTCCCGGTTTCCAAATCCCAAGCTCCTTAGGGGTACTTAGAAGTAATTTGTATTTTTTGGCTATTATAATCCCTAAGAAACAGCCAAAATTATAAGTTTTTGCTAGGGTTCTAAGTTCAGTATAGGCTCCATAAAGAGTCCTTCATCCTCAGTTGGAGCGCTATCACTACTTCGCGGAGACTGTCGCTGGCTCTCGGACCATTGCTGCACCTCGGCTTTTGGTGCATAGGATTTTGGGGGGTCTTTGATATTTGTACCCTAAACCCTAAACCGCATTGCGACTGTTGGTGGTTCCCTCTGTTTCTTTTTCAGAAGCTGTCGGGGTTTAGGGTTTAGGGCATTGCTGTTCTCACGCTACGAATGAGCCCTGGAAGGCCGAATATGCTTCTTGTTGAACCCTGTAAACCGCCTCGGACTTTCGATCCTGAACACTGAAACCCCCAACCCATAAGGGAGTTTCCGAAAATAGGGGACCCTAATATAGCACCCTAACTAGTAGGATCCTAATTATAAGGACTCACTCCAAAATAAGGTACCCCTAATTTCCGGAAACTCCCATAATCCTAAATACCTTAACACACAGAATATAAAGGCCTGAACAAGACCCTCATAACTTAAGCCCTAAGCCCAAAATCTCTTGAAGCCCAAAGCCACACTACCCTAAACTCCCAAACCCCAATGGTACCCTTAAAGGTACCAAACAACCCCTAAAGTCCCTAAACCCGAAACCCTAAACCTCTATACTAAACCCTAGACCCTAAACCCCGAAACCCCAAAACTCTAACCCCTTAACCCTACCAAGGAACCCCTTTAAATCCCGAATCCCTAGAGCTTAAACCATACCAAGGAACCCCCCCTTCAAATCACCAAACCCCAGTGGCACCCTTAAGGGTACCAAAGAACTCCCTAAACCATATGGGTGGTTGTCAAAATTAGGGTCCCTTTTTGAGTACCCTAAATATGAGGTGCCGTAGTATAATGAGGACCCAAAAAGGGACCCTAGTTTTGACAACCATATATATATATATATATATATACTTTGGCTCAAAGTACCTATATAGGGACCCCTTTGAGGCTTAAGTATCTACTTAAAAGTACATGGAGCCTTTAATTTTGACAACTGTCCGTATGATTTCCGAGCTCTGCGAGGTCTTTGCAGGTCACTTCCACCCCTGGGGAGGATGGAAGGGCAACCTTCGGGACCCGATACCTTCGGGCTTTAGGGTGCTTTTAGGGTGCTTTGGAGTTTAGGGGTTTAGGGTTTTAGGGAGTTTGGGGGTTTAGGGGTTAGGGTTTAGGGTACAAGGGGTTTAGGGTTTAGGGGTTTAGGGTTTAAAGTTTAGGGGTTAGGGGTTTAGGGTTTAGGGATTCAGGGTCTCGGAGTCAGGATTTGGGGGCCAAGGCCTTTGGAGTTCAAGAGGCCTGCAGAGTTAACTGCCAATACGATTTTGGGGATTCCTTATATTATAACTCTAGTATAATAGGCCCCAAAAGAGTAAGTCCCCTTTCTTAGGGTTTAGGCTTTGGGGATAAATGGTCCATGGTTTATAGGGTTTAGGGTTTGGAACAAAGGATTTTGGGGTTTAGGGTTTGGGGGATAAGCGGTTTAGGGTTTATAGGGTTTGGGGTTTGGGATAAAGGTCGTCAAGAAGGGCGTTTTGGCTTTCGGGTGTTGGATTCAGGGTCAAGGCTTCAGGGTTTAGGGTTTCGGAATGAGGATTTCGGATTTGGGGTTTGGGTTTACTGCAGGATCTAGTGTGTAATGTCTCAGGATTTAGCATCTATAGGGTTCAGGGCTCGGAATTACAATTCAGGATTTGGGGCTGAGTTCTCAGGGTTTGCTGTCGCATCTAGAGTTCACGATGTAGGATTCAGGGCGCAGGACTTGGGGTTTAGGGTTCGGGTTCTGTAAGAGGCGTAGCTCATGTCTATGGGTTTAGGGTACCCTAACCTTGGGGATCAAAATAGCCTAAAAGCCTTCATTATCATGGTCTTTGGGCCCAAAAGCCTTCATATATATGAGTCCTTAGATCCCTAGGGTAATTATTCATGGGCCCTGCAGCAATGAAAAGACTGAAAAGGAAGATAGCCCCTGGTCTCCTATACTTTAAACCCCCAAAAGTAGGTTAAAGAATGGCCCAAAACCCTATAAGGGCTATTGTTCTACGTACTTTTGGGGTCCAGGTAGGGTCTGGATGAGTTTTGTTTCTGTCTGTCGAGCGATTTCTTTGAGATTTGCGTAGGGGCTGACAGGAAACCAGTTCGCTGGGGTTCTGACGCCATCATGTTATGGCCCTATTTTTTGGGTCATCATGCAAAACAGCAGTTGTCTTGCTCACGGGTTCACAGCAAGCACTGCCAGTGCGAGTTTCCTTGGTCGATGTAGAGACGCAGGTGCACGACGCTCGCGGGTTTGAGTTCGGGATGTGAGGTTCAGAGCATTTATTCGTAGCAGCTTGGTTGTGAGTGTGGTATCTGCGGGTGTCATGCGGATATGGTTAAATGCCACTGGCAGGCGCAGTATTTGTGTAAGGCCGGTTGTATATCTTGCGCGACATGTTGACCTATGTGAGCCACAGTCACGAAGCATACAGTCTGGAGATCTCGAGGATACAAAACAGGATGTGTCCAAAAAACCCAGTCTACTTTGTGAACGTCCCTGTCTTATCTGGCGGAAGCTTCAGAAATCCGAGTTTCGGAGAACATCTAATGCGATGTTGTGGCATGCATATATATATATATATATACACACACACATTTTCTTACTTGATATTTGTATTTACATACACATATACATACATACCTACGTACTCACAGGTACGCGCAAATAGAATAAAAGCAGGCGCGCGCATGTGAAATCCTTGTTTCACAAGTGTCAGAGTCCTTGCTTGAGTTTTGAGGTCTGCGACGGGGATTCGGGTTCTGGGTGTAGAGAAAGAACTATACACCTTAGCTACGAGGAGCCTCCTTCTAAGCACCGCTGGAAAGGGACGCACTCTTTTGTGTATCCCCCATATCGGCAGGACTCCCGCACACAGACAAGCCTGTTGAACGAGTGGGGTGAGGCCATGAAGTCTCTGGGAGCCTGGGGCTTGCGGGTTTTAGGGTTTAGAGTTTTAGGGTTTAGGGTTTAGGGGTTTATGCAAGCATCTATACAACCCTGAATCGCCTGCCCCAGCCCTACACCTTTGAACCCCTTAAACTCAACCCTATCAGCCTCCAACTTCTAACCCACAAGCCCGAAGCCCTAATCTCTAAAGCCTCTAAACTCTCAACTAGATTCATGGCTATTATAGGCGCCTTAATAGCAATTGCCTATACTATATGAGGGGTTCCTCATTTTAGTTTATAGTATAATGGGACTCAAAACCCTATTCTAATTATTAAGGCCCCTATAGTAGGTCTTGGAAGACAATCGATTTGAGGCTTTCTCACATTTGTTTGGGCTGACCGTAGCCTTATCTAGGGTTTAGGGTCTAGGGTTCAGGGTCTGGGGTTTAGGGATTGGTTAAGAATCCTCCTCCCATCTAACCCGGAACGCCAGGATGGATCAGCTCCTGGTACGGGAGCTTGAATAGATAGTACCAAATCCTGTCTAATTCATCTCTGCGGCAGAGTTCTACACACTTACAGTAGAAGCCCAAAAGTTGGAAGCCCAATAGCCTCAATCCCTATAAGAGTAATGCATAGGGAATCCCAGCACTATTTGTCCTTCATCCGGTTTCCAACTTTCTGGGGTTTACTATAGTCCTGCCGGCCCCAGCTCCGAGCTGAACTCAAAATACCCTCAAGCTCGAAAGCCTGCTTTTCGTAGTGGATCTCCCGAAAATCCATGCTAGGGTGTCTAGGATACCTAAACCCCCAAAGCCCTGAACCCCCAAACCCTGCAACCCGACCCCACAAACTCTTAACTTTATGCTCCGATGCCTTGAACACGTAAACCCTGAAACACCAAAGCCCTAAACCCTGAACTTCAAATCCCCTTACCCGCAAACCTTGAGGATCCAAGTACTCCCTTAGGGTTTAGGGCAGACTTTTGGGCTTTTCTTAGTACCAAAAACCTTAAATAAGGGCTACTTGGAGCCTTAGGGAGAGCTTAACCCCCGAGTCCCTAAACCCTACGACGAACATCGCTTCGACTACGTGGAAAGCCCTCTCCGTACGGGTGGGGGTGGGGAAAGTTTCTCTGCGGTTTTGGGCGTACCGGGTTAGTTGGGTTCTAGGGCCGAATAACATTTAGGTAGTTTGGGTTTACGGTGTCAAGGTTAGCTTGTTTGTTCTGCGCCGCCAGGCTTAGGTTGCATGTAAGGCAATAGGTCTACCAGTAGTCTGATGACTGCTGCCACAACTGTTCGTGTCTTGTCATAAACGGGGCAACACTTTGGGATATAATGTGGTGCTTACATGGATGGTTGTCAAAATTATGGTCCCTTCTTGGGTACCCTGAATATTGTGTGCCGTATTATAATAAGGACCGAAAACGGGACCCTAATTTTGATAACTGCCCACATAGCTATGGCTATGACCTCATAAGGGTGCGGCCGTGAGCTACAACCCAGTCAAGACTGACTTCCCTCGTCGTGCCCTTCGTCCTGCCACTGCAACTCTCACTGTAAACCTGCAGCTCTCGATATGGTGACCGAGACTTCTACGAGCATCATTCTGGTAGAGTGGCGGACTCATTCCCGGTCACGGCTGCCTGATGATCATAGCTGACCGTCCTGCTGGTTTTTCGTCGTCTACTGTTTCGTTCTCGCTGTAGCACGGTTTTCTCAGACTCTTGCCGAAATCGACTCCGAACTTCCGAAACCCGAAGCTTGATCAAGCACTGAACCGTAGGTTCCCGCATTCCCAGAATACTCAAGCCTTAGAGCACCTAAACCGCCGTCTACATCCTACCCAAAGAGCTCAATAATAAGGCGTAGTAGAGTCTGGAGGCAGCATGAACGAAAGGGTCGGGGCTTTGACACCTTATGATTTTGCAGACTGTGAAACCTTAGATACACAGGCCCTCAACCCTGAACTCTGAATTCTAAATCCCCTTTGTGGCCTTCCCGAACCTCCCCTCAGTCGTAACAGGCATTCCAGACTCCATTTGGGCAGACGGAAAAGAGGGTTCAAAAAAAAAGAATTCTAAATCCCAATCCCAATCTCTAAACTCTCATACCCGAACCCTCAATGCAAATCCCACCCTATCCCTGTGGTCAGGAAATACCCATTGTGCGGGGCTGGGCCCCAGACTATTCAGCCTTCGTCGTCACGCAGTGGAATCTCGGTTCTATCTAATAAGGGCTTATAAATACTTACAGTAAACCCCATAAAGTTGGAAACTGCGTTCAGGCCAAAAAAGTGCTGGGATTCCCTTTTCCTTACTCTTAAGGATGGAGGCTCTGGGGTTTCCAACTTTTGGGCTTCTACTGTAGAATAGATAATAGGGCTTTGGGGTATTTATACTCTAACTAATAATTGGGGACCCCTCAAAATGTATAGGTAAATATTAAGGGCCCTAGAGTAGAGGTATTTGAGGGTTCAGGGTGTTGGCTGTGATAGCTGTCTTTCAAGGGGGAGGAAACAGATTTCGGCGTTACATGGTGTTTAGGGTGTTCGGATTTGGCGGGCTTGAGCTTGGGGTAGAGGCCATGAACTCTGCTCCTTCTGCTTTTCCTGCAGAGACACCACTGTCCCCGATTTCTGGTGTTGCTGTCCTGCCGCCGAGCGGTTACTACAGGAGAACAGTTTGAGCAGCCAAGCCATATTTCAATACCGAAAACGAGGATCCCATACAGTACTCCTTCAGCGCTTGTCCTAAAGCTCAAGAGCAACAAACAATGTATCTTCACACCTGATTCCCTCCGCAGTTGCACAGTGCAGCCGTAGATGCATCGGCTGGACTACCTTTATAACAACCAGATAAGAAACCATCATCGCCCCTAAAAGCGTCTAAAACAGAAGCCAACCAAAATCACAGCTAGCACAGAACCCCAAACCCTAAACCCTACAAACCCTAAACCCATGCAGCCCTAATCCCTAAACCCATAGAACCCCAAACCCTAAACCCTCAACCCATAGAGCCCCAAAGCCCTAAACCCTAATCCCAGGGACCCACAAACTCTAAATTAAACCCTAAACCATAGAACCCCAAAGACTAAACCGACACTCCCGAGCCATGCAGGAACGTGGCACAGTGCTTCTGGCGGTTCGGTTCAGTGGAGGTGCCGAAGAAGGACCTTCCATCCTTTCCGGCTCTTTTTCGGGTTTACTACAGTTAGAGCATCTTCTGCATTCACCACGAAATAATCGGACAAACTCATGAATGACAGTGATATCCTTGTTATAAGGTTTTTTTGAAGGTCTTGAAAGGTTTATAGTATCAGCCTTTCAAAACCTCCAATAAATACTTTCGAAATCCATGACAACCCTGTAACTGCCCTTAACACTCTAAGACCTTTAAGCCTCGGTCATGTGCTACCTTGGACCCTTAACCTTCAATCGCAGTTTCCGAAAGGATGAGAAGAAGGGTCCGCCGAGTTGGAAAAGCAGCTCTTCCCACGAGCAGCAGCACATCTTCCGACTTCCCAACTGTACGCTGCTTGGCCAGTTTTGCGGGTTGACACTATGGCAGTTAGGGTCAAACTTCAGGGTTTTTAAAGGGATCCCTTTAGTGTTTTACCTCTGTCAGGCGAATTTTGTTATCCATGCGCTTAGCTGAGTCTGGCAGGCGCAGAAAACCACGGTACCTTCCTTTGGTGTCCTTGTAATCAGAACCCCATTATGTATACTTCTGTGATTCTCCTAAACCCCCGATCATGTACTGTAGCTATCTGTCTGGAAATGATGCTATGCATGTATGTATGTATGTGCTGTTGGGTCCGTTGCGTCTACATGAGTCTCATCGACTAGCGTTCCTGGAGGCAGGCTGGTACCGAAGCCCTTCTGGGACTTCTGGGGTTGGACCTTTGGGCATAGGACTTAACTAGTAAGGCCCGGTTATATTGTAGAACCCTACTGTAGATCCCTAAGTGAACCCATAAAGAACCCTTAAAGGAGCCCTATTCTAATAAAAGGTTACAATCAAGGCCAAAAGATGTTGCATACAGGGTTTAGGGTTCACAGTGTTGTAGGGTGTAGAGTTTACGGTCAAGCTTTGGACAACAAAATTGTGGTTTAGGGTGTTCAGGGTCTGAAACCCCACAAATCCCTGCAAAACCCTGAACGCAACCCCGAGGAGACTCCAAGAGCACGCGAAAGCCCGAATTTTCCAACCCTCAGCCCTAAAGCCCCTCCGTGCTGATCTTTGGTCATGTTCCAGGTTTGGTGGTTTAGGCTTTAGGGGGTTAGGGTTCAGGGGATGAGGGGTTTAGGGGATTAGGGGTTTCGGGTTTGGTGGCTTTGGGTATTTAGGGCTCCAGGGGCTAGCGGTTCAAACTTTAGGTTTTCTGACTTGTGTAATCCCAGCGCCTCATTAGTGTGGGCACACTCCTCGAACGCTGAACCTTCAACCTTCTTCCCAATGTTAGCCTCTCAGCCCACAACCCTAAACTCCTTTTGCAGGTCTTCAGTTCAGTATGTTGCAATACTATACGAGAATGTAATCTACACTAAGCTGAGCTATACTCTACTCTACTGTTCTCTACTATACTATACTATACTTTTCTTTTACTATATTATTCTTCATACTATACTATACTATACTAAACTATACTATACTATACTTTTCAGCTTGCCTTTACTCCCAAGGATTGATGAAGACTATGTCGGCACCACGACTTTCCAATTCCAATCGTACGGTTCGGTGTCGGGCTGCGTGCCGACTTCGGCTGCATGGCCTCTGGTGCTGCTGGCGCTGGCGCTTGTTTCGTAGACTTTGAAGAGTTTTGGGGTATAGTATAGAATAGTATAGAATAGTATAGTGTAGTATAGCATAGTAGAGAACAGTAGAGCTTGTTTCGTAGACTTTGAAGAGTTTGGGGGGGGGGGGGGGGGTTGTTAAGTTTCTGGAGTCTCGGAGGGCCGTCAGTTTCCAATGTTGCGGTTTATTACTGACTGATTAGTAAACTATGTTCTTAGGGTTCCTTTTTTCAGTTGTATATGATATTAATATCACAGTTTCGAAAACCCAAACCCTCTTCTAATTGTCAAGGCCCCTCTAGTAGGGCTTCGATGTTAGTGCGTGCAGCCGCGAGCCAGGATGTTGGTCCGGGCCCTCACAAGGCTGTTTTCTCTGCTCTGGCGCGAAGCTGCTAACCCTAATCCTAAACCCTATAAACCCTAAGGAAAGCACAGCAAAACCCCGGAGAGTCCCTATAAACCCTACTCGAAGCCATAGAGTCTCTAAGCCGGTTTAGGGTTTAGGGGTGTCCTGTTCCCAAGGCGAGAAAGGGATGTAAATAAGAGCCGGCCCAAGCCCTAAGCCATCGCTTCAGAGCAGAGAGCATGTTTGTCCCAGGGGGCATGTCCAAGACATTCGCCCCGCCGGGCCCCCTTGGTGCTCTTACTCTAAAGAGTCCCACAAGAAGAACCTCGGGCTTCTAAGAATGTATGATTTTTCTTTTCAGCGCTCCCAGATTAGGGATAGCGGTTGAGGGTTTCGGGTTCAAGTTAAGTCTGGATTCTTAGAGATCTTTCTTGTAGTCCCCATATCATAACGGGGTATGAGAGGGGGTATGAGAGGTTGTCTTTATCGGGTTTACTATAGAGAAAGTGCACAGGCGGTCATAGGGGTTTTCAATTTTAAACGTACCATAAGACCTGAGTATAGATTGCCGGGAACCCTTACATGCTAAACCCCTAGACCCTACATTGTGAACCTGAAGGGTAGCTTTCGTCATCTCAGCCAGAGCACTAAGCTGGGTCCATCGGAAAATCGCAGGATTGTTCGGAGAGCCTCGAAAGTGTTAGCAAGCTTTCAGGATACATGGGTTCGGGTTTATGGTTTCGAGTTTACCTGTCAGGGGTTCGGGGCTTGTTTGGGGTTGAGAGGTTGGGTTTCAGGTGTATTGCTTTGGGGATGTCGGGATTGGGGTAGCTTGCCGCTGACACCGGTGAAGCCAAGCGGGCTGCAAAGGCAGCGACCGGAAACTTGTGAAAGCACCGCAGCACCCAAACTCAGGAAAGACTCAACATGCATCAGGAAGAACCACTGAAGGAGGCCTTGCACAAAGTAGAGGCCTTCAAAGAAATTCATACAGTGTTGAAGTGCCGGAGTTGGGAGATCTCCAGGCTGTGCCGCTCCCATCGAGGGTCTTGATGGACTGTGCCTGTGAGCAGCCTTAAACCGTGGCCCTAGCCGACGACGCCGGCCGCCGGACCCTGACATATCAGGAGCCTTTAACAAGCGCAGCCTAGCCGAATGATCGATTACTCATGAGATTGGCCTGGCGGCGCGGTCGGGCAAGACAGATACTCGCTGGCCGGCGCGAGGAAAACATACTTGTTTGTCACCTATGCAGCCTCTGCCGGTGCACCGCTTGCACAACGCCAGCGCACACATGGGCCGAGCTGCTCGTCGAGGCACGGCCTTCGACTTATTCTGGCTCCGGACTTTCAGAAATGCCACTGACAGAACCGTAGCTCACCCTCGGCTCAGCGCTACAATGACAAGCTTGAAATGAATAGAATAACAGACTGGTCTATGGTGTGAAATATGACCATCCGCTGAATGCTTTCGAATGCAGCAGCTCGTTGGATTGTGTCTCGTCCTCGCTTGTGCCGCATTGCTGGGTATCACATGACCCCTGAGCCTTCTGCATGCCCCTTCCTGCCCCCTTGTCCATGTCCTTGTCCACACCGTGAAAAGCCGCCCTCTCCAACCCATGCCTCCCCCCACGCCCTTCCGTGAACCAGGTATTTCGATTCCACGCCCCATCAACAGATAATATTTGCAACCAGTGGGACATCAGGTTCAGAAGGCTTTCTTTGCGCGAGGCAACAAGCGGCTTCGCGGAGGGTCTGCTACCAGGCTTGGTCGAACTCATACTTCTCGCTGCAGGAGGCGCTGACCAGCAGGGGCCGGTAGCTTTGGGCGCGTTTACCGCGCCCGCCTCCTCGATGGCACCTCGGTTGCCATCAAGGTGCTGGACACCAACGATGCCCAGCACGAGAAGCAGGCAGGCAGCCCATTGCAAACGGAGCACAAAGATTTCTGATTTCTATTTCTAACTACTATGAGCGAGGTGTTGTCCCAGCTTGATGACTGTATGACGGTCGTCAAGCAACCTATTTTCCTATTCCATGCAATTGCCTAGTAGTTGAGAGCAGGCAACGAGCTTAGGCAACAAATCGGAGTCAGGCCGAGTTGCCGTACACCTGTGCCGTCGACGCTAGGGACATTTGCGTCGTGTGGGACGGCCAGCGCACGGACACGGGGTGGACCTACGTGCACAGCACGGACAGCATGAGCCGTTTGAAATACGATGGCATGTGTGTGCATGCTAAAATCCTTTCCAAAACACAATCCTACCTTGATCATATCGACACAGGACAACCCAGGCGAGGGCTGGGTCCCGGATTGGTGCATCGCAGCCCGCCCGCAGTGATCGTCAGTTGTTGAACCAGACAGCATCATCCTGTTGAGTGCAGTCGCATAGTGTTGGTTCCGATATTGTCAGCTTCAGTCCTCGAACAGGAGTGGCTGTGAAGCCACGGGATGCTCATCCAGCCCTGCTACTTCAAGACCTTTGCCAAAGTGGCTATCGGAGAAGCGCAACCCAGCATCATCAGGCTCCTAGGCCACAGACTGAGGTCTTGGGAACACCAAGACATACACAGCACGGCTTTTTCCATGAGCAACCGCATCTGGGACAGCCACCATGTTGGTCCTGGGCCAGGCCCAAGAAGTCGATGTGGCCTTGAAGCTCTCGCCATCTACAACGACAAACAAAACCTATGCCCCAAATTCCAATGTTCTTGAACTCTACTGCAAACCCTGTCAGAACCCAAACCCTAGACCCCATAAGCCCTCATCGCAACAGGGCGACGGTCTCTCCTGATCCTGGTCGTAGCAGCTGCTAACTTGCTGGGATCTTTTCAAAATCATTAAGATGCACGAGCCTTCGAGTTGAGGTCTAGAGACCACGGAGACAGGGTAATTGAGGTTTAGGATTTATTGTGTGCTTGAAGTTTCGGGCTCGAAACGTTTTGCCCGAGTTTTTCTGTTGGAGCATGATTTTATATTTGGGGCTGGGGCTGCGGGGGTCTGGAGGCTGGGGCTGGGGTGAAGGCATCAGGGAGAATTCTTGGGAGGTTGGCATGACACGAACCAGGCCCTTGATGACGGTACAAGCAGCTTACAGGGCCTAGGATTTCTTATTTTTCATCGTGGAGAGTTTGGGTTGTGATCTTGGCGCTTTGAGTTCGCTTCTGTCCGTGCTAGATCAACACCCTCAACTCTTAATTAGCCAGTTGTGGTTGTGCAAGTTGTTGTGCTTTAGGTGTGGTATTGGGCAATTCGGGTGTCCTGATATAGGGGCTATCCGACTCCATGCGTGATACGTAGACAAGTTTATCTTGCATTCCAGGCCATTTCAGGCTCCGTTTTCCCCGGTATCAGAACACGGGACCTTATTAGGTGGCACGAGGACCCCTGCACACACGAGGTACCCCGTTTCTTGCGAACCTGCCATTTCTAGGACCTCGGGCCTTACATTGGACGATATGAATCTCAAGCCTGCTACTGCGGAAAGTGTCCAGAAGCCTATGTTGGGATCTGATCTATTAGATGCAACTAAAGCTTGGACCCGAAAACCCTAAATTGAAAACGCTACCCATAAATCAGTAATCGTGGATGTCCCTGAAAGTTGTGCGGTTTGGGTTAAGGATTCGGGCGTCCTCTTCTTTAGGACGGAGCCCTTGGTTCACCAAGTGTTTCGGGTCGGGTTTAGGGTTCGGTTCTGCCTCCTAAACGCTGAAATGGGGCTGAGGGTTTGTTGAAGGTGGAAGGTATCGATTTGGGGTTACGCATGTCGTGTGAGACCCTGCTGGGAGGTTCGTTTCCAGCAAGGTCGAGATTTAGACCCCCCAGCCCTACCCAACACCTGAGCCATCCTAAGCCCAAAGCCCTTTGGTCAGCTAGATCCGCTTTTCGAGCTTCGGACCCTGCCAGCTCCAACCCTAAATCGCCAAACTTTAAAACCCTTCAACCTGAAGGCCTAAAGCTCTAAACTCTTCAAGAAACCCTAGTGAGCCCAAAGCCGTGAAACTATGGCCCCACACCGGGTCGAATCTCAGCAAACTGGATCGGGAAAATTAGAATAAGGATTTGAAATATAGTTTGATATAGCTCCTATGCAAGCATGCTGATTTGAGGTGTATACGATGGTATACGAGGATTAGACGGGGGGATGCTATTATTTGGCAGCAATTGCTACTGAATCAGGAGTCTACTTTGCGTTTTGCTTCGACATGTAGCCCAGAGGGCTCCTTTCCGCAGCTTCGCAGGTTTAGGGTTTTGTTGGTTGAGGCTTTGGGGGTTTAGGGTTCAGGGGAGTAGGGGCTTAGTGGATTAGGCTTCAGGGTTCGCATCCCCAACCCTAAAACCTCGACGAAGAACCGTGTCAGCCGGTTTGGAATGCTGCCTGAGTGCTTGGGCCTCTGAAACCGTGCACCTAGTGAGGGGCATGCAACAGCAGCTTCAAAAATGTCAATGCTTCCGCGGCTTTGGCCTTAAGGATGGTGGGTTCGGGGAGTACTTCAAGGTCGAGGATTTGGGGAGTGAGGCTTTGGATTTAAGGATGAAGCGTTTCGCGCTTCGGGGGTGCTTTACTCCTCCATAGAGTTCGGAAGGAGATGCGTTTTCAGGTTCAGTCCCAGTCACATATCTACCAGGTCACCCCACGGCGCGCACCATAGCTCTGGGGTTGCGAAGTTCAAGCCCCGGTATCTTTAACCCAGCCTGAAACTCAAGCCATAGACCTTCAGCGCCAAATAGACATGCCTAAATACTGTGCCCGTAACCCTCATCCCTGAAACCCAAAACCCTGGTCTTGGTCTCGGTTTGGGTGTATGGGGTTAGCTAAGGTTTTTCGCTGGCCCCCTAAATGACCTTCAAGGTAGCGCTTCTGTCCCCTGATTTGCCAAAATGCCGATATACACACATATATATAGAGAGAGAGAGAGAGAGAGAGATTAAGTCATGGTACAACTCAATAGTACTCAAACTACGTTGATGTACTGCAGAGAACAACCCCTTTCCATTGACTAGCGCCTTATCTTAGTGTCTTGGTGCATCTAGGCTCAGGTTTGCTGGTCGGCCTCCGGGTCTACTCAGCTAACAATAATTTTGAGCCCACTTGGTACTCTTGCCTAAAACTCCAAAATATGAAAAAGCGCCCATAACCTTAAACCCATGGCCCATCTGGCCAAAGCTACTTAGGCAGCAAAGGAATCCCAGTAGGCTGAGGGTGGGAAGGACCCAGAACAGAGCCGCCGCCTCAGGGGTTTAGGCTTCCGGGTCTTGTGGAGGCTCTTTTTTTTTTTGGGGGGGGGGGAGGTTGATACCTAAACCCCCAAGAGTAGGTTCAATAATGGCCCAAAACCCTAAAGGGGCTATCATTCTACATACTTCTGGGATCCAGGTAGGGATTTAGCGACTTTGGGTTTTGCGAAGCCTGAAAGGGTTCAAAGCCCACAAATCCAGATTGTTTTGGGTTGAGTTTAGGGTTTGCGCAGCCTTGCTTTGTTGATTTGGGGGCTTTTAGCTGGTCAGTTTTTTTTTTTTTTTGTTGGTGGGGTGTTCAGCAATCCACGGAAGGACGAGCGAGGAAATGTCGCCATCAAAGACGTGATGAGGCTGGGTCTGCATGCCTAAGCCCAGGCCATCTGTAGTTTCGGTTTCGGGTTTGCGGTTTCAGTTTGAACACGGAGACAGGAAAACAGCACACATCTTCCCCTCGAAAGCCCACGGCACAAACACAAGACCTGGCCTCTACCAGTCTACAGGTTCATGCGGGGTTGGCTGAGTTTCGGTGTTGGTTTTAGGGCTGTCGTACTGGCTAGTAGGTTTAGCACCAACACACAGCTCACTCACCTGCATCACTTCATGCAGTTAGCACCACTTGCTAACTTCAAGGACGAGCGTAAACTTGTACAGAGTGGGAGATGCAGAGTGACTTCTGAGGTAGGTCAGCATGCCTTCCTGCCCGCAGGGACACTGAAGGTTTCACCTTGCACAGAATCTAGTCCTAAAGCAGCCACAGCCAATTCCTACTCCCTAATCCTTCAACTTCTTCCGAAGACGTGAGAGGCTCTTCCGTGATCTCAACCTCTCTCCTCGCAGCCGCCAGGCCTTCTGCCGCAGTGAACAGCCACCGTAGGATGGTAGAATCGGGACCCAGGATTCTAAACCCCATCCCCAAGACCGACGGGCTCTGCCACTGAGCCCGACTGAACCCCCAAAAGCTGGAATTCTAGGCTTCCGGGTTATGCTTCCCTTAAGCAGGTGTTCAGGCAGACTGGTGCTGTATTACGATATGTCCCAGCAGCGATTAATTGTTGCGGCCCGTATGTTACAGTGAAGAACGTCTCCAGAGTTAAATGGTAGGCTTCTGCACGTGATTCGCATTGTTCAATTTCGGCACTGACGTTCATTCACAACCGGTTGCGTCCTTGTAGTGGAGCATGCTTGCACCTACACTGTTCTCATTGTTTAGGCATTGGTACAGGCCAAGTTTGCCATCCCAAAACTCCTATCCCTCGCGAGGTTCAGGGTTTGGGGCTTCTGTTCAGCCCAACGAAGACCCTTGACCCTGAATCCCGAAGACCCCTGCCCCTGAAGCCTCAAACCCCAAACCGCCAAGGACCCCCAAACCCCAAAACCTAAAGCTCTGAAGGACACTAAACTAGGTAGGGCTTTGGGACATTTTATATTTCCCCTTATTGGGTTTAAGAGGATCTTATTTACTAATATTTTTTCAAAGGCTTTAAACGCCCCACCTAGTATACTGTGAACTTTCGATCCCAACCTCGGTCATTAACACGTATTCGCGAAAGTCACCACCACCCGTAGCAGCAGAGTCGGTAACCCGTAGCCTTCTTGGGGTATTGCAAATGGGTGCTATACGGGTTTATAAAGACTCTGAGTAGTAGAGCAAAGGAAAACTTTTAGTTCCCGTGGGATACTGGACAAGCAAGTAAGAGCAGGGGCTTTGCCGGCTTCATAGAGAGGGAGAGAGAGAGAGTCGGCCTTCACAGCTGCTCAGGGTTCAGGTCTTCATGATACTCAAAGGGTACGACAATGGTTTCTGTAATGGCTACCGGATATGGGGGAGCTCTGAATCATGGCCAATTTTGTGGGCCGGAATCCGCTAACGCGATAGGCGTCGGGCTTTGTCTGTTCTCATTAGGGTTTAGGGGTTGAGGGTTTAGGGTTAAGGGCCGCGCTTTAAGGATGTAGGGTTCAGCGTAGCCTGCCTTCGAGTTGGGAAGGCCAGAAAACTTTGATACACTCTCAACCCATGGTGCATCGGCTTCAATGCAACCCTAAGAAACCTAAGCTACCTAAACCCTACACCCGACAGGTTCTTGGTAGAAAGGATCCCCTTTCGCCTGACTCTACCCTAAGGCTCCAAAGTAGTTCCTTTTTGGGATTCAAATATAGAATCCTATAAGGTAATGCCAAAAAGGAACTACTTTGGAGCCTCTGGGTAGCGACTCTAGCGCCCTAAACCCTAAACCCCGAACCCTAAACCCTAAACCCCAAACCCTAAACCGTCTCTAGCGATCAGGAGCAGCTGGAGATCAAACAAGTCTTGAACGAGGCCGTCTGAGTTCCGGTTTCAGGGTCAGGAAGCGAAACCGAGGCCCAAACCCTAAACCCTAAACCCTACCTTAACCCTGAATATCCTACCTTTTTAGGGTTCCTTTTTATGAGTTCCTTATATAAGTCCTTAAAAATGTAGGTTATTCCGGGTTAAGGTATACCCTAAACCCTAAACCAAAAGCCAAAGCATGAGCCGAGAGCCTGGCATGGCGCCTTCATGAGAAAGGGCTAGCATGGCTCCGACAGGTAGACGATCGGGATGGCGTTTAGGGGTTCGGGTTTAGGGTTTAAGGTTTAGGGGTTAGGGGTTACGGTTTAGGGGTTGGGTTCAAGCTCCGGGGTTTAGGATTCTGGGGCTTTAGGTTTGGGCACGCAAGATACTACCATTGGCATTTGGAGCATTTCTGTAAGCTTTGGGCTTCTGAAGTCAACACTGCGCGTACTCCCTCCGCATGCAGACTCCTTGGTTTAGTTATTCGAGCTTCTCAATTGAATTCGCAGCACCGCTTGGCACAACCGCACACGGATGCCATGATGGTCAAACTCTGCACGCGATGGTGGGGTGTAGGGCTCACAAAGGGGGCCCAAACAATGAACGCACATGTTGGCGCTGATACTGAGAAATGTTTGCAGCAATAAAGCAGCTCCGCAACTGGCTGATACTCCCACAGAAGTGCTTGAGGGCGCCCGATCGACCAATTCTTTGAGTCTTCACGGCTTCGTGTTTTGGCCCGTAAGTCCCTGACTCATAACTTATCAAAGCTTGAATCTATCGTTCGAAAGCGGAAACTTAGCCGAAATGCAGGTAGATGAGGACGGGACTGGCACCCTCAGCTGGTTCAAATTCACCTACGTGGCCACTTGGCACGGCAGTTCCAGTGAAGTCTGGCTATGTCTTATAAAAGTTACCCGTAAAGTAGTCTAGATAGCCACGGTCAGCAACCTATGCTTTTCTACTTTTTGACTCGGCAGGTTTTACAGTCAAGGAAGGCAGAGGCATATATGTAAAGTTTGAGGATTGCCGCTTCGGGATCTTGACTATGAGCCTGCTCTCGGCTAAACCCTAAACCCTAAACCCTCAACCCTAAACCCTTAACCCTAAACCCTAAACCCTAACAGCCTCAACCCTAAACCCTTAACCCTAAACCCTAAACCCTAACAGCCTCAACCCGAAGCCCCAAGCCCTCCAAAGGGAGTTCACCCCTGAAGCTTAAGTCTGGTTGTTTACCCTAAGGCTCCAAAGTAGTTCCTTTTTGGGGTTCATATATAGAATCCTATAAGGTAATCCCAAAAAGGAACTACTTTGGAGCCTCTGGATAGACCCCAAGACGAAGCCTTGAAGGGGCGAGGTCTGACCCCGAAGGCCAAAACCTCGCAAAGGGAGTTCAACCCTGCACTCCCAACTCTGATTGCCTTTTTCCACGCCTGGAAGCAAGAACAAACCCAGAAAAAGCTGTTTTATGACCCCTTGGAAGACTCCACAACACCCGATGAGGCCCTGTAAACGGTCTAATTCGAGCCCCAAACCCTAAACCCTAAACCCTAATTCGAGCCCCAGCTGAGGTTCAGCTTTGCCAGGAAAGGTTGGAGAGGCTGGTGCGCATCGATGAGGCTCTTGGCCCAGATCGCTGAGCTTTGGAGTACCAGACTTTCATAGTTTTTCTCTTAGAGGAACCATTATGAAACAAGAGTGTATACTTTTTTCTCCCTGGTTACCTGAAAGCCCAGATCGTGGACTTGGTGTAAGGTTTAGCGTTTTATGTTTGGGGCGTCGGGATTATGTCTGATGTAGCGCTTAGGGGGTTTAGGCTTGTCTAAGGCGCAGGGGTTTGGGCTTATGGTTTACAAAAGGGTGTCTAGTATGGTCTATACGGAGTTTAATAGGGCTTTGTTTGTGGCCTGATTGGTCTACCATAGGGATCGAATAAAGTTTAAGAATGTGTTTCCAGAGGGTTTTTACAGGGTTTGATGCTCAGGCTGACGTCGTATTCCGGGGTGTCGGGCGGCATGAGCGTGAAACCGGAAGCCGTGACCACCTGGACCATCAACCCAAAGACTCCAATATCCCTTAATCAGGGAATATTCCGTTAAATCATAGTAGGGATCCTACTATAGTTTAAGGTATATTCCTTTATTAAGGGAAATTGGAGTCCCTCGGAACCCCGTCCATGTCGACTGAGACCCCTACTCACAGGGCCCGCGAACCTTCGCGCTAATCCCGAAACCAAGCTAGAACAGCGTTAAGCCCTAAGCCAAGAAACCATTGACAACAATGCCGGCGAATGATTGCTGACATGATTCTGCAAGTTCCTACTAAATAACATCAAATAACCCTTAAACCACAGGGCCATAAAGTCTAAAGTTCGGTCAGGCTGGGCTTGTGCTCTTAATAAAGGGATCGGAATGTTTACCAACAACATTCCCTCATGGTCTTTGTGCAATCCTTAGTTAACCCTAACCCCCTAAACTGTAAAACCCTAGTTACTATATAGTAAACCCCAAACTTTCGCGACTTGTGACAGGAGTTAGCTTTCTCGACTTGTGACAGGAGTTACTATAGTAAACCCCAAACTTTCTCGACTTGTGACAGGAACGCTATGCGATGGCTTTGGGCTTCAGCGAGGATCGTTTTCGCGAGCTGCGCAAGGCCATTGGTGGACCCAGGGCCGCTAAGGTTGTGCGGCTAGGATGCCCAGTAGTACCCTTATTCCCTTTTTGTAGTCCTAGGTTCCTTATAAAGTTACCCAATACCAAAAAGAGAGGCCTTTCTATTCTTAGGTTACTGGGTATCCTAGGCGGAAAAGATTGGGGTTTACAGGGGTTTCACGATTTAGGCCTTAGAGGGTGTAGAGGTGTTTAGATTTAGGGTTCGGGGCTATATTAGGGGTCAAAATTAGGGTTCAAGGTTCAAGGTCTAGGGTTTGGGGGTGTCTTCGCTTACCCGAAACCCTGAACGTTTCAACCCTATACATTGTGGGTGTGGACTTGACTTTCGAAGGTCATTATTCGCGTTCTTTTCTGGAGTGGCTCCACGTTGGGCCCCACTGTTTCGGAAAAGCCCAGCACCCCCAAGTACCATGCCAGAAAAAACACCTCAAATAATGAAGATACCGTTCATTATCTAGGGACTGTTGATATGATGTCAGGTACATCGCAAAAGTAAGAGGGTCATTGGGCTAATGTAGCACACTAGAATAGAAAGCTTTTTGAAGCCATGCCCTCATAGGTCTTCTTGGACCACAAGAACGAAGCCTGCGTGACCAGCTCAGACAGGGACAATGTCGTGACTGCCCAGAGCTTCAAGATTAAAAGATTCGATAGGGTGCTTTGGGGTCTTGGATTCTGGGCTGTTTCAGGGGTGAGGGTTTGGATTTGACATCGGGCCTAGATCAGCCAAGCATTCATTGGCTCAGGCGGTTGTGGGCTCGGGGTGCGGGATGCCAGGTTCTCTTTGCCAGCCGCTTATGTTCGGGACAATGTAGGATCCTGAATCATTATAGAGTTCGTCCCTGTGTAAGGTTTGTACAATTATGGTATTGCGTACCCCCCCCCCCAGACCTAGTCTAATCGCGTGCTACAGTTTCGATTATGTCTGGGCGTAGGTTCGCCTCAAGATATCGCCAAGCCTGTCTTTGGTTCACCTGAAGTCCAAGGTTTCTCACGGGTACCTAACGTGGATCCTGGCGTTCGGTGCATTCCGTTACCCTGAATGCCCATGTGCCCATAGCATGTATACTCTGGCAGTACAATGCCTATATGGGGATTACGTTAGTGGCCAGCCATTTACTCTAAGAGTAGGTGGACCTTCAGGGTTAGTGACTACTACGGTCAGTGAACCTCGTAGCTTGAACGACTATATCCCAAAAAGGACTGCCAAGACACAGGTGCTGCACATCAAGGAGCTGAGAAGCGTCATGAATGCGCTGCAGAGACCGCGCCCTGCTCCAGAACTTAAGCCTTAGGTTCCGGGTTTCGAGGACGAAGAGGAGGCATTCTGACCACCCGAAACCCGAAACTCCAAACTGATGCCCGAAATCTGCAGCTCTATATGCGAAAGTTCTGGATGCCACGGAGATCAGCGCGCTTCAACATAAAGCGAAAGCCTTCCTTCTCAAATCACCGGCCCTCCTTCCCAAACATCAAAGATTCTGTCATACCGGGGTTCTTATCACAGTTTTTTGTCGCAGATCTCTCGTCGAAGGCCCTACACACTACCCAGAGGCTCCAAAGTAGTTCCTTTTTGGGATTACCTTGTAGGATTCTATATATGAACCCCAAAAAGGAACTACTTTGGAGCCTTAGGGTAAACCCCAAACCCGAAGCAAGGCCAGCGGGCCTCCCAGATTGCCGCCCTCCACCAGCAAAGAACCCTTATAGTTTGTGTATTTTTGTGTTATATTACGGTACATTTTATTTTATTATATTGTAAGACATAGTATTGTAGTATATTATTATTGTATACCATAGATATGAATTATATGCGGCATCTTTCAAAAGTCTCCAATTGCAGGTACTCCTCTGAAGAGCTGCTGCGGCTCTTCCAAGCCTTCTCAGCTTCAGAAGGCCACGTCGGGCGTACTTTTGTGAGACCTTAGGGGTTTGGGGTTTAGGGTGTAGGGTTTGGGGTTTAGGGTCTGGGGTTTCGGGTTTGGGGTTTAGGGTTTAGGGTTTACGGTTTAGGGGTTTAGGGTTTGGGGTTTAGGGTTTGGGGCCATATCGAGTTTGGAGTTTAAGTGTGTTTTTTGATGTTTATTTTTGCACTGTTGGGTTTAGGGTTTAGGTTCATTTGCGGGGGGGCTTTCCTGAAGGGTTCGATTGAGAGGGCAGCGGCTATGGTAAGGGAATTTTCGTGCTTTACGTTTTGTTTGGCATGGGGCCTCAAGAATTGCAACAGGTTTTTGAGGGGTACGCTACAATGTACTCACACACAAACTACAACGGACTACTATGTCCGGTTATGAAGACCTCGGTACTGTGGTCTCAAGTACTGTTGGTTCTGCTTCTGAGCAACGCGGTCAGCAAGAGCTACTGGAGCTATCATCCCCCAAATCCCAAACCTCTAAACCCCTAAGCTCTGAGGCCCCTAAACCCTAAACCTCCGAAGCCCCTGAACTCCGAAGCCCCTAAACCTCTAAACCCCTAACTCCCCCTAAACCCGTTATACCCAGTGATGCTACGAAGTCTTCGGCTCTCTTCATTTTTCACGCCTTTCACCGGCCTGTCGGTACCTTGTTCGGTTTAGGGTTTTGGGTTTAGGGTTTAATCCCCCTCACACGACAAAGAGCATCTACCTGATCTAGAAAGGGAAACGACTGAGCTCGAATTAAACTCAACCCTACCAAATGCTCCCGGCTGTCTTGAACCTTGGATTTCTCATGAGGCTGCGCATCTTAGTGGGTATAGGGTTTAGAATGGTTTAGAGTCTGGGGCTATAGAGTTTAGAATGGACGAGAGTTTAGGGTCATAGGGTTTAGAATGGATTAGAGTTTAGGGTTTTAGGGTTTAGAATGGCTTAGACAGAGTTTAGGGACATGAGGCTATCCATCTCACGGGCGGGTTTCTTGGGATATTTTTTGCCCTACCTCCCGACACTATTATCCAAGGGGCAAAGGAGGACCCTTAATAAGGACCCCTAGGTATATATCCTTAACATAGCTATTATATACCCATTATATATCCCATTATAGGGTAGGGGTCCCCAATTAAGGGTCCCTCCTTTTCTCCTTTGATTATTACAGACTTCGAGGGATTTTAGGGTTTAGGGTTTAGGGGTTTTAGGGTTTAGGGTAAGCCCCCAAAATGATAGTCATTGTTGTGATAGTAGCAGCAACGGAAATAGGAGTACCTGCCAAATTTCTAGCATCCTAACTCCCCCGCCCCCCCCAAGGCTGAAGCTCTAACAGTAATTCACAACGCTAAACACTTAAACCCCGATTGCATCCTGAAACCAAGAGCACATATGGGTCATGGCGCCGAATATGGTGCCCCTTAGGATTGTTTTAGTTACTTTTCGTTTGCCGTAGAGCATAAACCAAGGGGTTCAAGAGGCTGTCTGCGATTTAGGTCTAAGTGGATTACGGCATCACGCCTCCCGATTCAAGGTCTGCATTGCGGGTTCCCCCTGTTACCTGTCCCAAAACCCCCATAAAAAATGTATAGATACCTTGTATTGTAAAATACGGTACTATAAATCTGACAAGACCCTTACAAACTATCTGCAACAGCCCTCTAAAACCTTTCGTTAACAGATACAATACACCGGCATCCTACGAAGCCCTTATAACTTATAAGCTTTCTAGGGTACTCTAGGGTTCCACAATATAGGGGCCTTACTAAGTAGAAGATTAATGAAGTCGAGGGTTGAATCGCGAGCGCCAGCTGCCAGGACACTTCGATCTCCGCTGTCTCATCAGGAGCTCAAGGGCTCCTTTAGTCAAAGGGGAAAAGGAGGGACCCTTAATGGGGACCCCTACCCTATAATGGGCTATATAATTGGGTATATAATAGCTATATTAAGGGGTCCTTATTGAGGGTCCCTCCTTTTACCCTTGGAGTTAGCATCAAAAATTACCGTAATTAGGGGCTCCTTGTGTTCAGGGTTTAGGCGTAAAAATTTCATAAATAAGTGTTGGTTGAGAGTTCTGTTCTCATGAGGGTGAGTGAAGGGTTGGTGTTGCGGGTTCAGGGTTGAAGTGTTTTTCGGGCATTGGGGCCTGCATACATAGCGCTTGAGGTACTACGTGCGGCTGCAGGTTTAAGCACCGATTTGCCGACAAAACCCTTATAATCGTATACAGATCAATGACAAAGAACCCTAAAGATCCCTAAACCCACGGGCCTGCTAGGGAAGTCCCTATTCTCAGAGCATGCCCCTAGCTCGGGGTGACTCAGGGTTTATGATTCAAGGCTTAGGGTTTGGGGCTTAGGCTTTAGGGTAATTGCAAGTCTCAGGGTTTAGAGTTTAGGGTCGTGTCTTTTGTTTGTTTGTTGGGCTCCTTCCGATCTATCCAGCTCCGCTGTAGTACAAACCCTAAGGGGTTGCCGAACATGCTGGTCTCATTGTGCGGTCCAAGGTGCTTGTACAACCTGCCTCATATGTGTAGATGTGGGTCTGTATATATATATATATATAGATATGCATATATATATATATATATATATATATATATGTGTATATGTATATATATATATGCATACATACATGCATACAACATTAATAAATATACACACATACATAGGTGTATATCTTATATCATGTATCGAACTTTGCATTTATCGACTTACTTGTTTGCTCATCCAACTTGTTGTGCAAAAACAGTCGTATGCATTTGGTTCTGCATGTTCTCATCCCAAAGGGTCCAAGTATCATCATGGGACATACTTAGACCCCCCAAGATAGCCTATAAGTATATACCAGGATGATACTTGGACCCTTTGAGAAAGCACTCAATTTCCCTTCCAGGCTCCTCTGCGCCATTGAGATCCAGCGCACGGAGGGTCAGCTGCCTCAAGACCGGCTAAAGGCCCGCGCTTCGCTGCTGTTGGCCCTTCGGTATCAACCTGAGTCTCCATTGTAGTTCCTTTTTTGGTTTAGCCAATTATATATGAAGGATCCTATAGGGTAACCACAAAAAGGAACTACAATGGGGACTATAGGAAGGTTTTGAAGTGTTAAGGTCCGGGTATTCGGGTTCGGTCTCTAGGGCTCTGAAAGGGAATAACAAGGTTTGGGGTTTACAGTAAACCCCATAAAGTTGGAAACCGGATTAAGGCCAAATAGTGCCGGGATTCCCTATACATTACTCTTAAGGATTGAGGCCATGGGGTTTCCAACTTTTGGGCTTCTACTGTATAGGGTTTAGGGTTCAAGGTTTAAGGTTTAGGTTTTAAAGTTTACGATTTAGGGTTTAGGGTTTGCTTGACTGCGGATCTGCCAGTCGTCGGGGTGACGTATCGAAATCCCTCAACCAGAAGCTTACTATAGGGGCCTAAACAAATACCAGCACTATGTTGGTGGTTCTTTGTTATAATTGCAGTAGACTGTGTTCTTAGAAAAAAGTCCCCGATATTATTGCCATTACACCCCGCGATCCTGGAGCTGATAAACAAGTCGCAGAAGCTCCCTGAACTTCGTCGCCAGCCCAGGGAGCCCCTCATGCCCAGGAAATCATGGAAATCCCAGGGATCATTCCGATTTCGTGCTTAGGGTTTAGGGTTTTGGGATTATATAAAGGGATGTAGGGTTTTTCACTATGAAGCCCCAACATCCCGTCAGCGACAACCTACCTAGACAGCTTCTGACAGCTAGACCCACAACACCCCTCTACAACCTTCTGGAACCTCAAGAAGCACACAGCATCCTCATGGCCAGCTGCAAAAAGAGCTACGCTCCTTTTTCAGGGCTCGCCTCGTCGCAGTGAGGCAGAGAGGCTTGTGCTGTGGTGCTGCTGTCTTCGGGTTGTGATGTATACCCAGAGGCTCCAAAGTAGTTCCCTTTTGGGATTACCTTATAGGATTCGAAATATGAGCCCCAAAAAGGAACTACTTTGGAGCCTTAGGGTAGATTGCTCAACATTTGTTCAGGGGTTTTCGGGACTCTAACGCAGCGCTGCTGGGGTTTAGGGCCTGGGGATGGGATACGCGAAGGATTCTCTTTGAGGTTTCGGTTTGGATTTCGCACTTAGCTGGGGCGGGAGGTTGAGGATGGACCCTTCGGGTTTGTGGGTTTTAGGGTTCAGCTTCGAGTTCGTGGGCTGGTACTGTAGAGCGCCTTGTAGGCAAGGGGCAACTTGTTGTTGTCGGTAGCGGCTACCCGGCCATTACGGAGCTGCTTGGTCTTGCCCCATGAGGTGTGGAGACCTTGCAAGGTTTGGGGAAACAGCCACGGCTTGCGTAGGTTGTGGTTTCTAAGTCGCACGGTTTCGGTTTTGCAGGCCAGATGTCGGATTTGATAGTTTTTATATTTGGGGGTGATGGCGGTCCGCAGTATTCAGTTGCAACTCTCCAATTGCGGGGATTCGGCCAGGCAGGCGACTGAGCTGCTGATGATGTCCTCGCCTGGCTAGCTTGCGTATTCGAGCGCGTTGAGAAACACAGGTGACATGAGACCTTTGCTGTCAGATCCCAAAGCCTACGAATTCGAAACCTGAAAACCCCCAAGCAGGAAGAGCAAATGCAAATCCCGTGCAGCGCGTGCTCATGGCCGCTCCCATGTTTAAGCAAAGAGTGTCACGACTCCTAAGGTAAAAGCCAGAAAGTTGGAATATGATTATCCTAACCTTTCTATGGTAAATTTTAGGGTATCCTACCATGAAACCATATTCCAACTTTCTGGAGTTTCCTATATAGTAAGCACTGGATTGTGCGCACTAACCCGTTAGTCCCCAACTCCCCAACCCTTCAATGACTTCTTGGAGGTCCATGGTTAGTTATCAGTGGGGTTCTAAGTAGGGGAACTATAATTATAACCCATATTAGGGGACTTATAACTCTACTTCTAACTACCCATGAACCTCCAAGTAAACCCTAAACCCTATACCCTTATAGAATCCCTATAGGTCCCTTTCAAGGGACCTTAAATTAAAGGAACCCATGAACCTCCAAGTAACCCTACGCGCGCTCCACGGCTTTGTTGTCTGCGTGAGTGTTCAAAGCACTCGGCGTCATTCTCTGGCCGAGGCCAGCTTCCCAGGCATGCAGAAAGATCCAAACCCTAAGGATCCAAAGGACCCAATAATTAGGTACTCGGTTTTAGGGTAGTAGTTATGTAGGTTAGGCTTTTGGAGAGTACATGATTATTAGGTACTTGGACCCTTGGGAAACTTGTGGATTCGGGATTGTTGAGGGTTTGGAGTGGAGGGTTGGGGGTATAGGGTTTGGACTTACGCTTTAGGATGGAGGGTTTTGCGTCTATGTTGGGTTTAAGGCTTCTGCTTTAGGGCATGGGGTCTACTTGAGCGGGTAGGTTTACAATGTATCAGATCATATAAGAAAAGTGTTGCAGCTTTCAAGATCGATGCAAAACACCTCAAGCTTTGCAAAGCCGTACCGCCAGCTTTTGAAATTAGGGTTTAGGGGTTTAGGGCTAATGACTTAAGTAACCGTCCCCGGACACAGGAAACACTGAACACAAGACCAAAACTTTGAGCCGCCACGGAATGTCCAGGTGTCGCCAACTGCAATCCGCTCTACATATCCAAAACCTATAGAAATCTACACTCTACAACTAATTTAAGGTTTCCCTTATTGCTCAACATAGAGCCCTTTCTTAACACAGTTGCACGGGCTGTTGAAATCGACACATAGCCAAGGTGCAGGGGGCCCAACTTGAGAGGCCTGCAACCTGTCCTCTTCTAGCTGAACCCCAATCCCTGAATCCCCCCAAAGTCATGGGCAATACTGAGTCCTGAAGTACCATACGGTACTGCTTTTGTTGGTACCTGTTCCTTGAAGGAACCATTCTGAAATAGCAATGTATACAGTACTTGTTTCTCCTCGGTTACTTCAAATCCAAAATTGGTACCCTAGGCCCGACCTTCTTTTCTGCATGCCCCAGGGGTTCAGAATCATGCAGGAGATCGGCCAAAGGCCCTTCTACTTGCACTTGAGGGGCTTAGGCTTTAGGATTCAGGGGTTCAGCTTTTAGGCTTTATTGGGCTTTAAGCTTTAGGGTTCAGGCTTTGGGGTTTAGGTGTTTTAGGGTTTTTAGGGTTTAGCCTTGCTCGCCCCTCAGATCTGGTTTTAGTAGGACTGGGCCCGGTTCGGGGACCTAACCGGATGCCAAAGCTGCAAGAAGTGAGCCGCGACCTTCGAGGTCTTCAAGGACTTAGAAGCCCAAATCCGAAAACAGCCCGGCAGTTTGCAAGCCACAAATCTAAACCCACAGCCGTAGGCCCAGGAATCCTAAATCTGCAACAATAAATCCGACATCCAGACCTCTAAGACCACAACCCTGAAGCCTAGACCGTCCCTAACCCGTAGGGGCATTTGGTAGACACTGAGCCATTATGTAGGATCTACTTATCTACTTACAGAAAGTTGTAAGGGTTTGGGGATTGTTTAGGTCTTGGGATATACGGGTCTCGTGTTGACTGTGATTACATGTATTGAAACCGTCTGGATAGTTTTACGGAGTCTTATGGTTTGTCAGTGCTTTTGTTCTTTACTCTTGAGTTACTACTGGTCGAATTCGTCTTGCAGGTCTTGTTGTAAGCACAAGACACACCTTCAGAGATTCGACTCGGACCTTCGGAGCTGATCGGACGGTCCACACCTTTCCTTGGGTAGGAAAGCGGGCCCTTCAGTACGAACCCGAACCTCCGAAACCCATAAAAACACTACTAAACTCTGAACTCCAAGAACCGTAAAAGCCTGAAACCATTAAAGCATTCTTCCCGGCCCTAAACCCTGTAGCCCAATAGATGCAGACCCCTTGCAGTTTTACTGCAAAAGGCAGAAGGCTGCGGTTCGAGTGATGGACGTCTCTCGGTGGCCCCGGAAAAGCAGTTGCTCTTTGAGGGTACTTAGGACTTAGGAGAAACCCTAAATAGTAGGGACCCCAACGAAAAGTTGGGTTTTGCTAGTTAGAGCTAGTGGTTTAGGGGTTTTGTTGAGGGGGCTGATTCGCTGAACGCTCTTCGCCGCAGGGAAATGGGGGGAGGACCCAGGGGCCCTAAGTTCCTCGTGGACGAGTATCCTTACTAGACGAGGACTGACCTTACGAGCTTTGCAGCTCCATGAAACACATGTATTTGTAAGCTAGCTGCATGCAGTACACAAGAATATGATATAACTTCCAGTGAAGATATTCATCTTATAATGTATACTACAATGTCCTTCAATGTACTAGTTAGTACATCATGACATAACACAATATAATATAGCAAGGTACTTTAAATATGAGAAGTTGGAGCCAGCGCTGAAGCCACTTCCCTCGGCTCAAGTTGAGCGCATTGGAAGGTCCAGTGTCGTCGGGGCGTGGTTGTTTAGAAGCTGTTTGCTTGTTTAGGTGGTGTAACAGCATCGTGACACCGCCTGAAAGCCTGGAAAACTAAAACCAACAGACTACTGGCAAAGACAACCACAAAGGGTGTAAGTAGAGCCGAAATCTACACCAACCCTTTCACAGGCAACTAGAGCACAGCAGAGGTTTTCTTAGGCGAATTCGAGCCCAAGCCCTGTCGACGATGGCAGCAGAGAAACCTGGACAGGTTGGATGCAGCTGACCACAGCACCACTTTACGGCCTTTGGCCATTAGGGTTCAGGAGTTTAGGGTTTTAGCGTGCAGGGTTGAATCAGAGGTTTAAGGTTCTAGGTTTGAGGGAAAAGTCTCAGGAAGAGGGTGTTTAGCGTTTGGGGTTTGCAAAGGCCTATTCAACGGGCTCTATAATGGTCTATGGCTCAATTGACCTTTACTTGCTGCAGCTGGGGAAGCTTTTTCTAGACAGGCTTTGATCCTAAGGATTTTGAACCCTGTTCTGACTGAATCATCGAACCGCAAGCCCGGAAAGAGCCGTTGCAAGTCGACTCGAGCGCACGCGCGCGCGGGCGTCAACCGCTTGAATGTAGCCCCAAATCTCGAAGTTTGTGTGCTTGGAACTTTGCAAACGCAATGCAATCAGGACGGTCCATTGATGTCGGCCATGACTAGTATTGCTGCACGCTGCCGTTCAACTGTGGTATAGGATGCCTCGAGCGCCCTGTGGCTTCCAGCAATCCTCCTAGACCTTAAACCCTAAACCCTTAACTAAGGAATACCTAGGGTTCCTTGAAGGGTCTATAAGGGATCTATAGGGTACTTAACCAGCACAGGTTCCAGCTCGTTGGCTCCCGGTGGAGCAATGTGGCGCCTTGGTCGCAACATTCGGCTGCTGCGGTCCCTTGAAGACTTGGGGGGCCTTCGGGGGTAAACCCTGAACCCAACCCCTAAACCCCTGAACCCTGAACATACGTTCGGACATCCAAGCATGCCGGCAAGAACTCACTATGTGGGCAACTCTGATTGGTTCAACATTCCTGTATGCGTTTTGCGGGAATCGGCATAGTATGGAGGGCTGGATACTTGGCATAAACTAGTACCCCTGCTTAATTCCATATTGCGAACTCCTAGACCCTAAACCCTTAATCACCGAACTCTAAACTCTTAATCATAGAGCCCTGGACCCTTAATCATAGAACCTTAAACCCTTAATCACTTAATCCTGGAACGTCTAAACCCTCAATGATACCTATAGTCTCCATTGTAGTTCCTTTTTGGGGTTACCTTGTAGGATCCTTAATATATAATTGGTTAAACGAAACAAAAACTACAGTGGAGACCACAGGTAGTGCAATGTGGCCCGCAAGTTTTGACAGCATTCCCTAGCAGTCAGCTCTGAGCCTGAAGCTCCAAATGATAAAGACCGAAATCCCCACGAAGTAGTTGCTCACTGTCTTTGGGCTCTTTTTAGAGCCCCAAGAAAAGCAGGGTGGAAGCCCTGAGTAAAAGGCTTCGTGATGTTGGTTTGGAGCTTCTGCAACATTAGCATATTCAATTTTGGGCGAACCTGGGTTTCCGAGGGCTTCTTGCTGGTATTGCGCCGTGCAAAGTTGTGCACGAAATATCTCCATGCGGTCAACGGAACTCATGGGAACACAGACTCTTAATCCTGACTCGCGCGGCCCAAGATGTCAGCTTTTGTCACCTGACCTCCAAGGCTCCTTTTGGGGGCCACCGGTTCATAGATCCTAAGCAGTGAGACCACCCCTGAATACCCTAGCAGCCCTACTCATAGGCCCCATAGCAGTTCTGAATGAGGGTTGATACTTAGAACCCTATAAGGTAATTTTAATCCCAAAAAGGAACTACTATGGGGTCTATGGGTACTGACAGGAACTTGGTGCCACGCAGCGCGATCCTCGGAGGATTCGACTGCTTTCGCCGAGGGATTCCGGCTAAGTGCTTCCAAGCTTGAGGATTTTTGGGGTACAAGGTTAGGCTTCTACAACAATCCAAACCCTAAATTCCAGACTAGTGTTCAGGCTTTAGGAGGTTTAGGGTTTAGGTTCTTGGGCTGGCTGGGAGTGTGGTCGTGGATTTGTGAGATTCCGGCGGCAATCCAGTTCTCAAGCTCCTGGGTGCTCCTTAGGAGTCATTCTGCTCAGGGTTTTAGTTTGTCCCCAAACACTTGTCATGGGTTCTGATTTCTTTCAAAAGAGATGCAGACATGTAAGAAAACATGTTTATGGGTACTCAAGGCCCTAAACGCTCTAATCCGGTTAGAACCAAATTCAGAACCCTCATAGAATTGGCTTGGGGACTGTGACCGGTCGGTGGGAGGAGTGTTTAGGGGTTTAGGTTTAGGGTTTAGACTTTGGTGTCAAAGCTTGAGAGCGCTGAAGGAGACAGCCGCTTTTGAAAGTGGGGGCTCTGGGGACAAGGGTTGAAGGGTGAAGGGGTAGGGCTTGGAGCTTCAGAGCCTGGCATCTGAAGATAAAATAGGGGTGTCACTGGTTCGGAAGCACAGATGGAGCCGCCGTGAAACAAATCCTCAAGTCTGCAGATCCGTTTACACACATTTTATCATATTTTGAGAGGTAACTGGAAAGTTTCAGGGATTCAGAGCCTAAGGGGTGGGGTGTCAGAAGCACTTACATGACCTATAGTTTCCATTGCAGTTCCTGTTTGGTTAACCAGAATCTCTATTGTAAGATCCTAACCATAAAAAAAATTGGTTAACCAAAGAAGGAACTACACTGGAGACTGTAGGTAGGAGTCAATGACAGCAGAAGCTCTCACACCCGAAGCCCAAGTCGGAGTTGAAACATGCAACCTGCTATGAGGTTGCATTAGAGTCGGGGAGCATGATGGACGAAAGGAGCTGGCGCGGGCCTTGGTCTTCTCAAATGTGATCGGGGTGTGCAGGGAGGGAGGTCCCTAAACCCTAAACCCTATCTTGTGTTGCTCCTTGCGTCTTTCGCTCTCGCCTCATGACTGTAGGCTTCACTGTCAGCCTGTCAGTTATGGCCGGCAACTCCTTTGCCTAAGCCGCGACTTAAACCCCTGTAGACCCTAAACCCATATGGGTGGTTGTCAAAATTATGGTCGCTTTTTGGGTCCTTATCCTAATACGGCACCTAATATTTAGGGTACCCAAAAAAGGACCATACTTTTGACAACCACCTATATATACTCCCCGACGGCAGATCTGAAGGGTCGCGCTGGGATTGTCTGATGCACTTGAGGGTTCCGAGAGACCGAGAGGGCTGTCTCATCGCATCGCCGCAGGCGTCGATGAAATAATTTTCGTTCCGCGGTACAGCAGCCACCCCGCACTGCGCGCAGCGATGAGCAGGTGATGCTATGCTTTATGCAGCTTCCCTTAACCCTAAACCCTAAATTAAATGATGCCGGCGAAGCAGATATTGACCTGGTGTGTTCTGCCTGGATGGAGCAGCTCCCTGTGATGGGCTCCTGCGCTCTACTGGTGCCGACGCGAAGCATCGGAAGCCTGGACAGTCGAGGTCAAGGCTCGGTCGTTGCCGGACCTGCAGAAACCGGCTCGCCCGAGCATGCACCACGAGCCCTCGCTGGCGCGAGAAGGCTTTGGTCTCGTCCTTGCAGGTGGTGAATTCCTCCACCCTGCCACTGCGCCACCCTGCCACTGTGGCGATGGCGAAAGGCAAGCTGACCCTGCATCCATCAGCGGAGGTCGTGTCTTCTGTCTTCTGTTGGAACACCGCATGGGAGAGCGATAGAAGATGGAATGTCATCTGCTGTTTCAGAGCGATCTTTTACTCTTCAAAGAGACGCTAAATACGTACGGCGTTAGCGCAGCTTGTCCGGGCGTTACCCCTGAGATGTGCAGCTATCGTCTTGAGTTTTGAGAAGAAGGCCAGGCGGTATGGTGTATAGTGCTTCGGGCCTATACGGCTTATAGGGTTCAGGGCTCAGGGCTCAGGGACTCCATCCTCATGTCGGTCATCGCGATGCTGCTTACTGATGAAACGCTAAGCCCAGCACTCACTTCCATGAATGAAGACAGCTTCTAGGAACTTGTTGGCCTTCTTGGAGGGACAGCTCTGCACATCTGTCGCTTGCAATAGGCGACTAATAAGGTGACACTTGGAGGGTTCAGGGGCGACTTGAGGAGATGCAGTCAGGAGTGACAGGACGGGTTGCAAGTAATTCAGCTATTGAGGATGGAAGTCCAGTATATGTAGATGTGTCTTAAACAACAGCTTGTTCCTCAAGTGCCCTGTGATCCTTCAAACTTACAGGTGTAAGGGGTGCTCACTTTATTCAAGCTCGTCTGTCTCAAGCAGTGAGCTGCATGGAAACCATCGTCTAGAGTAACGAGCCCAAGAACTCCATAGAGCCCTTAAAGAAACCCTTAAATGGACCCCTGAAACCCCGACGGCCTTGCCAACCACAGGCGCTGGCTGTGGCGGAAAGGCTCCGGCTCACCAATGCTTGATCAACCTGGACCTGCAGGCAGCGCTGTTGTTTCAGGACCCAAAAAGCACACAAGCATAAGCATTTTATAGGGGATATCCTTAGCTTGTTGGGCTTCATTATAAGGGGCTTTATATGGGATATCCCTATCCTGGTTTTTGCTTATGTGCTTTTTGGGGTCCCTAGTTGTACAAAGAGACTCTCCGGGCTCCGTCAAGGGGCTCTCCAGCAGGGTGCGGGATCCGCGTGAATCTGCAGAGGGACCTCCATGTCTCTGGCCTTCAGTACCCAGAGAGCCCAACATCCCTGAATTAAAGAATATGTCTAGCTTCTACGAGAGAAATGATTCAGCCTACATTTTGATATCGGCCTTTGTGCACATCTCAGGAGTACCCCCCAACCATCTTCGGGATTCTGAGGCTGCCTGCACCTTCAATCCGAGGTGGACAGGTTTGTGGGGCTTTACCCATAGGCCCCATAGTAGTTCTTTTTTGGGTTCATATTTAGAACCCTATAAGGTAATCCCAAAAAGGAACTACTATGGGGCCTATGGGTAATTACTAGGCCTTTACATGGTGCCATGAAGGCTTCGTGAGGAGGTTCTACGCGTTCTACTCAGCGAGTCCACCACCCTAAACTCAGGAGTATTTGGTAAATCGCTTACCTGGACCAAACATGAGTAAAATGAAGCTCACAGATAACGAAAACCCTGATAGGGACCCTAATCGAACCCTTAACGGGGCCTTATTAATGGAGCTCTCAAAGAACACCTTTATCGATATTTACATATCAAAAACGGAACCCTTAATCGAGCCCTTTATAAGGGACCCTTATATACCAATTCAAAGAACACCCTTCTGGATAAAGGGACCCTCAATCGAGCCCTTAAAGGGACCCGTGAGCCCAAAGACTCCATCGAAGGCCAGGGGCAGCCCTCCGAAAGCACGCGCAACAGATCGCATTCAAGAGAAGCCCCTGGCCCGGACCCCAAAGGGTTGTAGAGGGTTGGGGAAATCCGGGTTCAAGGTTTAGGGTTTAGGGTTTAGGAATTTTCCATGTTGAAGGTTTCGGGTTTAAGAAGTTTCGGGTTGAGGATTTTTAGGGGTTTAGGGTTGAAGAAGGTCTGGGGTTTAGGGGTTTAGGGTCTCGGGCTGGAACATCCAGTGGGCGTGGCTTCGGAGATTTTTGTTAGGGAGGTTTGATCAGGGCTTTGCAGAGGTTCTTTATTGGGTTTGACAGGGTTTTCGCACATGAGGCGTGAGGTTTTGGAGAGCACTTCATCGGGCTCAATGGTTTTCACAACTGTAAGCTTTACGGGTTTCAAGTCGTTGAGGTTTCGGCTTGCGGCCTTAGGGTTTAGGGTGTTGTGTATCGAAGCCCCCAGCCTCTAGTCAGACGATTCGGTTTCGATAATATCTCAAGCCTCTTTTGCTAGATGCCCTGTGGCTTATATGGCTGCGAATATGATGATCACTCATTGAGCGTTCGAGGGGACAAAGTCTTTCTGGATGAGGCGGGAACCTGCGTCATATGCGTCGGGCCATGGGCTGGCGTCTGGATGCCCTTGTCACAAAACACAACGATTGTCGTCTGCTTTGGTGGGTTTTGCTGTTCCGTACTTATATGTCGAGTTATATGTCGGTCATGTGCAATTATAAATCATGCAAGGGCATTTATAAGTAGTGTATTGACATAGCAAGTGAGCTGTAAGTCCATACAGAGTTATATTTGCCTTATAACTAATTGAAGGAGTTAAGGCTCCACTTATAAGTCCCGGTTAAGTCCTCGCTAAGTAGTTATAAGTGGGAGTTATAAGTCCGCCGTAAGTCCACTCGCTGGGAGTTATAACTCCGACGCTCCCGCAACGCTATTTCCCGAAAAATGTATCCGTGGGCCAAAAATTGAACCGCCCAAACAAAAAAAAAACGTCGCCTGAAGTCCGAAAGCCAACCCCCCAAAACAAAAAAAATACGAGCCTCAAGTCGAAAATTTAACCGCACCAAAACAAAAAAAAAGTCGCCTGAAGTCGAAAATTGAACTCCCTCAAACCTAAAAAAAATTAGCCTCAAGTCGAAAATTAATTCACCCAAACTCAAAAAAACGCATACCTGAAGTCGAAAATTTGACACTTGTAAGTTGCAAAAACATGCCAGCTGAATGCCAAAATCTGCCAGCCCAAGAACCAAACGATGCTACCCGAGACCGGGCCCTTGACCCCAAACTCCAAGCCGTCTTAACCTCAAACCCGAACTCCAAATCCGCTGTGAATGTGGCTCTAAATGAATGCATGGAGGCATCGCCCCATGCATCTTGTGCAGGAGGCTTCGCCCCTGCATGCACTGCATGGGCATAGCAGCACGCATGACTCAGCAGACAGACACACACGAAGCCAGACGCACTGCAGACAGACACATGTGCAGGCCCATGGCATATAAAGAACATGCAGGCAAGTTCCTGAAACCTCAGCAGCGGCACAGCTGCTTCGTTGCGGTCGCCATGGACAAGGTCCAGCCGAAGTCCGCGGCGAAGGGAAAAGGAGAAGGAAAGGACCCTGAAGAGAAGGGAAAGGGAAAAGGAGAAGGAAAGGACCCGGAAGAGAAGGGAAAAGGAAAAGGAGAAGAGAAGTACCTCCAAGAGAAGGGAAAGGGACAGGAAAAAGGAGAAGGGAAGGACTCCGAAGAGAAGGGTCCGGGAAAAGGAAAAGGGAAGCGCCCAGAAGAGAAGGGTCTTGGAAAAAGCAAAAAAGGAGGGAAGGACCTCGAAGAGAAGGGAAAAGGAAAAAGGAAAAGGGAAGTGCCCCGAAGAGAAGGGGAAAGGAAAAGGAAAAGAAGAGGACGTCAGCAGGGGGCAGCTCGAAGACATCGAAGCCTAAACCCCAGAAAACCTCAAATGTAAAACCTAAACCGTTTTTGATTTATGATTATACATGCTTGCCGCTGCCATATATATATATATATATATATACACAGCAAGCTTAAAAGCTGGCCTTCCTCGAAGGCCTCGCCTCGATAGTTTTCTGTTGCTTCGAAGGCTTCGCCTCTTGAAGCGATGGTGGCAGCGACGCAGCAGACACAGGCCGCGGAGACGGTTGTGGAGCCGCAGCAGACCCAGGTGCCTGCAGGGGAACCACAGACCCAGCAGCCTGCAAGCCAGCAGGGGCCCGAGCCTTCGCCAGCTTCGGTGGCCAAACAGGAGCCAGAGACCTCAGCCGATGCAGCCTCTGCAGCTGACGGGCAACTGCAGCTGGTGCCTGGCGAGGCCGATCTGGGCTCTTTGCTGGAGCCGGCCGTGCATCCGATGGTCCCGACCAGCAAGCACCCCGTGCCGTTCATCTGCTGCACCTGTGGGCAGCAGTCGACGGAGTCCGTGACCTGTGCCAGGCACACGAAGGGTCAGCAGTCCCTTCGCTGCCGCAAGTGCCACAGCAGCAAAGCGGCTATAGCACGCTTAAGCCGGGCCCATGATGGGCTTGTGCAGGACTTTGGCAGGATCGACGATCGCGGAGCTGTGCAGAACTTTTTCAAAGAGTTTGGGCACCTCAGGGGGAGGGAGCTGATCGTCAAGCTCGAAGAAGCTGTCCAGAGCTGGACGACGGAGATCTCGAGGAACAGTTTCCAAGGCACGGGCGAGTTCCTCGACGATCATGATCTGTGGCTTCGCTACAAAGACAAGCCGGATGGTGTCGAGCAGTACGAAAATGTGAAAAAAAGCTGCAAGCAGATCTTTGACAGGGTAAGAGGAGTTACCCTCTTCGAGGACATGAAGTACAAGTCCTCCCACGAGGATGTGGTGGAGAAGGGCAAGAAGAGGCAAAGGTCAACCTCTTGCCACCAGGACCTGGCCGAGGAGGTGGAGGACGCCGCTGAAGAGAAGGCCGCTGAAAAGAAGGCGATCTTCAAGAAGAAGAAGGGCAAAGGCGGCGACAACTTGCCCAAGTTCAAGAAGGGTGATCGGAGCAAGATCAACAAAAAGATGGAGGCCGTCGCATCGCAGCGGATGCAGTGCTTGGACTTGCTGTCCAGGGCGGAGAAGTTCGAGGGCATGGTGCCGGCCTATGTCTGCGACGCCGGCAGGGCCTCCATCGCCCAGGCTTTGGCGGCCCAGGAGGAGGTGGAGAAGCTCTTGGACGAAGACCATGGTATCGTCAACGACGTTCTGGACCAGGCGGACAAGATTTTGAACACCATCACCTCAGCCACCGCCCGGCTGAAGCTGCAGGTGGAGCAAGCGGCGGCCTTCAAATCCGTCTAGATCTTCTTTGCTTTTAGGGGCTGAGTCCATAATAGGGTTAAAACGGGGCCCAAAAGTTTAAAGGTTGCTTATGTATACTCAGCCCCTAAGTTCTTTAGGGCGGGCAGAGATTTTGATTCCTGGTGGTTTGCCCCCAGGAAGCTCGTCATGCCTGCGACGAGGCTTCGCCTCTGGAGTGATGTGTGTGCCAGGTGGCTTCGCCCCGGCACTTTATAATCAAGAGTTCATGACGCATGCAGTCGGGGCGCAAAAAAGGTCCCTTTCAGATGGGTTGAGATGTCCCTTTGAGGGCTTGTGTCTTGTGTATGTATAAAATAAGCCTAAACGTGACGATAAGCCCTGTGTATATACATGTAGACAATCCAAACACAAACTTTCTGTATATATCTATATACATATGTACCATGGGGCTGGGGGGTTAAAAACCCTAAACCTTATGGATGTTTCTATTGCATGACACAGAAATCACCCTAAGAACAAAAATCCAAACAAACAACACATGATAACACAAGAATCAACACAAAAAACAAAAATAAACAATAGAAACAAAAAATCAAATTGCAAAATAAAAAAAGGAAAGAGAAACATAAAATTAAGAACAAAATCAAAAGCAAAAAACAATCCAAAACAAAATGAAACCAACAAAAAGTAAAACGAAATGCTAAAAAATAAATAAAAAATAAAAACATAAAACCGAATTAGAAAAACAAAACAAAAAATAATAAAACAAAAAACAAAAAACAAAAACAACAAAAAAATAAAATTAAAAAAACGTAAAAAATAAAAAACAAAACATGTAAACATAAAAAATGAAAAAATCAAACGGAGAAAAAAACGTAAAAAAAAACACGAAAAATATAAAAAAATAAAAAGAAAAACAAAAAACAAAACAAAAATATAAAAAAAATGAAAAAAACAAAAAAATGAAAAATCGAAAAAAGAAAAAAAAACAAAAAAAACACAGAAACAAAAAAACAAACAACAAAAAAAAAAACGTGGTCGCGGGGTCGTGTAGTGTCGCGGGCGTGTCGCGTGTCGCGGCGTGTCGCGGTGTCGCGGGCGTGTCGCGGGCGTGTCGCGGGCGTGTCGCGGGCGTGTCGCGCGGGCGTGTCGCGGGCGTGTCGCGGGCGTGTCGCGGGCGTTTTGGGGGCGTGTCGCAGGCGTGTCGCGGCGTGTCGCGGGCGTGTCGCGGGCGTGTCTGCGGGGTTGGCCCCCAATCCCCAGCCCCCGCCGGGCTTCCGCCCCAACCCCCCAACCCGGTCCTGCAGTCCCAAAACCCAAATTCCACCCAATCCCCCTTCCCAACCCCGGTCGCAGCCCCAAAACCAGACCCAGCCCCCAGCCCCCAATTTCACCCTCCACCCAACCCCACCCCAACCCCATTCCCAACCCAGTCCAAGCCCCAAAACCCCCTACCAGACCTTTCAGGTCGCCCATGCCCAACCCTCCACCCAACCCCCCAACCCCGTTCCCAGTCCAAGCCCCAGGTCACAGCCCACCCAACCCCCCAAACCCCCTTCCCATCCACCCCCTCACCACCACCCCCTTTCCCCTCCGTCACCTTCGAAATACAACCATCAATTCCCACGCCCACCCAAAAGAATCTATTGCATTCACTGCATCCCAACCCCAAACCCATAACCCTGAGCCTTGCCCATGTCTAAAAAAGTGGAAAATGAACCCGAAATCCATGCAAAAACAAACACACTTCGCACCACTGCTTCCCAACCCCAAACCCACAACCCTGAACACCGGACCCACCCTGAACCCTGAATTTTCCCATGGATGTCCGACCCATGTCTAGAAATAGTGGAAAAATGAAACCGAAATCCATGGACAAAAACACAATTCGCAACATTTGTGGGTTGGGGTGCTTTGGGGGTTAAATAAGTTGTACATGTTGAATATGTATATATATATATATATATGTGGTATGATCTTCATCGCAGTCCTAATAGCTGATATATACTAAATGTTCTAAATGCTCTTTATATATATATATATATATATGTACTAGCCCGGAATAGGAATCTGCGTAGAGCCAGATCCCAGAAATCGGACCCTTAATGGGTTCCAGTTAATGCAAGACAAAGTCTTGCATACAAATCGCGGCAGCACTGCAGAAACTGGTTTCGCAGTTGATTGTTGAAGCCTTGGACACTGTAGCCTCTGTAGACAGGCATGTGGTTATGCTGAAAAAATGCAAAGCGCAACCGGTTGCACTATGTATTTTGCTACGAAATCAATAGCTTATGCCCGCATACAAATCGCGGCAGCACTGCAGAAACTGGTTTCGCAGTTGATTGTTGAAGCCTTGGACACTGTAGCCTCTGTAGACAGGCATGTGGTTATGCTGAAAAAATGCAAAGCGCAACCGGTTGCACTATGTATTTTGCTACGAAATCAATAGCTTATGCCCGCATACAAATCGCGGCAGCACTGCAGAAACTGGTTTCGCAGTTGATTGTTGAAGCCTTGGACACTGTAGCCTCTGTAGACAGGCATGTGGTTATGCTGAAAAAATGCAAAGCGCAACCGGTTGCACTATGTATTTTGCTACGAAATCAATAGCTCAGAGACACATTGAGTTTTCCCAGGTAATTTGTTGCTTCTGCTGCACCAGCAGCAGCAACAGCAACCAATGTCATGCATAAACTATAACTTCGCGCTGCTTGTCAGGAAGCCACAGCATGGTGTGATGCAGCCGTTGGCTCAAAGTCAGGTTTTGCTCTCGCTGCATGAAGGCATCGCCTCATCAGCCGTGGATCGGTGCTCCATCCATGGCCGAAAAGCATGTGCGAGACATGCTGGAGTTTGTGGCGATGCTCCGGAAATCTTCAGGGCGGCCTACGGGGAACAAGCGCCGGCAGCTTGTCCCATGGACTTGCCGGCCTTGCGCGGGCTTACCAAAGCCCTTGCTGCGAGGAGCACGCACAACAGTGTGCAGCAAAAGGGCTTTGGGCAGCAGCTCGGCAAAAAGGACAGGTGCCTTCAGGAGAACATGCACGGTGCCCTGTTAGGGCACCTTGGCAACCTCTTGATGAATGCCATGGAAGGGAACGGCGTCCCTGGCCTGCGAAATTTCGCTATGACGAAGAAGCGGAAGATGTTGGAGGACGGAGAAGCCTCCGTGCCGCTTCAGCTCCAGCTCCCAAGCAAGAAGCTGGCTTTGAAAGACAAGGAGGAGGTGGCGGAGAAGGACGAGGAACAGCAAGCAGAGGACTTGGAGGAGAGGCTTCGCCCTTCAAAAAAACGCCTGCCGAGCCTAAGAAGGCCCGGCGCAGTGTCGACGAGATGGTCTCCAAACTCCAGGACAGCTCGCGGCCAACAAGGGAAATCCAAGCAGCACACCTGCCAAAGCAAAGGCTGAAAAGGAGTCCGAGACGACTCCTTCGCCCAAGCCGTCGAAGCCGGCGAAGGGCACACCTGCCAAAACAAAGCCTGCCGGAGGAAAGGGCGCAGGCCTGGCAGCTGCAGCTGCAGCCCAGGGGAAAGGCAAAGGCAAGGGCAAGGGCAAGAAGGTGCTGACAGCTTTGCCCAAGTACCCGGGCACGGCAAAGAAGCCGCCGGTGTGGTTGCAGACCTGCAAGATCTACACGGATACGACCACGAATGCGTGGAGGGTCCAGATCTGGGGCGACAAGAAGGACAAATCGTTCAAGTTTTCGGACAACCCAAAAGCTTCTTGGCAGCGGCTCAGCGCCTACGTGAGCGAGCTCTAGATGTCAGTGGCCTCGCCCTGCATCTTGCATGTAGGTCTACCGGCGGCCTCGCCCTCTGCGTGCGCTTCCGAATTTGGCAGTGGCTTCGCTCGGCATTCTTTAAAGAGCATGTGCGACGGGGAACGGCACGCAGAAGAAAAAAGATTGTAGCACGGAGTTGGTTTAACCCCCAGCCCTAAATGCATGTTCAACCCTGTACATAATCTATACCCTCGATTTATCCAGGGTCCGGAAGGGTGGCCCTGGGTACCCTTGGGAACAGGGTCCGAAAGGGTCGCCCGACCCATTCGGACCCTACCTCAGATATTAGAAAAGCAAGCCAGTTAAAACCAGATTTAACTTGCCTGCGGTAGTCCTGCGGTATCACCGCACCGAAAGAATGCCTTTTGGGGGGTGGCTGACGGGGGGGGGCACTAGGCATTGAAATACCTTGTAGACCCCCGGAGTGCCTTGTATGGGGGTCATAGAATATGAGAGAATAGGTGTGCTGGCGAGTGGTACAAAACATTTACCCTGAAAACCTAAACCCTGAAACCTATACACCAAAATCCAGAGACATCCAAAAACCTCAAAATCCAGAATCCTTGGAAGAGCCCCTGAACCCACAAACCCCTAAACCCAGAAATTCTTAACCCTTATGTCGCTTATGTCCCGCAGTAACCCAAAACCCCAAGCGCAGAAACCCTAAACCCAGAAAGCCCTTGAACCCAGATACCCACCAAGCCCCCAAACGCAGAAGCATTGTACCCAAGCGCCTGAACTCAGAAACTGAAAACCCAAAACCACTGAACAGAGGAACCGGTGAACGCAGAAACCCTACACCCAGAATCCCAGAAACCCTGAGCCCATATCCCAGAAACCCTAAACCCAGAATCCCAGAAACCCTGAGCCCATAGCCCAGAAACCCTGGCATGAACAGCCTGGCTTCAAGTGAAATCGGCTTGAAGTTGATCCTGTATGTTCGTCCTTAATCGCTACAGACCTCGCCAGGCTTGCCCGAGTGTGAGTGTCAAAACCCAGAAACCCAAAACCTTGTACTCCAAACCCTTGAACTCAGAAGCTAACAACCCAGAACACCTAAACCCAGAAGTTCTGAACCCCCAAATCTGCGAGTAAGCCCAGAAACCCTGCACGCAGAAACCCTAAACCCAGAAAACTCCTGAAGCCAGAAATGCAGAACCCAGAAACCGCAAACCCCGGAAGCCGCAGACATCATAACCTGAAACCCAAAATCACCGAACCGAGAACCGCTGAACCCAGAAACCGCAAACACCCAAACACAGAAACCCTGTAGAACCCAGAATCCCTAAGCCCTTAAACCAAAACCTTAAACCCCTGGACGCTGCACCGAAGCACAATAGCGGCTTGAAGCAAGTCACATGTCGTGCTCGAATCGAGTGGCCGACATGCCGACGCCACAGGGGCGACGCCGGGCGTCGCAACAGGAATCCACCGAGCGGCGCCCGGCGTCGCCCACACCTGTGGGAGCGGGGTGACGCCGGGCGCCGCTCGGTGGATTCCTGTTGCGACGCCCGGCGTCGCCCCTGTGGCGTCGGCATGTCGGCCACTCGATTCGAGCACGACATGTGACTTGCTTCAAGCCGCTATTATGCTTCGGTGCAGCGTCCAGGGGTTTAAGGTTTTGGTTTAAGGGCTTAGGGATTCTGGGTTCTACAGGGTTTCTGTGTTTGGGTGTTTGCGGTTTCTGGGTTCAGCGGTTCTCGGTTCGGTGATTTTGGGTTTCAGGTTATGATGTCTGCGGCTTCCGGGGTTTGCGGTTTCTGGGTTCTGCATTTCTGGCTTCAGGAGTTTTTTTTGGGTTTAGGGTTTCTGCGTGCAGGGTTTCTGGGCTTACTCGCAGATTTGGGGGTTCAGAACTTCTGGGTTTAGGTGTTCTTGGTTGTTAGCTTCTGAGTTCAAGGGTTTGGAGCACAAGGTTTTGGGTTTCTGGGTTTAGGGTTTCTGGGCTATGGGCTCAGGGTTTCTGGGATTCTGGGTTTAGGGTTTCTGGGATATGGGCTCAGGGTTTCTGGGATTCTGGGTGTAGGGTTTCTGCGTTCACCGGTTCCTCTGTTCAGTGGTTTTGGGTTTTCAGTTTCTGAGTTCAGGCGCTTGGGTACAATGCTTCTGCGTTTGGGGGCTTGGTGGGTATCTGGGTTCAAGGGCTTTCTGGGTTTAGGGTTTCTGCGTTTGGGGTTTTGGGTTACTGCGGGACATAAGCGACATAAGGGTTAATAATTTCTGGGTTTCGGGGTTTATGGGTTCAGGGGCTCTTCCAAGGATTCTGGATTTTGAGTTTCTGGATGCTTTTGCGCAGGCCCTGAGTGTGCGCCTTGTCCCGAGGCCCGCTGCCTGCTACTTCTGTGAACTTCTGCGTGGGTGCTGGAAAAATATATGCGGAAACCATGCTGAATATCATGAAAACTATGTTGAGCCATACCCAAATTCAAGCCGAGCCCGACGCAGACTCAATGACTACCAGCAGGGTCCGAATGGGTGGGTCCGAAAGGGTCCGGCCAGATCTACGGGAGACCCTGGGAACCACCCTTTCGGACCCACCAAACAGGGTCCGAAAGGGTGTCCCCCGGCCGACCCTGCGTATCTCGATCCTATCATAATCTGTTACAGGCTTTCCCTGCGTGGCCCTTTGTCATACAATATAATTTGAATGCTGGCAGATTTTGGCATTCTGAACCTTGTTTTTTTCACCTCTACATAATTTTTTGGACCGCCGCAATACCTCAAAATGCTTTTCTCGTGATGAATTTTTGCAACCCTCATGATCGCAAAATGGTGCTCGCCAAACGCATTTTCTGACCACCTATATACCTCAAAATGGTTTTCTCGTGACGAGTTTTTGCGACCCTCATGATCCCAAAATGGTGCTCACCAATCCCATTTTCTGACTGCCTATATACCTCAAAATGATCTTCTCGTGACGAGTTTTTGCACCCCTCATGATCGCAAAATGGTGCTCGCTAAACCCCGAAATGTGTGCTCGCTAAATCCCCAATTTCGGAGTTATAAGTCACTTACAAGTCCGACTTATAAGTCCACCAAAACTCCACTTATAAGTCCGAGATAACTCGACTTAACAAGTCCAGTATATCTCGAGTTATAACTGACCAAAGCAAGAAACCCACCAAAGTGGGGGCATGATCCGATACAGACGTCGGAATACTCAGTCTGCGTATCCATGCGTATCCGCTTGAGTCCCGAATGTAATCTCTCTCTCCCTCTCTCTCTCTCTCTCTCTCTCTCTCCTTCTCTCTTTCTCTCACACACACACACACACACACGCACTCTCTCTTTCACGCCGAATCTTCGTGAAATCACAAATGCTGCTGGGGATGTGGCTCCATGGAAGCATGAGTTGATCTTTCTGGGACTTCAAATCCATATGACCATAAGCCAATCGAGGTGAACGGCTCGCCATCTTTGCCCAACATTCAGAGGTTTGATCAATCCCAAAGTGTCCAAGTATCATCCGGGTATATACTTATAGGGCATTTTGGGGGTCTAAGTATGTCCCATGATGATACTTGGACCCTTTGGGAATTGAAGCCGGCAGCTGGACATGATGATTACAACACCTCGCTCGAGAAGGCCCAGGTCGAACTTGTATCACCGCCATCCGCTTGAGGCCACGCGCAAAAGCCATCGCTGAAGCACTTCTGCGCGTGCAGGGAGTTTAGGGTTTAGGGGATTATCGCATGACCTGTGCTTGGGGAGTGCAACACTGTGAGCTGCGGTGTTCCGGGCCCGATGCTACCGCTCGCTGCTGGGAGGGTTCGCCTTATGGAGCTTTGCCAAAGGAGGAGAGCAGCGAGCTGAAAAGTACGGAGCACTGCTGAAGCGGGTTTTGGGCTTGGGGATTCGGGTCACCAGCTTTGTGCATTGTACATCTTCCTTGTTGACGAAAATCTAGGGCTCTGAGCAGTTGGTTGGTCCCTGTATGTTCCGTTTCTTTCCTAACTGCCCGCAAGACCCGGTTGTACTTATTCAGGCCCTTTTTTTCTTCCTAATGTGGAATTCGGATTTTGGGGATCTAGGACCAAAGCGGGGTTACATTGGGGGGGGGTCTTGGGGTAAAGGGTTCTTGAACCCTGTACCCTCAGCCCTACACTCTACCCATAGGCCCCAAAGTCGTTCCTTTTTGGGGTTCATATATATGGAATCCTATAAGGTAGTCCCAAAAAGGAACTACTTTGGGGCCTATAGGTAAACCCCCCTTCTCTTGAATCGCCCTGCTCAGGGCCCAGCGAAGAGGCGCGCAACGAGCTTCGGCGTCGATTGCAACTGGAGCTCCTTGAGCTGGGAAGATGTAGTAAGCCCGCTATATTACAGAACTTTGAGGTCTACAGTAGAAGCCGAAAAGTTGGAAACCCCAGAGTCTCAATCCTCAAGAGTAATGTATAGGGAATCCCAGCACTATTTGGCCTTAATCCAGCTTCCAACTTTATGGGGTTTACTGTAGGGCTTCAGACCTGTAGGGTCTTGGGCTTTAGGGCTTTGAGGCTCTAGGGCTGGGTTTTAGGGCTGTGGGATTTGGGGTTTGGAGCTCCCGGGGTCTGGAGTTTAGGGCCTGGTGCAAAACTTTTTATGGGTTTGAGGTGTCAGGTTTGGTGCTTTGGAATTTAGGAGTGTGTAGGCGGTTTTTATGATGATTTTGAGTTCAGGGCTTTAGGGTTTGGCGTGTTAGAGGCTCTCGCAGGGTCTGGATAAGTGTGATTTGTGGGAACTAGAATGGGGTTCTGATTGCGGTATGTATTTATGTTACATAATTTGTGGCCTCTCTGGGTTAGTACGGTTTGGGGTTTGGGGGCGGGGGCCGTGTCCGTGTTAATGGTTAATGCAAAGCTCGCTTAGGGCTTTATGGCCAGAGGCTGGGGTTGTTTTGTTACCTGTGCGGTTGTGGTGTTCTCTATACTACAGAGAGCATGGGAGGGCCTGGGGCTTTCAGACGAGTTCTGTAATAAGCGTCCTGGGAGCAGCTCAGCGTGTAGCTTGAGCCGTGAGCCGCGGGTGCCTGAAGGTTTAGATTGTTCAGACTTTCGATTGGAAGTTCGCCGGCAGAGGTGGCGACTATGTGGGATGTTTGGGAGGGTTCAGATCACATTGCAGACACTGTAAAAATCCCTGTGAGCCGAAAAAACTCTTGCCAGCGTAATGCAACCTTTCAAAGCCCCATGGCGCCCCGTGGCACCACACAGAATCCGAATGCAGGAGAATCATACTGTCAAGGCAAACCACATGCAGAGCATGCCAGCGCTAGTCATCCTTAATCCATGCTCCCACTTTCTTACCGAGATTCCCCTAACCCTACACGCTATAAACCCCAAACCTGCAAACAAAACCAAGCCCTAAACCCTGAGCTACCCACTATATAGTTGGGAGTTTCCGAAATCAAGGGTACCGTGTTTTGGGGTCCTTATCATAAGGATCTACTTAGGGTATCATATTAGGGTCCCCAAATGTTCCGAAACTCCCATTCCCAAAGGGCCCAAGTATCATCATGGGACATACTTAGACCCTGAAAATACCCTATAAGTATATACCAGGATGATACTTGGGCCTTTTGGGATTGGGTTCATGGGCTCAACCCTAAACCCTAAGCCCTTCAAGGCGCCTTCAATTGCGCCCCAGGGTGGCCGAAGGCGCGGAATCCTGAGGTTTAGGGGTTTAGGGGTTTAGGGTTTAGGCAGGGGGCCCTAATATAGTACCCTAAATCGTATGATCCTTATTATAAGGACCCCAAAAGACGGTACCCCGAATTTTTGGAAACTCCCAATTCCTAATACCCATGTGCAACCTTTAGGCTGTCTGGGCTCTCATGAGTTCATCAGGGTTCAGGGAATGATTAGGGTTTAGGGCTCGCGTAGTGAACCTACCCTGCCATTTCCTCGATTTTTTTGCAGTAAGTGGAGAACCGGTAGTACCCGGTACTTGTAGTACGCTAGTGATTCCATGTTCCATGACGAACCGGAAACCTCCCAACAACTCCCTCTAAGGGCACACAGTAGGTCCCAGTAGGTAGAGGAGTAGGTGGGCAGGCTTCAATAGGTGGGTAGGCTTCAATAAGGATTCCTGGTTTAGGGTGTGCCAGATTAGGGGCTTCAGCGTCTTCAATGGTGTAGCCTTTTTTGTGGGTCGTGTTGTGTTTGCCGGTTGTCTTTTTCAGTTTTCGCTTTGTCTGTTTAGGATTTACCTGTAGTCTCCATTGTAGTTCCTTTTTGGGTTACCTTATAGGATCCGAGTTATATTTTTGGTTAAACCAAAAAAATGAACTACATAGGTAGGCTTCTTTAGGGTTCGGCCAGGCTACTTTTTTCTGTCAAGGGCTTGGGATGTAGAGAGTTGCGGTGTTGGGCCTGGGTTTGCGTGGAAACATGGCAGCCTGAATACTTCGTCGTACAAGGCCGGTAATATGTTTGCCCATATTGCTTTCTGATAATATGAGCGGCCTGAATGGTTAAGACATGTTAAGACACTGCAAGGGCAATAGCAATAGGGACATATTAATGGTATTGCTACACGATCTTTCAGATTTCTTTTGTCATCTGTGTTGTAGTTTGGTGACACCCATAGGCCCTGTCCGCCTTGAGAACACCAAACACAAAGCCCAAACCCTCGCAAAGCCCTTTGTCGTACTCGCTTTAAAAATCATTCGCCAGAGAGGCCCTGCAAGTGCACCATGTACTCCTCCACGGCGCGTCTCACGGCGGCTACGTGGGAAAAGTCCAGCATCTTGGCTGGAGATGCTTAGGGTTTCTCTACGCTCTAGGATGGTATATACCTACTTTTGTGATGTCTGGTTCTATCTATCTATGTATCTAACTATCTAGCCATCTATCTATCTGTCTATCTATCCCGTCTATCTATGTGTATATATATATGTATCTGTATATATATATATATATATAGATAGCCTAGTTTTATCGGTAGTGTTGGTGCTGTGGTTGTGTTCATGGCATTCAATTCATGAATGTGTTTTGAGATCACGAGATTGAGTCCCAGTCAGGTGAGAGGTGCACTTAGGGGTTGAGGGTTTAGGGATTAGGGCTTAGGGTTTAGGGTTTAGGGTGGGGCCCTACAAGGTTCAGCTTGCAATGCGACTCCTGAATGCACGGCTCACTCCAATTCATGAAGACTTCCTCATCCACTTGCTGAGCGGTGAAGCGAGTATCCACAATTTCAGGGTGTTCAGGACCTTCTGCTGTTGCTTTTTATGTCTGACGTTCTTACTTTTCGGGTTTGGCCATGGGGTGTTGATTTGGCTTCAGCTAGTGGTTTTGGTGGTTGGGGTTCACCACCTGCTGCGCAGAGGCGGTACTGATTCTCCCTGTGTACAGCAGAAGCCCAAAAGTTGGCAACCCAATAGCCTCGATCCTTGAGAGTACTGCACAGGGAATCCCAGCACTATTTGGCTTTAATCCGTCTTCCCACTTTATGAGGGTTACTGTATGTGCAATGTGGTCCTGGAGATATCAGGTTCCTGACCTGCCCAAAACTGCAAATTGTGCTGAACAGAAACCTCCGGCTTGCTAAAGAGAGAGAGCTGATCGATATCCTGTCCACTTCCCGACATCTTACGCTTCAGTTTTACATTTATTGCTTCTTGAGGCATCCGAAACCCTTTTTTACGTAGACTCCTTCTAAGACTACCCTGCAATTTGAGCGAAATAATTAAGGCCAACAAACCCGCACCAACAGCACCCAAAAGTCTCAATCCCAGAAATCCTCACACCCTACGATGCACCGTGGCTTGCCAAGCCGTAAAGCCCTAAAAAGTCTAAAACACCTAGACCTAAACGAACAACCAAGAGTATATTATGAATCCCCGAAAGCTGGAACATGGGTTTAGGAGGATTAGTGCTAGGATCCTTTTACTTACCTTAAGGGCATGAGGATACTAATGTTCCATCTTTCTGGCTTCTACTATACGTACCCTTCGCCGCAAGAAGCACCAGCTTCGAGGATCCGCGACAGCTTCGAATCCGAAGCCTCAGTCCGCCGGGAGCCTGGCATAAGGGGCGTAGTGCTTCGTAACAGCATCTCCTTGTAGGCCCAAACATGAGGATGTTGAATCTAATCCCCCCCCGCGAACCTTATTATGTTTCTGAAATTGGCATATTTGTTAGGCATCCAGACGAAGCGTGCTGTCAGTTTTGGGGTCTGAAGGGCATTAGGGGGTAGAGTCATGATGTAGGGATTTATGTTTGATGGGGTTAGGGCTTGTGCCTGAGGAAGGCACCTGCTATTGTTTACACATCTTCATTTGCTTCTAGTTCCCTAGGTACAGGAAGTGGAATCACTATCTCCGATGGGAGATGCGAACCTATAGTTGCCTTAGTAGATGAATCACAAGGACCAGGGTTCGCCAGGTCAGTTAACCCTAAAACGTTGCACTCCACACCCCAGAGCTGCAAGAACTGAGACAACCTTACAGCACCGCTCTACAACAACCCTAAAGACCCCAAATATCTAGAATCATAAACCGTCAGCAATAAGCAACCTTAATGTAGGAACTTGTTTAAGAAATCCTGGGCGTATAGTAACACCAAAATGGTAGGGTTCGTAAAAGGAACCCGAATAAAGGCCCAAGTTTCCTACACCATTCCCTAAAACTCGCTGAGGCAGCAGCAGATTCATCCTCAAGTCTCCGGAGGCACGCTGAGGAACAGAAGCGACCTAGGGCTACCGATATGGGGCTCCTTAAATTAAAGGGTTTCGGGTTCCATTCAGGATTCCATAAGGGTTACTACAAGGACTATTGTCAGGGTTACTTTTCGGGCTCTTTTGAGGGGGTTACGTTTTGGGCTCTATATGGGAGTTTCCGAAAACAGGGGACCCTAATATAGTGCCCTAAATAGTCGGATCCTCTTTATAAGGACCCCCAAACAAGGTACCCCTAGTCCGGAAACCCCGAACCCTAAACCCTTCATGGAACCCTTATAGATCCCTTTAAGGAACCCTTAAAGGATCTCTTGAAAGTTACCCCTAATTTTCGGAAACTCCCATATGGTCTCCATCCTGAGAGGAGCTCCCATGCTTCGTAAGCCTTGATCAAGGGTTCTGTGAGGGTTTAGGGTTGAGGGTTGAGGGTTTAGGATTCAGGGTTGAGGGTTGTTGGTTTAGGGTTTCGGGTTTAGGGTTGAGGGTTGGGTTGAGGGTTCATTCTGAGGATTCCGGGTTTAGGGTCTACCATCGTGAGGCCCTCAGTAATAAGAGTGGCATTTTGACCTGTGGCCTAGCTAGAGGTTTTTATCGGGGCTTCCTAGGGGTTTAAGAAGTTTAAGGGTTGTATGAGGAAGATCAGTGAGAGGGGTTTCCGGAATGGTTTAGGCCCTTATCCCGAAAGCCCAACCCCCGTAACCCATGAGCCCCATGCCATATTGTAACCCTTTAATCGCGAAACTCGATCTACACCCTAAAGCCTTGTAAATCTTGCCAGCCCTGCTTTAAAAGTCCCGTGAAACCTGAAGTTTAGGCCCCAAGACCAGTGCAGCGCTCCAGGGCATGCAGATCCACAGACGCCACCTCGGCGCCTCACTCGACGGCTGCGTGGGAAGAGTCCTGAGCCTTGGACTCATAGGATTTTCGAGCTGTAGGGTGTAGGGTTTGTGGTCTAGGTGTTCAGGTTATTGGGTTTGGGGTTCAGAGGCTCATGCTTTAGGGTGTTCGGGGTTTGGGGGGTTTAGGGTTGCACTTTGGGCTTCAGAGTCTAGGTTTTCGGGCTTTGGGTCTCAGCGTTTTGGGTTTTAGGCTTATAGGGTTTAGGGCTCGCACTGTTCATCAGCTTCCCAAAAACCCCCGATCCCAGATAATCCGGAAGCCATCTATACTGTTTCTGTGAAAGTTGTAAACAGGCTTTATTGTGTCGTGTTGCACAGGAGCGTATAAGAGTCTATAAAGCTTCTATCCGTGGATACCCTCTTGTCTGAGTATGTAGGTGTAGCAAGATGAGCCATCAGAGTATTCTAGAGGATGCAGGGGGATGCTGAGTAATTTTTCGGACTCCAATGATCCTGATTGTTTATAAGGGGCCTGACCGTTGAAGATGGCCGGGTAGGCTTAGTGCTTAAGGTAAAGTTGAGGCTTTAGGGTAAAGTTAGTTTGTGTCTTCGGTTATGTTGGGTTTCGAATGAGCCATACTTTGCACGAAGTGTGTTTGATGTATCTACTTTATCAGAAATGTCTGAGAATATACCTACTTTCATTAACTTAGCTGTGCTTGCTGCATGTTGAGGGTTGTTTGGAGCTCTTGTCAAACCACTAAGTACAGGAGATCCCCCATTTGGCGAGAAATTCCTGTTGGAGCTCATTGATATCACAGGATACACCAGCACTTCTCTGCACGCTCCTCTCCCCGCCGTCCCATCCCACCCACCCACTCACCCGCCCGCCCACCCACCATTACGAGGTATGCACTAGGCCCTCAGTCCTGCGCTCGTCACACTCCCAAACGAAACAACCCCGAAAAGCTCAAGATTATTTAAGTCCTCAACTCTTCATACCCTAATCACTTAACCCTAAGTCCTAGCCTCTATCATACCCTCAAGACTACACGGAACCCTAGGTCCCAAGCTCTTGATACCCCAGCCTCGAGTCCTGAACTCCTCATACCCTAAACACTCAACCCCCTGCGTTCGATCAGTTTAATACGAAAGGGGTTTGGGCGTGGCAGCGGGGTCTAATTCAAGAAGTTTGGGCTTAGCGAGGGTCTACTTTCTTGTTTGGAATGATTTCTTATTATATACGTTGCTAAACTCAAAACCCTAAACCCTAAAGGTCAAACCCTGCACTAAACCCACAGCTCGGGGAGCCCAAACCCTTCGTCGCTTCTGCCATTCAGTCGCAAGCCACAAATCCCACGAACACACCTAAGTTCCATCCCTACCCATAGGCTCCATTGTAGTTGCTTTTTGGGTTTCATATCTTGAATCCCATAGGACAATCCCAAAAAGGAACTACTATGGAGCCTGTGGGTAAACCCTAGATCCGAGAGCCCTAAACCATAGATCCGAATGCCTCGTCCGAAGCTGGCAATCTGTCGGATTCACTCAAACATATAAACTCTGCTTCCCTCAACCTTCATGCCTAAATCGGACCTTAGATTCCCCAAAACCCTATACATTGCCCGAAATCGGACTCCGAAAAGCCCTACACCCTAAACCCCTTGTTCTCAAGGACCCTCGGAGGCTCCGCTCGCGCAGCCGCACGCCGCCGGGATGCCAAGCTTCGTTGAGTTTATATACTGCGGGCCTGAAAGGGTAAAGATACCATCATCTACGTTCGTATACATATATTTTTCTTTTTATATTCACACACATCTATTTATGCTTACATTTATATTTATACTTATACACACCACGGAACCCTGTTGTAACTGTTGGCTTCAAGTTTAGGAGTCGCAGGTTTCGGGCTTTGGGCATCGTAATGTGTAGTTAGAATAGTTGATCTCCGCCTTTCCAGGCTTCATATGTGGGTTTAGACGAAAACCTTCATAATTTAAGTAGTATCGGGTGAGGAAACTAAGAGATATTGCTATGATTCAGTCGGACACCTACAACCTTAAACGGTGTATAAAGCCTGTCTTGCCAGAGCCTTATTGCGACTCGCCTTTCCCATTGCCTCGTGAACGCACCGAGCACGAGCATAGTTCCAGTTGGCGACAACGGTGGCATCACCAGGAGCCTTGAAGCCTAAACCCTGGAGGAGGAGGCGAGGTACCACTATCCTGGGCAGCATAGTCGTCACGGTAGGACTGGTGGTGTAGCTAAAGTAGTAGCAGCAGTAGAAGCAGCAGGAGCCGGAGCAGGCGCAGTGGCGGCAGTGGCAGTGAAGTAGCAGCAGCAGGAGGAGTAGCAGTAGTAGCAGGAGGAGCAGCAGGCAGGGGAGAAGGAGTCGTAGTCGTTGTTGTTGTCGCTACAGTATTGCTTGTACAGGCTGTGGTTGTTTTTGCTGCTACCACTGCCTCCGCAGCTTTTAGACATGGGAACCGTGCAGGTCTTTTGGTGCGTGCTGCACCCCCAAGAACAAGCCCCAGCCCTTGGACACCGAATCCACCAGAGAAATTGCGAGACCGATTCCTTAATGTAATGTGCGTTGCCGTGCTTAGACAAGAAACCGGCCCCTTTTGTGGCACTCATAGAACCCTTACAGGAGCCCGATGATGGAGACTCTCATGAAGCCCCAAAGACGCCCAGTCTCCCTAAAACTGAAACCTCAGCCTTAACACTTAACTAAGGCGAAGCCGAAGAGGGTGAATTTCGCTGGAGCACGAAGTTCGAACAAACCACATCCCCCCGAAGAGTCCTTAGTACATATTTCTATCGCTATGGTTATCGTTTTCCAGTAGAATAGGGTTTCTATAGCAGGAATGACTATTATGGTTTGGGGAAGTACCCCCCAAGTACCCCCCATAAGGTAATGTAGGGGCCTTAATATTTAGAGTTTTGTTTAGGGTACATTATACTTTAATTCGAACAAGGAGCCCCCCAAAATAGTGTAGGTACTTATGAAGACCCCCACATTTCCTTGAAAACGACCCAGGCCTGCCTTAGCCGTCACGACGCACGTCGTCGGCGTCTGAGGTTTTTGTCAACATGTTTTTTGGGTTTAGGGGTAAGGGTTTAGGGTTTGGGGTTTGAGCGTTCTCCAACGAGCCTGCTGTCTATCTGCAGCTTAAGCTGTTCGCGGCTGAAGTGCTTCTCTTCATTCCTTTAGCTCCTGGCACAAAGGGTACGATGTTTAGAGTTTGAAGTTCATTTAAGGTTCTCTACAGCGTAGTACGTCGAGCGCCATCCTTATTCAGGAATGGTGATTGACACCAAAACGCACTCCTAAGTTTTGGGTCTAGGTTTTCTGGGTCGAAAGGGCTTTTGGGTGTGGGGTCTGGCTAACTAAAAGGCAGGTTCCTTAGGGTCCAGGTAATGATACTGCTTGAGGGTCCCCAAAAACTGCACAAAAAGCTACCCCGAAAGCCTCTATTGCCACTCTCGAGGTGGGACGGACAGGGCCGGCAAAGGAGAAGGAACTTGTGACTCCGAGGAGGCCGGTCGTTATGGAAGCGGGTTTCGAGCATTTTCAGCTCTCGGGATTTGTAGTTTAGATACGGCATACTTTTCCCTATACCCACCGTATTGAAGATAGCATAGAAGGAAATCTGAATCAGGATCATTGAAAAATACAGGTGCCTGTCTCGAGGTGTAATTAGCTTTTATTCTGGGGCTGTGGTGGTGAAGGGTCTTTGTTGCAGATCGCCCCAGGAATTGGTTCAGGTCCTTGAGTAGACGATGTCTGGGTAAGGGGTTTCAGAAAAACAACCAATCCTGTTCCGCAGGGTTCCTCAACATGGCTGCACTAGAACATACCCCAACCGCAACTTTGATGGTTAAAGCCCTGTGCCACTTTGACTACTTAAAGTTAAAGGATAGAGCACCTCGTAATCAGGTGTTGGTTCAAGCTTTTGGTTATCGGTTGGTATTATCTCATGTCCGACCCTTATGAGCTCGCGATTTCGGTTTTGAGCATCTTAGTCAGAACCTTAGTTTGTAACCGTACCTCCCCAGCCCTAAATAAAACACGACAACCTCGCAGCATTTGACTTTGTAAGCCTTGTATCCCGAAATCACGGGGCTCCTCAGCCGGAAGATCCCAAAATCCTGCGCAGCAAGCTTTCTCCACCTACGGCCCATTTTTTTCCCCTAAACCCGAAACTCCAAAGCCTGAGCCCGGTTTTAGGGCTTAGGGCCTCACCTTTGACTCTTGATCCCTAAGCCCTAAACCCCACACCCCACAAACCCTAAACCGACGAAACCCTCAATGCACCTGCTGCTACTTGTAACTGAGCGAGTGGGGCTCAGACTCCTGTCCCATGAGATTCCGAGACCTGTATTGACATGAGATCACTTCATAAGCGTTTCATAGGGGCCTCACACAGGTTTGACACGGGCGTTTTGGGGTTGTCTAGGTTGTTGAAATACGGTCTCAGCATCGCAAACGTGTGGCCGTTACTTTCAGACCCGGTGTTCAACAGCGTCTCTGCCTGCTGGCAGTGTAGACAAATGCGAACTCCATGAAAGCACCGAAACCAAAAAACAGACAAACTAAAGTCATATTCATCCGTTGTAGTGCTTCGAGGAGTTGGGAGTGGGTGCAGCATTTAGCAAGGAGGGGTCCGAGTGTGGACCAAGGTTCATTGTTGTACCACATATAAGGGAACAGGTTGGCATGATCAGTGTTGGTCTGCCGCGTTCTTCAGCTCCCTGAACCGTTAAGCCCAAGAAGACACCACACCGATAGCAAGCCGTATAGTAGCCTGCATACCAACCTCTATGTAGGAAACCTGATAGTAATCCGTATAGTGGTGTTACAGAAGCACATAGAGCAGCCGCTAAAGAGCCCCTTCGCCGAATTGAAATCGTCGGCCCTCAACGTTCAACCCGCTCGAATCATGCCACGGGAAGGCCATCGCATCGACGGGCGATTCCAGATCTGCAGGCTGGCCTTCGTAGCCCAGTGCCCCCGAAAAGTCTCAACATATTGGGGAAAAATGTTTTTCCCAATATGTTTAGTAGCCCGATGTCCCCGAAGAGTCTCCGGGTTCAGGCTCGAGTTTAGGGAGACGTTAGAAGCCACGGTGCAGGTTGAGGTTTGGGTCTAAGAAGTGCTGTCACCTCTGCGTCTTTCATCGACGAGATTTTGTGGTGAAGTGATCTTTCTGGCCTTGAACCGGGGACCGTGAATCCAACCCCTCTTTTGAAGGATCTAAAGTTTCTCGCCCGAGGGCTTAGATTCTACTGAAGCACAGATCCTTCAAACACATATCAGAAATAGTTATCATCCAAGGGTAAAAGGAGGGACCCTTAATAAGGACCCCTAGGCATATGCCCTGAATATAGCTGGTGTATACCCATTATATAGCCCATCATAGGGTAGGGTCCCCATGAAGGGTCCCTCCTTTTCCGCTTTGATATCAGGGTCAACTCCTCCGATAAACTTCAGTGCCCCAAAACCGCTGCTCTTCTGCAGCTGGAGCTGAGCATAGAAGCCGGTGTAATATAGGGGCTTAAGTACTTACCTATACTATTTGGGGGGGGGGGGGTTCTGTATTATATTTACTTATAATATCATGGGCCCCAAAACCCAATTCTAATTATTAAGGCGCCTATATTAGCTCACTTGGGAGACTCTTCGAAATCGCAGCTATGCCTCTAAGCCTCAGGTCCTTCCTCGCGGCTACCGGGCACAAACTCTCTTGAGGGTTTAGGGTTTTGGGTTTTGGGTTTAGGGTTTTGGGTTTTGGGTTTTGGGTTTTGGGTTTAGGGTTATTGGGTTTAGGGTATCCGCAGCACCTCGTTTTGGGAGACTCCTGTTTGTCCTACACCCCAAACCATACAAACCCTCATAACGTTTGAGGTTAGCTGGTCACTGACCAGCTGCGGGGGTTGGAATTCTAAATTCCTGAAGCCAAGGGTCTGAATAATTCCTGTATTGTCCTTAGGGTTTAGGGTTTAGGGTTGCGTAATTTAGTCGTAGACTGGCTAGACTTGTGTCCAGTGGCAAAAAGGGTTGCGTAATTTAATTGTAATCCAACATAATTGCCCAAAGCTCCAGAGCATGATTGGCGCCCTAACATGAACTAGATAATCATACAGATGTTTGAGTCCTCAGCCCGCTTTAAACTGAGGTCAAGGCTCTCGGGTACTTGTTTTATGTGTTTTTTTTAATGTTTGGGGTGTACCTTCTAAGGGGAAGCAGGGTTACTCGCCACAACCCAAGCTCATGAAACATAATGGATAAGCCCGAAACAGAACCCTAAAGCATATCCAGGGGAGTTCGACAACAGAAGGACCTCACCGTAGACCCTAAGCAGCAATAATCCTTATTGTATCTTATTCTTGTCACATGAATCCCTGAAAAGGATACACTTTTTCTTGAACACCCAAGCGGCTGCCACATACGTTGGCGAACAGGCGAAGTCTTCGGAAGACCTGACCCCACCGAGACCAAGGCGCAAAAGTAGCAATCTCAGGGTCCCAGGTGGACCTTAGAACACCGACATGTTGAGTGTTTGTTCCCTATTCAGACTTTCCTCACACCTCTTCTAAAAAGGGGTAGGTTTTTTGCGCGGTTTGGGTGAATTGTAGGGTTCAGGCTTTTGGTTGGGCTTCAATTTCGGGTTCGGGGTGTGGCATTCGTGTTTAGAGTGGTGTGTGAGTTTGATCTGACAGTTGGTGTTCGGGATTGCAGGTCTAGGGTTAGCTCTTGTGTTTGGGTTGCAGTAATGCACTCAAGCCTCTGATGTGTTGGACCGTGTTGGCTCAGGATCAAACTCACATGCGGTGCGGTGTTTCAATGGGGGAGGTTTCTGCAAGGGTTGGATGGCAGCTCGTTGCAATGAGGAGCCTTCAGCAGCAATAAGTATCACGACCCACAGCAATATCCTTATCATGATATGTGATTTGTCGCGGGAGGTTCTGCGTAAGATCATGACCTCGTATAACGTAGCGGACGGCGAAAGCAAAGGTTCCCAAGTTCTCCCAAATGTCTATCTATACCAAAGTTTCACACCAATCCCAACGCCCGAAACCGAAACCTTGCCAAAGTCAGGAAAATCAGAACAGATCAGCATTCGAGTCTTGGGTGAGGATCCGGATTCTTCTGTCAGAAAGCCTTCGTTATGCAGGCGTAAACGCATGGAAGGGCAAGCCAGGGCCATGAGGCAAATCCACCTCAGACCGCTTCAAGAACCCCCAAAGATCGGTAAATGACGACTCCCGGGCCACTATATCATAGGAGGCTTTAAAAGGGGTTTTAGCCCATGAGGGTTTAGTAGGGATTAGGGTTCCCATAATAGGGTTCATATTTAGGAATCCCTACCCCAAGAATCTGAAACCCGCCGGTTGGCCTCCCATCATGCAATACAAGAGCAGTCTCGGCGGCTCACTCCATGAACAGTTGAAGTCCAGTCCAAGTGTGATGCAAGCGTCGGCTCTACAGCCTTCCAGAAGCAGCTCAGCGATTTGGGCAAGGGTCTCCAAAACCTGCACAGCGAGTACAAGGAGATCAAGCAACTTGCCCAAGAGACAAGGCGTCAATGTTTCGGCACATACGGGCTTGAGGCGCTCTTCCACCACGTCACCACGTTTCTGCAAAGTCAAAAGAACTTCGGCACGGCGATGCCGAAGATAATTACATGCGAGCATGACGAGTTGAAGGCAGAAACCAAGGTCCTGATGGAGAAGATAGAGCGTGTTGAAGAGACAGTGCAAGCCCTTATGACAGCAGTGCATGGAATTCAAGAGACAAAGAAGCTGACCGTAAATGAAGACTACAAGCTCTCACACTGCCTTTGGGCATCCCTGGTGCAGCTATTGCAAAGACGTGAATGAAAGCCAGCACGACAGAAATTGCAATCAACATATCTGGGGCTCTTGATTATGCTTATAGTATGATGTACCCTTTCAAGGAACCCCATTCTAATGATGAAGGCACCCTTAAAGGAGCGCCATTCCAACCACTAAGGCCCCCGTCAAGGAACCTCATTCTAAGTTCAGGCCCCCCCATACCCAAGAGCCTTTACAAGATAGTATCCCTAAAAGGAACCCTAAACCCTAAACGCTTAGAGGAAACCGTTACAAGAACCCTCAGAAGAGCCTTTAAAGGAATCTCTAACGGAACCTTTTCTAAGAACCCTAGGCTAAGTTAAGGCCCCATACTCCTGCCCCGCCGGACAGTTTCGAAAGGCTCTTTCGGGAGCCGAATCGCGCGGCAGGCGACTTCGGAGTGGCATTGTTTTGGTTTTGAGTTTAGGAGTTTAGGGTTTAGGGATTTTGGGGTTTAGGAGTATTTGGTTAAGGGGGTTTAGGAGCTTGGGGTCTTAGCGGTTTAGGACCCTTCTAGGGCTTAGGCTTTTTTTCCGGGTACCGGGCATCGAGAGCCTAAGTGGCACTTGCCATTTAGACCAGCGGAGGTGTAGGGAGTGGTAAGGAACTCCCAAAGCCCAAGCCTCCGAGTCCAGAGGTCATGCAAGCAACTTGTGAAACCCAGGAAGTTCCGTGGTGAGGGGTTTCTGGAGTTTAGGGTTTATATGGGGTTTCTTGGTGCATAGGATGAAGGGGTCTCTTGCTGTTCCGGTGTTGAATTGGAGCCCTCGTCATGTGATGCCTTAAGCTTGGGGGGGGTCTATGTACTGTTGATGCCGCTCTTCTTGAGTGGTCATCGCCTGTTTTAGACGAGCATGTGCTTGGGGTGTCAGGTAGAACGGTAGGATCGCATCGAAATCCCGGCTGTAAGTGTTTTAGTGCTAGAAGTTTTCAGTCGTTGTATTTCAGGGTTACGGTTTAGGGTTTGGCTCCAGCAAGCTGAAGTTTCTAGGGTTCAAGACCCGCCATACACGTATATAGTTAGAGGATATACATACATACATACATACATACAGACAGACAGACAGACAGACAGACATACATACACATATTTATGATAATAATAATAACAATAATAATAATGATGATAATAATGATAATATATATATATGCACTCATGGTTAAATAGATCGATCGAGCGGTAGAACGATCGGTCGATAGTTTTTGGATCCACGGCTCGATCGATCGCTGGATCGGTAGATAGATAGGTAGGTTGATGGGTAGGTAGGTAGGTGGGTAGATGTTGTATTCAGGTTCGTGGTTAGGTTTATGTTGGTGGGGTTTTAATCTTGGTGGTTGGTCCACGGTTTAGGGCCTAAGTAGTTTAGTTTGGAGTTTAGGGCACTCATGATTGGGGGCAAAGGTTTTGCTCTTTGAGTACTTGGCGTCTTCGGGTTTCCCTACAGCCCTTCTTTGTCAAAGACCTGCAAGCGGAACCCTGGTTTAGAACATCCCCAGCAGCAACACTCGAAAAGCCCATTGGCATCATGATCTTGGAGTAGGGTTTAGGGTCTACGAACCATATGCAAAACCCTGCACTATAGTTCTTCCCGTCTGGTCACTTAGCATACCTATAGTCTCCATTGTAGTGCCTTTTTGGGTTACCTTATAGGATCCTATATATTAATATATATATATATATATATATATATATATATGATTGGTTAAACGAAAAAAAGAACTACAATGGAGACTACAGGTAGTTAACAAAAGGTGTGAACCTGCAGCCCCAAGCCCCCCCTAAAAAAGGTGGCATCCACACGCCTGAAGTGCGCCCGCGCGCAACACCCGAGCGGGACACCCTGTGCAGAATCGTTTCTTTCTTTGCAGATATCGCGATCTTCGGCAAGGAACACCTCTGTAAAACGGACATATCTACATATTGCGTGCGTGTGTAGTGTATGTGTATATGGGTCTGTGAATGTGCATGTGTATGCGTGCGTATGCGAACGTGTGTGTGTCTGTTTAATTTACCTATCAATGAATCTACCTATCTATCTGTCTGACTATCTGTATACACGTATACACATTATCACACGGATTCCTTATGCGACGTATACGAGCATATACCCGAAACCCAGCCCACAAGCCTATCTATCAAGGCCCGATAGTTGGGTGAAGAGGAAACCGTGAGCTGTTCGATGGTATTTCAGATTCTGCGACACTGGCATTGCATTCCTTCAGCATGTGCTTTGAACTTCGAAGCACTTGTGCGCTCGCTGAAGATGCCCTAAAGCAAGCCCTGCCAAACATCGTTATTCCTTACATAAACAGGCCCTTCCGATCTCCTACATGCGCAAATATACGTTGTTTTTCGACCACAACGAGATAAGTGGAAGAAGAAGCAGGACCCGCCGCGCCTGCGTCGGCTGCGAGGCAAAAGCCCCGACCCAAGGCGGCTGACCGCACAGCAGGCACCAGCAGGGCTGAACCGGGTAAGTTTTATCGACATCATCGGAGGATTGCCAAAAATGAACACTGCCGGCGATCTAGAAATGCGGGGGAGCATCCGGCGAGATTTCTTGAACACTAGTATAGCGACGACGATGATGACGATGATGACTGCGATGGTGGTGGTGACGTTTCCCAGCTCTGCAGTGGCTGCACGACATTTCGTGTAGTTCAAGATCGACAGTGATGATGAATCTCGCATGGCCTTGAAAAGGCGGCCTATTTCATTTGCTGACAGTTTGCAGGAGCAACTTAAAGAAGAACCCGGATAAGCCCCTAGCCTGTTTCGCAACTGATGCTTAGCTACTTTGTTACCCAAGGCCCAAGCTTTCCAGTGAGTACTTTTTCCAGAGGAAGCAAGAGGAAGGCACCACAAACAGCGTTCAAGAAGCAGAAACACTTAAGCCAGACGGTTTTGTTGTGGGCCCAACCACAGTCGCGGGCCATCTTAAGCGTCAACCGCTACACCCCAAACTACCCTAAACCCAAACAACCAAACACAACTAAAGGTCCTACTGTGCACTGTCTGCAATGTCTCATTCAGATCCTCCAGACTTCTCCGTTAACAGTCCCACTGGAGTTGAGGATCTACGGTTCCTTCTTGGGTTGGGAGCTCTTTGCAAAGATAATGGTTTCTTCCTGCTTGGAACGAGCCCTTCAGCCCACATGCGAGTGCATACTAGAGCTAACTGGTGATTGGTGAGTGAAAAGATGAACCCAAATCTAACCGCAAAAGCCAGGGAGCCAGCCTGGGCGTGAGCCGCGACGCCGTGTACCCTGGTGTGCTGAGGCACGCAGGAGAGTTTTTGGTGCAATATTGGTGCTGGTGGCAAAGCTTCCAGAGTACAGGGTAGGATGGAAACCTGATTAGCGATACTATGCTATAGTGTCTTCTTACTGAAAGTATATGCTACACTGTTTCTCAAAACCTTTCTGTACTCATGGATTCTGAACACTACGGGGCTTGGAGTGTCTCAGCATCTAGCAGCTCGATGTTTTCTGACTGTGGGGTATGGGGTTCAAGGATATCTAAGGCTTTGGGTGTAGGAGACTTGATCTTTTTATAGCTTATAACTTACCTAGACCCTCCATCTACCCTCTATTAGACCCTAAATGCCCCTTATTTGGGACCATATACCCCTATTTGAGGGTACAAGGAGGGTCCTGGTAGGTAGCTTTGTGACAGGTGCCTCAAACTAAAGCCCGCAGTTGCCTAAAAACCCATATGGGGATTTCCGAAAATAGGGACCCTAATATCGGACCCTAAATAGTAGGATCCTTATTATAAGGACCCCCAAAATAAGGTACCCCCTTTTTTTGGAAAATCCCATCTTCCGAACCCTGAGCCCTGGGCTAAGCCAGGCCAGGCTTGCTATCGGTGAAGACAAGGGTTTAGGGTTTAGGGGTTTGGGGGTTTAGGGGTTTAGGGTTTAGGGGTTTAGGGTTTAGAGTTTAGGGGTTTAGGGGTACATTATCGTAGAATGTAGCTACTGTAGTTTATTGCTTTTATAAGTGGTGCATTCACTGACCATTTTATCGTCATGCAGTCATGCCAACCTCTAGGCTCAATGTCGTCCGGTTTTCGACGAGGCCCAACAGTAGTCTAGTGCAGGGCTTAGTTTAGGGGGTTTAGTATGACACGCCCCGAACTCATTCGCTGATGCCCTCAGAGAGGAAACCTGTCAGCACACCCTCGGCGAATGTCTGCGCACATCGATGCCATGATTCAAGCATCGTTTGAAAGCAGAGATCGTCAATTACGCAACCCTAAACCCTGAGCCCAGCTATACGCCCTTAGCCTTAAACCCGACCTCTCTTGATCTGCCATATGCTTACTTTGCTTATCTTCACTTCGGTGTAGGTAAAGGGAAATGTTCAAGGCACTCACTTTCTTAAAATATGCATCAGCATGCCACCGTGCATGGGGGGTTGCTCCGACTCATGTTTCCATGAAGGCATATATCCTTTGTAGGATGTCACTGTGTTTTACGAAGGACGTTAGTCTAAACCCCCACGAGGATTTTGTCCGCTTCCTTGCATTGGCACCCCCGCAAGAAGCAGACCACCTGAACCTCCCAATCTCACGATGTCTTCAAACATAGGTCCGACATGCCGAAGACAAACTTCGAATCCCTGGACTGAATGTTGGGTCTTTCAAACACCTTAGTCCCCAAACATACAAACTCCGAACTTCAAGCCTCAACCCTAACTTGGCCACAAGCACCACGAGGCGGATCCTCTGCGTGCCGCCTTCTAGCAACCCTGGGTGGGAAGCTCTGCATGGGGCTGTGCATCGGGGTTTTCTCACTGGTTTAGGTCGATGGATCAATCAACCTGAGGCCTGGACCTTGCACGCCAAGCGTAAAGGTTGCCCTGCAAGTAAATGCCTGCAAAGAATCTGATTCCGTAATGCCTGCAAGGGGGTCGGTTTTAGTAGGATGCTGCCGTTTTCTATCCTTTGCTACGGAAGCTGTACTTCGCATGAGCTTACTGCCCAGTTTCCGGTTTTATGACAATGTTGGCTTCGGCGTGCTGAGGTTGTGGTTTGTCTTTCTGACATTTGAGCCTATCTGGTCTCAAGGCTCTAGTGTGCAGTTGCTTGTAGAGACGTCTTAATGTTTAGCAAAGATGTTTCTTCGCGTGAAATTCACTGTTGACCAGCAGGGTTGGGTTTAGAATTGGGTTCAGGGTGGAGGGGTCAGGGTTTAAATTGAGGGCAGCGGCGCAAAGTTCAGACCTAGGGTCCCGAATGCTTGGTTTCATTATTTCGGGCCCCAGACCCTACTCTAAACCCTGAACGGAATTCTTGGTTTCATTATTTCGGGTTTTCGGTTTGAAGTTTGGGTGTTCTGAATGGTTCACCATTGCGAAGCAGAGAGCGGATATGCCACAGTACACTGCAGCATATTGCCTCAGACGGAGCTACACTCCTACTTGTTTTTAGGGTGCATTCTTATGATCAGGAGGTGCGACTTGGACTTTGCGTTTCGGCGTGCAGGATTCAGGCTTTAAAGTTTGTCGTTATGGTTTCCGTGCTTGATGACACAGATTTCAATACTAGAGTCAGTCAGTGGAGGGAACGGAGATTCCCTACATACATGTGTATATCATACCGTGTATATATATATATATATATATGTACATACACATTAATATGTACATGTGTATATATACACACACCATTGCATACCTTGAAAATGATCCCTCTCGTGTGGCACATGCGGTTTAGGTTTCGACAAACTCAGCGATTAGTCTAAAACCTTGTATGCGATGGAGGTCAACTCCTCCAAGCTATTTCGGTGTTGCAAGCCCTTTCATGGGATTGAAGACATGATCTTAGTTAAACCTCCACGCCGTCGACGACCTGAACCCTAAAGCCCCAAATCCCGAAGCCCTGCAACCTTGTAGAACCGGTATGCAACCCGGGTAGAACCTTCTAAGCGACTTGTTACAGACCCCTCATTGACCTTATCATTGACGAACGCTTAAGGACCCGAAACCTTCCAGAGTGCTCAAGGTCCAACAACCCTTTGTCGCATGAGGCCTGTGCCAGTCGCGCGCACTTTATCGCTTCGTCTGGAGGCGCACATCCCAGCAGCATGCACCTCAAACTATTTAATTTGTGTTCAGGGTTGGGTTTAAGGTGCGGGGGTTAAGGTTCAAGACTCACTCAAAAAATTAGTGTTTTCGGATTTCTTCATAATATCAGGTGTTCTTTTTGCTATGTGCCCCGAGGTTTGTCAACAGGGGAGCCTCACAGAAATGAACATGTATTCTGTAACCAGCCTTTTTCCGTATCCCTAAGTCTCAAATCTTGCGTCACGTTGGTTGTTTGGGATTGGAAAAATACAGTGAAGTTTCGAGATCGCTGATGACATGCTAGAAAAGGCCTACTCCAACCCTAGATAGCCCGACCGCCCAGCCTTGCACATGGCATTCAAGCTTCACAAAGGAGCAAGGTCTTCTGATAGTTCCCCCTAGCGTTCCCCCTAGAACCTTATCGACGGGTCGTTGTCAGAAGCAGGGTCCCACTTTGGGTTGCCCCCTCACGGAGCCATCAAGTACACCCAGCTGCTCCATGCGTCAGTGCCCATGCGGAAGTGTCAGGCAGATTCTGGGGCAGACCGGCCATGTGCAGCTACCTGTAGCGCGGCCCTCTGGCCAGATGCTCCAGACGCAGGGTGCCCTCACACAATGCTGACCTCAGCCAGGAGCGCTGAGCTACCGGCCCGCAGCTAGGGCGCCGGATCGTGGCCCACATGATGGAATCATAGTTTACCCATAGGCCCCGTAGTAGTTCCTTTTTGGGATTACCTGGTAGGATTCTACATATGAACCGCCAAAAAGGAACTACTATGGGGCCATATGGGTCCTATGGGTAGGGCGGCACCCGCTGATTGTATATTGCCATCGCTTCGCATGAGGCAGTCACAAGGAAGGGATGAAGTGTGCTGTCCGCCAGCCAATCCTTTCAGCACCTGCGTACACAGGCATCGGTCATGTCTGTACATATTCCAGCATCTCCTCCTGCAGCACGCAGCACCCTGAACCCTGAACCGTAACGCCACGGGCCTGTGGATGCTGGCGTCTAGAGTTTGAAAACACACTGACAAAAGCGTTGAATTTATGCAGATACCGTAGATCACGCTGCATCTCCTACCGTTTACGGGTTAATGGCTTAGGGTTTGGTGTTCTTTGAGGGCTTTTGAGTTAAGCATCCTATAAGGATTTGCCTGACGGTTCTCAGAGCCAACACACCTGCATAAACCCACGCCGCAACCAGCTACTGCCCTAAGCCCAGCAAGCTACACTAGAGCTGTAAATTGAAGACATATTGTAGACCCTAGGCCGAAACCATAAACCACAAACCCAATACTAATGCGGAGATCGGAACCACTAGTAAGCCATGTATTGGTATACCCTTATATTCCATTTTATTATACTACCGCACCCCGAAGACTCATTCTAACTCTTACGGCCCTTAGGCTAGACCACCCTATCAACTCCAGAACCCGAGCCCGAACCCCAGACCTAAAGCAATCCTCGGTCTATGAGGATCACGCGTGGCGTGTCGGGACTGATGATCTGGACGAGGTCAGGGCGGGCTTAGGGTTTAGGGCTTCGAGTTTAAGGCTTCGGATTCATCGGGTTTAGAACATAGGTCTTTTAAAACCCTATAAAACCTATGTTTTTAAAAAAACCTATAAAACCTATGTCTTTTAAAAAACCTATAAAACCTATGTTTTTTAAACAACCTATGGTGACGCCCAAGCAAGGGTTCAGGAATAGGGTTCTAGGATTTGGGGCTCTCGTGTTCTAGAGTCTGGGGTATTGGCTTGAGAGTTTGAAGTCGAAGACGCTTTAGCTTAAGTGACCCGTGAAAGTTTAGGGTCCGGAACCCTCGTCACCTTAACCCTAAACGAATTAAACCCTAAACCCCTAAACCCTGAACCCCTGGGGAGAAGCGTTCGGGACACTTCTGCTAGATGCAGCCTGTGGGTTTGGTCGAGGTCATGGACATAGATGAAAGTGGGAGGTTTTGGCAGGTCCGGGTGGTAGGCTCAAAGATTCTCTAGCCGAATATTGGGAGGTTTAGGGTTTAGGAGCAGGAGGCGGTCCATATAACGGTTTTTGAAGAATCTTGTAGTGATTGTTGCATAGGGACCTTGATCATTGGAGTAGGGATATTGCAGTCTGCTGATGTAAAGGGGACATCCTTGCTCATTGTCTAGATCTCTGTAGCAATAACCTTTGCAGTGGAGAAGCACTACAGGGCTTCCAGTATACCTACACGAGGCCCTAAACCCCAACCGTCCCAAAATCTCTGAACTCGCAAGAAATCCGGCACCACCAAAAAACGAGTTCCATTCCGTGTTACTTGGCGGCGTGCCCCGGAGAGCCCTTCACGGAGGACATGTTGGACGTTGTGTGAAGGAGCCATCGCCACACTGTGCCCCAGGCAGGCAAATTTTCCAAGCCCAGCGCCTATGAGGAGATGGACTCGTCCGACTCAGAAGAGTCTGAGTTGTACTAGTTCGACCAGCTTGGCAGTCGGAAAGACTGGTGTGCATTGCGCGAGGCGCGCACTATGCTTTCTTATGACGGAACATGGGCGCGACAGAGCCGGCAAACACCGGGTCAACTCGGAAAAGGAGTCGCTCCAAGAGCATCTGGAAGCTATTCCTCCGTGACGTACAAACACTGTAAAACTGCCCACAACTCTATGGCCCCTACATTACTTTCAAAACCAATCCCTCAACATACCATCATGGGATTTCTGGGCTGACCTTGGGCTTTCATTAGGGTTCATTGTATGAATCCTATTATTTTGGGGTTATAGGGTCCCAGGGTTTCTTAATCAGGTGCCTACATTGAAAGAGAGAGTAGTTGGACGGTCGAGGTAGGCCCTTAAGCCTAAGCCTGGGTGCCTGGGGCAAGGAAATCTAGGGGCCTAAAGAATTACCAATACTTGTTTTTCTTTTTTTTTTTTTTGGGGGGGGGGCTCCTTTTTAGAGTGATACTTATCGTATAATGACCTATCATATTTTGGGGGCTCCTTACTATGATTACAGTATAGTGGGCCCCAAAACCCTATTAAGATTATCAAGGATTATTCAGGCCCCTTCATTAGTTAAATGTCTCAGCTCTACAACTTTGATCTTGGGGTACAAGACATGGTAGTGGCCTCGGTAAGCCCTTAGGATCCTACAGCTCCACCCCTTTTCGTTGTATCATCGAGTGGTGGGGGTTCAGATATTCTGCGCCCTTGTAAACCTTGACCTCGCGGTATCTAGAATGCATACGTACGAGGTTGTGCGGTAGGCCTTGAAGCTGCAACCTGCGAGTTGAAGTTGAGGGCTTTTGGGTTAAGCTTGGGGTATGGTTGGGGCTCGAAGGTAATCCCTAAAAGCCTTGACTTGCGTAGGCCCTGCAGCCCCTAAAGCATTAGCCTTGCAGCAGAATGCATCGAAGAGGGCAGCGCCCAGAAGCCTGAAACTTGGGAGTATAAGAGATTCAGGCCAGTAAGGCCGATATGTTACACTTTACGCCTGAAGCCCTACAACCTGAACCCTCAAACTTAGATCCTAAGCCTCAGCACCTAAACCCTAAACCTATAAACCCCAACACCATCACTGCCTGAAAAGCCAACAACCTAGACGCCCTATCATGCATATCTGTATATATATATACATGTATGTATATATAAAGTTTTTCTTTATGTTTCTTTATATTTGCGTAGGCATATATACTACATCTCATGCAGAGGCAAGCAAGGCGCTCTTGGAGCTGCGCCGCAGTCTCGCTGCCAAGAAGGCCAGGGCCAGAAACCGATCTCTTTAAACACTATGGAGTTCATCTAGTGCCTTCCCCCAAATTCTGCAATCTTCGAGTTTCTGGATTGCAGAGTCATAGCCCAAAACCCGCCTGAAGCCTGGCCCACCCTCCACAGAAGGATTTTCATCGCGGTTCGAGATTGATAGGGTTGGGGGTTGAGGATAACAACAAATTCTCCGCAGTAGGGTTTGCAGTTGGCATCTGTTATCCTGCAGTGAGCAGCCAAGGTTTCGGATGCAGGATGTCCAGGGCTTGAGGTTTAGAGCTTTGTTATGAGGTTCAGTGCTTTTGGTTTTCCGATTTAGGGGTTTACTGTTTGCGGGCTTTAGGGTTCAAGGGATTATGGGTCTGGGTTTCGGAGCCTGGATTGGTATTTACGACGTTTCATCATCAGCAACTGTTCGACTATTTTTAGCAGTGCATCAAAGTAGCATACCCCGGCATACACTCGCATTGTTACTTGTGCCGAATCCCCCGACCCGACCCCTACTGAACTCTGCACAACTCAATCCATACGCAACACTAAAGCCTCAAACCTCTACCATTTGGACGATGCATCGATCTGAAGCCAACACAGGGCCCCAGTCGCCAATTTGACCCTGAACCCTCATTCCTCAACCCCACGCCGAAAATCAGCACCTCCAGTTGGATGATCTCCGAGGAGTGGGATAGCCAAACGGGTGATGGGGATCTTTAGGGTTGTAGAAGAGGACACTGAGCGCTTAATGAGCCACTAAGCCTCCAAGTCAACCCCAAAACCTCGCAACCCGAAAAGACACTACAGAAGCATTTCAAACCCAATATTAAGGCAAGCCCCTTAGCCCTAACTAGGTGCCTTCAAAACTAGTTCCTCACTCTTCAGCCCATTACCCCTATATAATCAACCTGAAAGTACCCTGATCAGATCTTACGAAGCCCTGATACCCTCACAATGAAGATACCCTCAAGTAAACCCTGAACCAAAACCCCAAATCTAAACCCTAAGCCCTATCCCCCAAACCCTAAGCCACTAAATATAAACCCTATAAACCCCAAACTCATTATAATAAGATAGGGGCCATAACATAACTATGGTATTGTATACTCCCAAACCCTATTGGGATTGTTATGGCGCCTGTATAAACCCCTTGTAGAGCCCTTAAAGGAACCCTTATAATGCACCCTGTAAAGAGCCATATTCTAATTATTAAGGCCCCTATATAGATCCCTTATAAAACCCTTACAGGAGCGTTTAGAATACGCTTTAAAGGAACCCTATTCTACTTATTAAGGCCCCCTTTTGGGCAAAATAGATCCCTTATAGAACCCTTACAGGAGCCTTTTTAATAAGCTTTAAAGGAACCCTATTCTAGATATTAAGGCCCCTAGAGGCCCTCATCAACTGCGCCAGGTCTCCAGTTGAGTCGTCGCGGCTTTGGCCCGTGGACGACTTGGGAATTGAGGGGGCCAGAGCCTCGCGAGCTTCCTGCGGGCTTGGGTTTTAGAGCTGAAGACAGGCTCTACCTACTAGGTATTCCGACTGTAGCAGGGAGGAAAAGGGCCCTGAAAAAAAAAGAGCTGAAGAGAGTTTAGGCTCTAGAGTGTAGAGTTTTGAGCTTAGGGTTTTAGAGCCTAGGGGTTAGAGTTTAAGCTTTGGGGTTCAGGCGGGCTTTGGTTTTGGAAGGGCTCCATGATACAAGGGTCCTGACGGGGCGTAGCAAGGGTTTTGGGAGAGTTCGATCAGGTGCTATGAGGATTTATGCGAACGGACTGCGATGCCTTGTCAAGTTCTAAGGTGTCACTATAAGAGCTGTGAGCAAGACTGTGCAAAGTGCAAGAGAAGGGGGCACGCTACGCGTCCCTCGACTCTAAGGGGGCACGCTACGCGTCCCTCATCTTTACCTTTCTATGTGACCGCCCACGCAACGTTTGGCTCAAGTCAATGCCCATAGCTAAGTGCTATAAGTGTCTTCTATCCTGAGCAATCAGAGCTATCCCGTTGCACAGACGAACCGCCGCCGGCAGTGAGTGCAAAAGGAACGGCCGCCGGTTCTGCCTGCATAGGATTGCACGCGTGGAAGTGTAAGAGAGACAGGGTCCAGTCTGTGGAGAGTGCAAGCCAGCCACACCTACATTCATTACAGCTCTGGTGGGGAGAGCAGCAACCTAGTCGAGATCAATCCCCCACGCAGGTTATCAGCCGTACGCGGCTCTGCCTTTCTACAGCAACGACTACTTGATCTACTACGACCACAATGAACTCGGGATCAAGCCAAGATACGACAATGACTTTCGGTGCCGATGTGGCAGCGCCAGCCGTTGGTGAGTCAACAGCTGATGACACAGTGGTGCAATCCGTTGATAGCTCCACGGAAGATGACAAAGGTCAATCTTCTGCGCTTGCCATTGCAAAGGCAGTTCCCAAGGTGAAAGCAAAGAGTCTACCAAGAGCATCTACGCCTTCGCGTCCGACATCCACAGGTTCGAGGACGGGCAAGGCTCCCGAACGACGAGCCGAAGCGTCTGGTTTTCAGGCACCTCGGACTACGTCCAGGGCCAAGGACAAAGGAGTGAAGACCTTGGAAAAGAAGTCAAGACCATCATCTTCGAGAAGCTCTTCAGCACGATCGAGGACTTCGGCTACTCGTGGGCGTGACAAATCCATGACTTGGAATCGGATGGTTACCAATCAACCACGTGATGCTGACGATCTGGATATGACTCTGGACACTATCCCAGCACGTGGCGATGCGTCATCGGTGACCACGCCAGCCATAGCCGATGGTCCGAATGCCTATCAGGAACTGACGATTTCGCAACAGCTCGAAGCATCTAACCTTGCGCAGCAGATGTACTATCGCAGTCAGATGCAAGAATACGAAGGAGTTGTTCAGACCCTGATGGACAAGATCAAGGAGATGCAACAAGAAGATGAAGGATCTGGAATTCGCATTGAAGAATTGGAACGACAACGTGACCATGCATGCTTAGCCATGAGGCACATCAACAATGTCAATCAGGAGATGAAGCGAGACTATGAAACAGCTTTGTTTCGCATGGATGAACAGAACTCTGCTCAACAACGTCAAGCACATGCCGTTGCCGAGGAGTTAGCTCAACAGCTACACGTGTTCCGCACGGAGGCAGCCACTAACTTTGTGCAGTTGGAGGCAAGAGCGCAAGGCGATGGTGAGCTTATGGCACGTGAGTATGAGCGTCTGACTCATGAACTTCATGAACATGCCAGAGAGAACTTGGTCCTCCGGTCAAACACAGCAAGTTCGGAACAAGCCTTACAAGCAATGCAGGAACGATTCCACTTGGTCAAGAACCAGGAGTTGCGGGCCGTGAACGAGATCCAAGGGCTAGCTGGAAACAGCGCAGCCATTGATCAAGAACGATTTCGGCTTCGCGAACGTCTTGGCGAAGAAGAAGAGTACCGCAAAATGGCTGTCAAGAGGATGCAAGATGCAGAGGACCGTCTTCATCAGAATGAAGATCATGCAAGGCGATCATTGCCTACCTTGCACGACGAGCTGAGTGAACTCAGGAAAACGCTCAAAGCACAAGAAGATCTTCAAGCGAGGACACGCAGCGAATTGGAGGCAGCGCGGAACTCCAACTATGGAGGAGCGACACGGCCTTCAAGCATGCCCATGTCTTCGAGGACTACTGAGTCTGGCTGGGAGCACGTAGGAAAGGAAGTAGTGCCTGCATTTTCCGTAGGAGGTGAGGTACGATCCCCTGAAATACGGTCCCCAAGTCAAGTTAGTCCAGTCGCCAAAGAGAAGTTCGCATTCTCGGAATCGGACAAGGACAAGAACCTTGTGACGGATGGAATTCCATTCACCGGTGGAAACTTCTTCACTGGCCGCAATTCAATGCCAATCGTGGCGGATGCAATGCCCGAGCACTACGTGCCAGGTATTAGCAGCCCAGCACTTGCGCGTTCCACGCCTAGTGCAGCCACTTTGTTCGGCATACCAAGCGGATTTCATGGGAAAAGTGATGCGGCAGCCGTGCGTGATCGACAGCTACGCGAACTCTTGGAGGATCGCGGGATGTTGGGATCGAAGTCCACAGCATCTGCCAGCTCCTCAAGACCTGTTGGTGTCGACGGTATCACCGCATCTACGAAGGGCAACGACCTCATCGGTCCCCCTATTGCCTATGACGATTCCATTCATGAAGCAAGGAGACGTCAGATCGAGAAAGAGGTCGCGGAACGGTACGAGGAGAAGATTGCCGATCTGCGAAGCGAAGTACTCAAGGCCCAGAAAGCCGAACAACGTCTCAGAGCTGATCGTGATGAGTGGAGATTATTCGCTGAAACGATTCAGGAGGATAATGGAGACGATGACGGTGACGAGGCTGGCGACGAGAACGAAGATGGAGAGCACGATGAAGGAACCGGCACGGGGTATGACCCTCCTGACCCGCCTGATGATGATGATGATAAGAAGAAAAGCGGTGGAGGCAAACCTGAATCGGATCCTGGATCTCATGCGCGTGATCCTGATGGAGACGCAGATCCTGAAGTCACGGAAGTGAGAATTTCCAGGAGGGAGGCCGACAAAGTGACCGTACCTCCATGGCCTACTCTCACTCACCTCAACAACTGGCGATCCGTATGCACGGCGAATGTCTTAGGAGCATCAGCCGATCCAAATCATGAGGACTGGATGTTATGGCTGGCACCAGCATTCAACCCATTCCCTGATGTCGAAGCACTGAACGATTCAGGACACAAGAAGTTTAAGAGCGTAGACGTCAAATTGGGGATCGCAATGGTCGCAATGCTACGTGCTGGTGGTGACAAATCTGCTGACCTGTACCTGGAGGTGAACCGGAAGGCCAACGATTACATCAGCAGGCCCGAAGGGAAGATCATCAAAGGACGACAAATCATTGCGATGATGTATGAAAGCTTTCGAACGCATGATCGTCTCGACATGATCATCACTCTCGAGTATCTGGTGAAGCTCCAGTACCAAGGCGACAACAAGCTTCATACGTTCAAGCAGACGTGGTTGGAAGTTCTGGGACGGATGAGGCCAGAAGACATACCATCCAAAACAGCTCTCCGTGATTGCTTGTACAGCAAGATCAAGGACTCGCCCGCAATGAAGATGGAGTTGGGCATGCACTACGAACACTTGCCCTACAATCATGAAGACCGATCGTACGACAATTTGATGAAGATCATTGACCGTACCATCATGCGGAGACGAGAACAATCAAATCTCACTCAGACCCAAATTGGCTTGCGCCAGATGCTTGAGGGCAAGGATTTGCTTGCTGCACCGGCCAAGGTACCTGAGAAACCAACGCCTAACGCAGCTCCATCCGCAAAGGTCAAGGCTTCGCCGACCAAGCCGGATAAAGCAACACCTGTACTACCTCAAAGCAAAGCGAAGAGTCATGCGAAAACCAAGCCAAAACCCAAGAAGAAGACGAGGAGTGAGTCAGCGGACAACAGAGGTGACAAGAGCAAGAAGCAAATCCGCTGCAAGTTCCATTTCACAGATGCAGGGTGTCGAAATGGTGACAAGTGCCCATTCAGTCACTCGAAGAAGACTCCAGAGCGACCCTTTACGCCGAGGACGAGAACTCCAAGTCCATCTGGAGGAGGAGGAAACAGGATATGCTACTCGTTCAAGAACACAGGCTCGTGCTCAAGAGAGAATTGTCCTTTCAAGCATGAGGCAGCAGCTACCCCAGCTCCGGAACCAAAGGCAAAGGCTAAAGCCAAATCCGAAGCGAAGGCAGCTCCAGCGAAGCCGAATGCCAAGGCCAAGGCGCTCCCTGCGGCACCCGCCATCAGATTGTGCCGAAGGTGGAATCCATCAGCTCCGGCGATATGGAAGCGATCTTCAAGACAAGATGAGGAGGAGTCAGATTGTCCATCCGTTGACAGCGACGCTGATTCGGATTGTTCAACAGACGACGAATCCTCGGGACCGACTACGTCGACCCGAAAAGGGATCAAGCGTAATGTGACATTCGCCGATGACGTGAAGTTCATTTCTTCGTGTCCTAGAAGATCGAAGAAGGACAAAGAGCGGAAGGTGAAGTACGTCGACATGGAAGCGCTTGTCAACGATGAGGATCGCGCCGTGAATTTGGAATTCGCCAAGCACAAAGCGAGATTGAGGGCACAGATTATGAGAGACATGGTTGACGACGATGATGATCAATGTGGAGATCGAGTTTCATTCGTGCGAATCCCAGGAACGTCTCGGGTGGAGGAAGTCTCCTTCTACGACGGTGAGGATTCCATCGTTGAGCGTGAACTCGATGCTGCGCACAGCAAGCGGATCATCAATCAAGGTGTATGCAAATGCATGGTTCAACCAGTCATCCTCAAGAAGAAGATCAAGTTTCTCATGGACACTGGGTGTGGCCACGACCTCATATCTCAGAAGAAGATCGAGAAGCATAGTCTCGAGACACTCGTGACTCCAGAGCCCATATCATTTCAGACAGCAAATGGAATCACCGATACCGATCTCGTGTCGAACTTCCAGACTGAGTCGTTCGAGGAACCGATCAACGCTTACGTGTTGGACGACACACCATCGGTGCTTTCCATAGGCAAGAGATGCATGAACTTCAACTACGGGTTTGTGTGGCCACCCGGAAGGGAACCATTCATGATCAACCCGCAGGGCAAGAGGATATCTCTGTTCGTGAACGGTGACATCCCGTACATTCGCGCCGGGAGTTCCAAGTCACTTGTTCATGATGATCCGGAGGCCAAAGCGATCACCGAAATCTTCAAGAGTGTGCTAACCGCAGGTGACGTTGACGTCAGTGTCGCAGCTGCCGCTGAAGCTGCACCAAGCGAGGTTGAAGCAGAAGAAGAAGGTGACGATCATGAACGGCCTCCTGATCCTGAACCCCAAGAACCTCCTATAGAAGAAGTGCCAGAGTCCGAGGCCGGACGACCTCCGGACGACGACGAAGGAAAAGGAGTGGGTGAAATTCCATTGGACGGTGACGATGAGGTGATCATTGATGTGGAAGGCGACGGTGCGCCGAGCCGCAAGGCCAGAGTCGGAACACTGAAAGCCGAAGCTAAGACGTTGGCACATCTGTGTACTCATCGCTACCGCAACCCATATTGCGAATCGTGCATACGCGCGAAGATGAAGCACTTGCGGACACAACGAGGTGCGTTTCAACGTGTGATCAAACACTGGGGAGATCTTGTGACATTCGACTTCCTCGATATGCGCAAGGCCGCCGAAGCAGGTATCGGACTCGATGATGGAGCACGTGAAGTTCTAGTCATCAGAGACATCGCCACCAAAATGATCGCAGCGATTCCCACGGCTTCAAGGAGCACTGACGAGGTCGTCATGGCCATCAGACGCCTAATGGGAAGACGCAAGATTCATATGGCGTATAGTGATGAAGCACCAGAGTTCGATTCAGCTATGGCGCAGTTGAAGATCGTGATAGATCATTCCCTTCCAGGGAAACCCAGTAACAATTCACTCGCTGAACGATCAAATCAAGAAGTGATCAACACAGTCGCAGCATCCATGCTACACGCCGGATTACCCGCCCAATACTGGTCTTTTGCGCTGAATTGCGTGATGCAGAACCTCAACATCGAAGACGTGGAGGGCGATGGTGATTCAGCATGGAAACGTATGACTGGAAAGGACTTCGAGGGAAAAGCCATACCCTTTGGGGCCAAAGTCTTCTTCAAGCCTACGGATACAAGGCCGAAGACATATGGCAACAAGTTCGATCCAAAGGGGATCCCAGGCATTTTCGCCGGATACATCATCACTGCTGGTCAAGGATGGTCCAAGAAGTATCGCGTGTGGGACATGAAGGAATTTGCCAATGCGAACTTGTCAATGGACGCATCTGTTCCCAGGAAGTTGATGAGACCGTACGAGACAGAAGTTATCTACTTCCCAGAGGAGATAACGTTTCCCCTGAAAGCCGAGTACGAGAGGATGAACTCAACCATTGAGGGACTAAGGGACAACGTTGACCTTGCTGGCAAGGAGATAAAAGACGTCGATGACGGGGATGACGGTCCGCCTGGAGGAAATGGTGGCAACGGGGAGGATGATGATCAAGATGGTCTTCTTCCTCCACCGGATCCCGGAGAAGATCCTGACGTACAGGACATAGATCCATCTGACATAGAGACGGAGCCGTCCGGCGAAGTCTTCAAGTCAGCAGAACATGAAGCTATTGATGCTATAGGAGACAAAAGACTCGAAGAACTAGACGAAGAACTAGGTCTACGTGCAGCACCGCCTCCTTCTGAACCAAAGGTCACTGGAAAAGATCGACGATCGCCCCGCGAAGTCGGTCCAACCGGTAGACTCATCCCCGAAGGAGACATCGAAGAACCTGGAGAGATTATCAAGATCTTGAAGGAAAAGAAGTTGGCTCCCGAGGAGATTGAACATTGGAGTACGGGGAAGAAAGGGGACGGCATTGTATATCTCACCGACGATGGTGAAGCCTGCAAGATCGACAAAAGGGGAGTTCCGTACAAGATCCGAAGTGATGGTCGACGAACACTTCCTACACGGCGACCTATCCATTCCTATTCTCCGGAAGCATGGAAGAAAATGAGTGAAGCGGAGAAGAAGGCAGCGTACAAGAAAGAAAAAGCGAGACAAAGCTCGAGTTGCCAAGAAGGACCGGAAGAAGGCTGTGATAGGGAAGAAGATAGTCACCAAGATTTTGGACAACATGATCTTTCCCAAGATTGTTCCATGTGAAGAAATTGATCTGCAACTCAACGTGTCCATTGATGACGACGATGGATGGTCCTGGGCACAATCCTATGTGGATCAATACACACAAGAACAATTCTTGGCGGACGTCGTGCCGGCTGTTCCGGCACACATGGTCATGGATGACAACTGGATTCCGTCTATGCCGTGTACGACTTCTCACAGAAACGTACATCGGGAAAAGAATCAGGCAGGAGGATCATGCTTCAATGCCATGGTCACTCGACCCGTCACACGCAAGGAGATGGTCAACAACCCCAAGGCCATGGAAGCTTTCATGAAAGAATGGAAGGGATTGTGGGACCAAGAGGTGTTTGATTTCTCAACTACGCGTGAATATGACGACGTCGTCGCTGAGGCAAAGAAGAAAGGTGAGAAAGTACATATGGCGCGAGTACATGGACTGATATACGAGAAGAACTATCAGCTCAAAGAGGACGATCCTGCCAGGAAGTTCAAAGGGCGAGGTGTACTACTCGGTGATCAGGTCAAAGACCAGAACATGGAAGCCGCATTGTTTCAGGATTTGGGGAATTCCCCGGCTACGTTTGACGCCTCACGGTGGGCAGATTATTACGGATGCCTTCCTGGCAACGATGTCCAGATGGCGGATGCTATCCAAGCATACATTCAGGCGAGACTATCGGGAACTCCATGTTGGGTTGAACTGCCTGATGAAGCCTGGCATCCATCTGCGAAACGGCATAAATTCCGTAGGCCTGTGTGTCGCCTGATCAAAGCTCTGTACGGACATCCTGACGCAGGAACCATGTGGGAACAACATTGCCACACCGCGGTACAGAAAGTAGGATTCAAGCCGATTGGCGACGAATGGCCATCATTGTATTTCCACCCGCAAATGAAGCTCTTACTTGTCATCTACGTGGATGATCTCAAGATGGCAGGACCCAAAGAGAATCTACCCAAGGGCTGGGACATGCTGCGCCAAGAACTCCGATTGGAAGAAGAAACGCCACTGGGTTTGTATCTGGGTTGTCGCATCTCCAAGGGCGAGGCAACGTTGCATGACAAAACGAAGGTGCAGACCGTTACCTACGACATGGAGACGTACCTGGACATGACAGTCAAGAAGTACTGCGACGTGACTGGGTTCGATCCGACAAAATTCAAGACGGTACCATCGCCGAGTCCGGCTGAGGAGACTAAGAATCACCCAGCTCGCGCTCCGGCACAGTCAGGTAAAAGCCATCGATGCACGTGGTGTGGACACACCATGCCTGTTGATAAGGACGGTCGGCTTGTTCCGCCTCCACCTATTCCCAAGGCGCCAGAGGAAGAGGAGATCAACGAGGCTAATCGCGGCGCACTTGCTCCGCAGGCAGCAAGCATTCTCATGAAATTGCTTTATGCCGCGCGCATTTGCCGCTTTGATCTTCTGCGCAGTATCAACAATCTCGCACGCAAGATCACGAAATGGACCAAGAAGGAGGATGCTCTTCTTCATCATCTCATGGCCTATGTGCACCAGTCCAAACATCACATGATGATTGGATGGGTCGGGAACTCCTTGGAGGACTCGTCCATCGGGCTGTTTGCAGATGCGGACTATGCAGGTTGTGGAGAAAGTTTGAAATCTACCTCCGGTGCTCATTTGCACATTCAAGGTTCTCACACAAGATTTCCCTTGGCGGGACTTAGCAAAAGGCAGGGGTGCTTGAGTCATTCCACACCTGAGGCCGAGATTGTCGCGGCCGACTTTGCCATGTCACGTCTTGGATTGCCTGCTATCACGTTGTGGCAGCAGCTTGGGGGGCAAGACCCCAACTTCGTCTTCTACGACGACAACCAGACCATGATCGGGGTGATTCGCACGGGCAAGAATCCGACTATGCGTCACTTGGAACGTACCCACGGCATCTGCATTGGTTGGATGCATTCTATCTTTCAGGAAGGTTACGTTTCTCTTGCCTATGAGGTCACTGCCAAGATGTCCGCGGACATACACACCAAGTCGTTCAAGGATTCTGTGTCCTGGACACATGCGTGTCAGCTCATCAACATTTTTCCGCCGGCTCTCATTGGCTCCCAAGAGATTATGGATCTGATGCGCCCTACTCATACCCAAAGCACGGATGAGAAGGGGCAACAGCATTACTCGTTCAAGAGCGAGGTGCCTTGTTTTCCTTACACGCAGACGCCGATCCTCCCTCAGGTGTTGTATCGCGCTGGATTGTCGAGTAAGGAAGGCTTGCAAGAACATGACAGTGTGGACCCCATCCTGGTTGTCAAGTTCCCGCGCATGTTGCGGGGGCCGCCTTCCGCGTTGCCGCCTGGTCGTTACCTTCGGTCGACTTGGATTCTTCGTGAAGGGCAGTGGCACCAGATGGAGGACCGTGCTGCTATCCTTGATCAACCGGGCAAGTTCGACCGCTATGTGGAGCGTGCTGTGTTTCAGTACCATCCGGTACGGGGGCATTTGCGCCCCGCAGCTATTGCGGACGTCCTTGCGCCGCCGTTTTTGCCTCCTCCTGAACCGCCTTTGGGCCAGTCTTATGTGCGCGCCCTGCCCGCCAAATGGCGAGCGGTGGTTGTCACACTGGCGCGTGCCATCCATGGGGGGTACCAGGGCTTTACATTGCCTCTTTGTTTCAACGGCCAGTCCAAAAGTCAAGCCTCTCAATTCGGTTATGACCAATGGTCGTCAGTGTACGAGGATGTATGGCATGATGCGGCTGAACAGAAAAGGGAATATCAAGGATATGATGGAGCAATTGTGCCTCACGTGGTCAATTTCGCCGAAAACAAACCCAAGGAGGGCCTGGTGATCCAATTCCTCGACCACGATGGAGGGTTGGTCCATACTTACAAGAATCCTTACAGCCGGTGGAAATACCGTATCACTATCAAAGATGCTCCAAAGGCAGTGACGGTGTGGACATTGGTAGGGGTCGATGAGGAGAACTGGTGGAATGAGTATGCTCCAGGCAAGGATTGCATTGTGCAGCATGCTCCCGATTCTCACTATGACCCTGGGCTGCAAGTAAATGTTCTGAGTATGGGGCGAGAAGTTGACGACGCCATGTGTGCCTACCTCTTCGATGTGGTGGAAGCAAGGAAAAACAACCCTACCTCCGTGATCTTCATTGGCGCAGGGGTGTTGGGCAAGAATTCGTGGCTGAGTCGGAAAATCGCTGACAACCCTGAAAGGGCCAAATTGCGGACAGACTACCCATGGGGGGAGGTCGTCCAAAGAATTGCGCGCAGAGCGGCATCATGGGGGTTCCAAATCATCATCGAAGTACCTCCTCGAGTACCAGTCCAGGAAACCAAGCAGTACAAGGGACTTCAGGAAGATGCCATGTGGAAGAGCATCAAGATCCAAGGATGCACTCACGGGCAACGTTATACCTTTCGGGATCCTGTATCTCCCGGAACCGCCGTTGAGCTCGGCTACTGCAAGGATGAATGGGAGTACATTGCCGCAAACGTCGCGTTGCATCCTAAGTCGTCTGACGTGTGCTCGTCCAAACATTTGCACATGACCGATTCGGACGCTAAGGATCGATCTGATAAATGCGAGTTGACTAGCCAAATCTCCAGGAGATTGCTTAAAGCCTTGAAATTTCAGGCAACGGGCGATGGGAGATTGGTAGCCATGCCGTCGAAGACTGGTGGACGAAAGCCAGACCGCATGATTGTTGACCTTTGTGGCTTGGGTAATGGCTACGCCGTGCCTCGCTCGCATAACTTGCAAGGAGCTGATTAGCTCTAAGGCCGATGAGGACAGCCTTATCGGTGCGATGAAGGATGCGTGCCGGAATGACCTGCGCACACCTGTGCTATTCGTGGCATCGCTTTTGCGATCAGGTGCTGGTCCTGGAAGTAGTGAAGGGGCTTGCGTGGGGGTGAGAAACGTTCCGGTGGGAAGTACAAGGTTTTCAGAAGTGTCTTGAAATCTCTCAAACGCCTGCTGAAGAAGTGTGCGGAATTTTCCGACGTCTATTTTTCGCTTGACATGCCTTCTTCATGTTCATGTTGGTCTTGGCCAGAGTTGCATGCTCTTGTTTCAAGTGGCAAGGTGACGAAGGTTAAGATTGATGACCATGTTGGTGCTGGTGGCGATGGTGGTGGACGCAGGATCATGTTCTCTAACATGCCTGAAGCGGATCGTTTGATGGTGAGACTGGATGATTGCTTGGACCATGAATCGAAGAGCAGTTTGTTGCAGCGCATTGATGTTTCATGGCGGTCGATTGCGAGGAATGTTCGCAGCCTTGTTCGAGCTCATGTCAGTGTCAGTCACGATGCACATGAATCTGAGGACATTGCATGGCAGCAACATCAGTGTGTAGACGCTGATGAAGGGGCTATTAGACAGCCCCAACTAAGGAACAACTAAGGTCTGACCGGACGGATCGGGGAAGGGTGCCTCTTACGGAGAACCCGGAACCGTGAAGTCGAGTAGGGTGTAGGGACTTCTCTCCTACGGAGGAAGGACCGAACCCCGAGCCATGGCTGAAAGCTACAATGCCTACGAGCTGGCCTTCGAAGGAGTGGACCACGAAGAAGTTTTCCCATCTGGTGGGATGCTGCGGACGTTTCTGAAGTTCCACAAGTTCCTGGAGATGTATTCTGGGGATTCGTCGCAGAGCGTTTCGCTCCCGCCAAAGATTACGAAAGACAAAGTGGTCGACAATGATCTCATTCGCACATGGGCAGCTTTCAAAGCACCTCCGTTGGTCTTGCTGTTCACGTGTGCAAATCTGTCGCCAGGAGGGGATCTTTCCATTCGAGTCCGAGAAATCCTCAAGGCTTGCATATTTGCTGCCCCGGAGGAGTACATGGACAAGCCCTATGGGGAGATACTCGCCATGGTCATCAAGTTTGGTGGAGGTCTCAAACACATTGTTGCTGACTACGAAGGGAAGTTCAGTGCCATCACAAGATTTATGGTGGATGAGGAAGTGATCCGCGATGATGCAAAGTTGGCTGTGGTTGAACTGGAACAAGAAAGAAAACAAGTTCGGTTCGACTTGAACACTGCAACCAGGAACATCGTCAGCGCGGACGTGTACTACAATCTCGCCGTTCTCATCAACTCCGTGGAGACGCCCTACCAGACCGTGACAGACACGAGAATTCAACAATGGTATACGGTGAATCAGGACTACTACCACAAGTTGCCTATGTCAGGCAGAGCACCTGACCAATCCGACCTGTTGGGAGAGCCTACGTTATGTAGGGTGTGCAAGCTGATGTACATGTTCGCAAAGCACACTGGGTATGGGCTTCGGACCTACAACCAGGAATGCGCAGCGAGCAACGATGGCGCTACGCCAATCAACGTTCACCAGCTGGCTTTGATGATGCGCACATTGCCACAAGGCATGGGACATCCGCTCGCCTTTGCGATGAACTCACTACAGGCGTTCAGTGTCTGTCTCCACGTGCTTCATTCCTACGTATCATGGGTCGATCCACAAACTGGACTCCCGCATTACAGATGGTCTAACGACGTGCTCCCTGATTCCGACTACACCACGTATGCTTTCCTCAAGCACCATGTGGATGCCGTATGTGCAGCTCAGGACAAGAACGGTTTCCAATTGCCGGATGCGTTCCGTGGCTACACCTGGAATCAATGCGGAGTTGAATCTGGGTACGTGGTCGACTGCTCTACCAAACGCGCCACATTGGGCATATGGGAAGCGGAATTCCAACAGATGAGGGCACCAAATCCGCTTATGCAAGATGATGGCCTATTTCCGCCCAACCTTCAACGGCATCCTAGCTGGGTATACTCAACGGGGAGAGTTGCGATGCCTACGGCAAGCAACCTCGAACCGGAAGGAATCGTGCACCCTGAGCATGGAAGAACGCCGGAACAATCGCAAGGATCCGCTGCCGGACCTCGAGCCACCCCTAGCCACGGACCAAAGAGGGCAAGGACGGACGAGGCAACGGCATCGGCGTCGTCATCTTCTGCGGCACCTCCTCCACAACAACCGCCTTCGCAACCGGAAGAGGAACCATCGCAACCGACATGGGAGGAAGCTCCAATCCCCGCTGGCGCTCAGGAAAGTTGGTACCATTATGTCAACATCGATGAGAAGGGCTGTCGCTCGATCTTGCTGACGACGACCCGTGATCAAGACGAGTACCCACCTACCATTGATGAGACGCCAAAGTTTGTGGCCAACCACGACGTGGGGACCACACCAATTCAGCATTACGTCAGAAGACTGGTGACCTATTTGGCAAGGATCCGTTCCGTCTCTCAAAATGATGACAAGGGTCTCAACCTGAAGGTCTACGTGAAGCTGAGTACAAAGGTGTGGTTACGGATGTATTCACGGCTGTACCATGCATTGGCATTGGTATCATGCGTGCATCTTCCTTCTCCTCCAATGCTTACCTCGGCAGTGATGATCGAGGCAGACAGCGATCTTGTCGACAACGATGAAATTCCGGAAGAAGCAAGGATCAACACCATGAACACGCTGAACGGATTTCGCAATAGTTTGGGTATGGGTGGCAAACCTGATGCCGCGACTATGCGCTCTCAGTGCACAATCCTCGTCCAGGACTTTGACATGGTTGCAAGGACCAGGGGATCAACGCACACGGTGAGAGAGAACCTCGGCATGCATGGATGGAGCGAGATCTACATTGTGAGCCCGTCGATCACCGCAGGTGCCAACTACAACTTCCAAGTCACAAAAGGATCGTTGGAATCTGTGAATGCGACATTGGATGGCTTGACTGAAGAGCAGCTTGCAACCGTCACATTGCATTACCATCTGTCTCTCCAGGCAATCCTCATCGAGAACATGTCCTTTCCGATGAGTGAGGTCGGAGACGGAGCAGCAATTCGCACTGACTTGCAGCGACAGCTCAAGATCACGTACGTTGACCCTATCATTGCGGCAGGGAAGCGTACCACGCGCCCTCCAATTGTCAACATCAATCACGACTTACGGTTCGTTGGAGCAGCTAGCAATTACCTTCAGCACAAAGCTTCTCTGTTCAACGGTTTCCACGCGCTGGGAATGTATATTGAACTGGAGTTGCGGGCCCGAGCATGCGTGGTGATTCATGGATCTTCGTTTTGGTCAAGAATGTACAGCCAGATGAAACATGCGTCGTCAGGCGTGCATACACTGTCAGCCGAAAAGGTGCCAGCACCGGACAATCGGGTCAGGTTCAAATTGGGCTTCGCTATCTACGAGAAGCAGCTGTTCTGCGAGAAGATGGTATCCACGTGCTTTGTTGAGGCATCGAAAGTTCGCTCATGGGACGAAACTGTCCGCGCCGACTCAGTCGCTCACCCGTCGCTTGTCGAGATTTGGGAGGACAAGAGTGAAGTCAAGACGTCCACCAGGATTTCGCAGACATGGTTTACGGGAGAACAGCAGCAACAGATCAGGTCGGGTGCCCAGGGTGACACGGTCGCTGAATCGTCCACAGTCACCTGGCAGGACTTTGACATCGCCATGACCGTCCCCGAAGCCTACTACGACAACAGGCACTACTGGTTCCGGATCGACACCTATGCGACCCCGAACACCGGCTATGTCAAAGGGAGAACGTTCTATTGCCCTGGATGTGACGCAATGAAGTTGGCTGAGTGCTACGCACAGGCCTTCTTCAAGCCGACTGGAAACGGGTATCCTGGACACTGCATTGGGTGCGCGCATACTTCAGCCTTGAAGATGCAGCATCAAATCGGCTCCTTCAATGACTTGGTCGCGTCCCAGAAGTACACCTTGGCTTGCGCAAAGCACCTTTATGACCTGAGGCTTCAATTTGTGGACCCTCGCATGGACATCAAGGAGTTCCTCAAAGCTTGTGCGGAAGTGGTCTACGAAGACATTGGCAAGACGGTTTCTCACTACGGTGGTCTCCGAATCACAGCCAGTCAGGCCATCGAGTACGCGGCATGGGGAAAGGCCAAACAGTTGGCATGGGACAGAGGATACGACTCCGAAGGCAAGACATGCTACATCTGCTACTACGATGCCGGGAACTGCGCTTATGCTGGTTTCATGAGAATGCTTTTGACTCCGGAAGAGCGCCAAGAATGCTACAGAGGGTCAGCCTTGCCCAAGGAGGAACTCCTGGGTGACACGGTGGAGCTGGCGCTCGGGCTTCTTACAATTGCAATGAGACACCCAAGTCATTTTCCGAATTGGGGTGGCCTTGAGGGAGCAAATGCGTGCGTGAGGGGAATCGAAAGATCATTCTTCCGCTACGCGTCGGCCGAAGCTATCGAGCTGATCACGGTTGACTCCCCACGCAAAAGGACACCGCCCAAGAAGAATGAAGCAGTCGCTGAGATCGTCAACAACATGTCCGCTGACCTCGTGATTGATTTCACAGTGATCGTCGATGGTGATATCTACCCCGTAGAGATTGCGAGAACCGACGAGACACAGGCCGCTGACAACGTCACGGACGATCCAGGGTTCTCCGTTGCTCCACCAATACCTGCACAGGATGTAGATGTGGATGCGCAACCCGAAGAAGAACAAGGTGCAGAAGGCCCTGATCCCAGGCAGGCGATTCGTGAAGGATTTGTCGCGCAGCTTCAGGACTATGTGGGAGTACTCGCTCAGGGCGAAATGTCGGTCGGAAGCGACCGCCTCACGTTCTGTATCGCTTGTGGCAGTGATCTACACACTCTGTCCAATTGCACGGAAAATGCTGCAACCCGGGATCTGGTACTTCGAGGCATCCAGATCATCAAGGAAAGCCTTCTTCGATATCCACGTCGAGTACCTCCACAAGAGGCTGAGCCAATGGACGTTGACACCACAGACCATGTGAGTGTTGCATCCTCGGACCGACGACCCAAGGCCAAAGCCCGACCGCGACGCGGAGGCGAAGCCGTACGGGGTGATGTGGTCTTGATCCGTTATGAGAACAAACACAATCTCTGCACGGATGTGGAGAACCGTCGGGGCCTACATGATGCTTGTGGCGTACCACTGCAGGAATCGGGACCAGAGAATAGCCAGCGGGTGGTGGACCTCATTGAGCAGCTTTCGGACCATCGCGACCGACGCCTACCTCAACGAGGAGACCGTCCTAGCTTTGCTTATGATGATACCACTCAGGGCTACACCAATGCAGGCTACGAATGCATCGGCGGCGGAAGGCCAATCCGGTGCGGGATTCTCGACCTGATCCCAACCAAGGGTGCAAGCTTCATCAACAATCGATGGGACATCGTGAATGAAGTTGTCCTTCGCAACATCACCCGTCAGCGCAGAATAAACGCGGATTGGGCGCTATCATGCATCCAATCTGACCTGCGTCATAGAATCGCCAGGCGCCCAGGCTCGGAATGGCTTGACAATAGGTGCCAGGTGGCATTCAGCAGCGTCATTCGATGTGATGAAGGAGGGTGGGTGCTGATCGAGGACTTGGTGAGGCATGAGCAACTATGGACCCATGAGAGCAGACGCATCACCGAAGCGGTCTCAAGGACCGATGAGCAACAGAGGAAGAGAGTGTACAATGAAAGACTTCAGCTATTGTTCCAAGGGAACATGCTCGCAGCCACGAAACGCCATAAGGCCAAGATTCGGTTGCAGTTCCTGGGAGTGAGAGTGAAGGACCCCGGCACGGAAACTCTTGGATCAGCAGGTTCGAACATGTTGGTATCGGTTCCTGACCAGATCACGGAGATCCAGAACAATGATCGTTGCCGGCACAGCCAGAGGTACCTGAACGTTTGCAACGGCTGGGTGAAGCCATGGGCAGTTCGGGCTACAAGTGGTCACTCTGCGCACTCAGATCCCCAGAACAATTTGCTTCAGTTGGACAAGAACAGGTTCGCAATATCTCCATCTATGACCCTCTTGCAACGTCTTGGAGGCGCGTTCCACGCTACGGCATGCCGCAACTTGGATTCCATTGTCACGCAAGGCATCATGCCTGGTTCGGAGGACCCCGACGGGGACTTCGACCATAGGCGCCAATTTCGAGGCAACCAAGGCGGCAGACTCCACAGCTATTGGGGGGTGTTTGCACCGTTCGATCACCGGAATGCGACGACCAAGATGCGGGTACATGGACGAGATGCCAAGCACATGCCACTGGCGGTCCTCCATGTCCCATCGCAGGACCTTGCACGAGAAGATGGACGTATCACAGACAGCGGCATCATGATCGTTGGCCGAACGATACCGTTCCAGTTCGTCAAGGAGGTATGGTTTTGCGTCCCGGATCCTCAAGATACGCACTCTTTCGCTCTGGTGGAAAAGATCTACGATGAACGGTTGGAGAAAGAGCTGGTGTTGGACTACAATGCATCACCATTGCTCCCTGAGTTCGAGAGATACCGAACGCCAAGCAAGATCATGGAATTGCTTTGCGAGATGCCTCCTGGACCCCACGACACCAGCAAGGAGCAGATCATTCGAGACCTTACGACTGTCCTGGAGTCCCACAGGGAGAACACGGTTCGGCATCACTACATGGACAAAGGGATCAAGTTTGTCATCAAGAATTGGCGACCCGAAGACCTACGCAGAGACGAGGATGGAAGGAGAATGAGGGTGTGCCCGGCATGCTACAACATCGTTCCAGCATGCTTCTCCCGATGCACGTCTTGCTGGTCACAATTCGTTTCTAGCGGATATTACCAAGGTTCTCCACAACGGGAGACTCCTACGGAGATCCCCAGTGACTTCATTGCTCAGACAATGGAAGCCGCGGCAGCAGCAGTGCCTGAGGCGCCCGAAGAGGAGCAGGAAGCCATGGAGGTAGAGACCGTTGCGGAACCTGAGGAAATCCCAGAACCATCTGTCATCGCGGAGGACGATCCAGAACAGGAACCTGATGAAGAAATGGACATAGAGCCAGGAGAGGACTTTGATGACGCAGTACCAGATGCAGTTGCACAGGAACGCCGTCCTGTCTTCATTACCGGCCAGTCTTTGAACATCGATCCTGAGCTACAACTCGCACGTACCGCCATGCAACCATCCTACTACTCAGGGAAGCGAAATGCCCATTGCATTGACGCCAACATGGTCGCTCTTTCGTATATGGCTTTCGTGGTATGCAGGACCATCTACAAGGCTTGGTCAGGCTTCGCGAAGTGGGCTACTATGCCGTTGTTTCAGATGAAGGAGAATTTCGCACTTGGCCAACGTTATGATGTGCTTGGAAAGTGGGGATCATTGGCTGTAGTGGACAGAGAGACTGGTGTGAGCAGGGATGTGACTGATGAGGAGATCATTCGCTTTGCCAAGGAACCTGAGAACCTCAAGCAGTATGATCCCAACGGGACTTACACTTTGAAGCGCTTCCGGACGAATCAGATGCTTTCTTTGCTTACGCGGGGAGCCAACATGATGGGGATTGGCAGGGACAACTTCAACCCTACTACGTACTTGAAGAGCAACAGGGATGAAGATGTGAAGGCTATGCACTTTTGTTGCCTGAACGTCCTGTGCGAGGTGATTCCGATGGTGACAGGACACCAACAATTCTCAGTGCTACGACCAACGCCAACTGGACCGGTGGACTTCTTGTACATCGACCCCGTCGGTATCCTGCTGACTCATGCTGATCATTCAGTCCAGACCATTGGATTGCTGGTGGACCACAATGTGCAAATGCCTGCGCATTTCATGGACAGATTGAACAGATCCAAGGCTGAGAGACAGCAAAACCCGACGACCAAGCGTACTGAAGCCCTACACCACATTTCGGCCGCTGACTATCTCCCTCCAGGTGGTACTTCCATCCTGGACACGCCTGTCACAACGGAGGAACGTGCAAGCGCTTCTTCGGCCAAGGGACCTTCAAAAGGGCGTGAGAGAACCGGAGGTGAACAGCATGGAGGCTGGAACGCCAACACCTACTATGACTACACCGCCGGCAAAGGCCGAAACAAAGGCAAGGACAAAGGAAAGCAAAGGGAACAGTATCCAGAGGAAAACCTCCGGCCCTGGGACCGCGATCCTGCGACCACGCGAAGATGGAGATGAATCAACGCTTGGTCTTCCTCGCCTATCAGTTCGTGACCTCTGAGCTTCGCCCATGGAATGCCATCGCGAATGCTTCTTTCTTCGGTGACGCCTGATTCGTTTGCCATTTCAGGGGATCGTTACTGACGTAGATGAGTGTCACAACGTTTCTAATTGGGATGCAAAGCTCTGATTTTCAATGTCAACGTTGCGGCGGAACATTTTCTGTTGTCCTATCGTGCCATCTTCCGGGTGAGCAGCGTCGGAGACGCAACTCATGGGGGGTGCGAACGGACTGCGATGCCTTGTCAAGTTCTAAGGTGTCACTATAAGAGCTGTGAGCAAGACCGTGTAAAGTGCAAGAGAAGGGGGCACGCTACGCGTCCCTCGACTCTAAGGGGGCACGCTACGCGTCCCTCATCTTTACCTTTCTATGTGACCGCCCACGCAACGTTTGGCTCAAGTCAATGCCCATAGCTAAGTGCTATAAGTGTCTTCTATCCTGAGCAATCAGAGCTATCCCGTTGCACAGACGAACCGCCGCCGGCAGTGAGTGCAAAAGGAACGGCCGCCGGTTCTGCCTGCATAGGATTGCACGTGTGGAAGTGGGAGAGAGACAGGATCCAGTCTGTGGAGAGTGCAAGCCAGCCACACCTACATTCATTACAGCTCTGGTGGGGAGAGCAGCAACCTAGTCGAGATCAATCCCCCACGCATAAATAAATATATGCGGCAATGCACCCCAACACCCTGCTCTAATCATTGAGGCCCCGCTTCAACCCGTCAAACCCTCGAACCCCCAAAGCCTAAAACCCTTAGAGCCCTAAACCCTCAACCCTAAGCCATAAACCCTAAACCCTCGACCGTGAACACTTAGAGCCATAAACCCTCAACCCTGAACCCTGAGCCCTTTAAACCCTAAACCCTTTAAACCTTAAACCCTTTAAACCCTAAACCCTTTAAACTCCGAGCCCTTTAAACCCTGCCTTGAAACCCTAAACCCTTTAAACCCTAAACCCTTTATACCTTGAACCCTTTAAACCCTGAACCCTTCAAACCCTGAACCCTTTAAACCCTAAACCCTTTAAACTCGAAACCCTTTATATAAACCCTTTAAACCCTTTAAACCCTTTAAACCCTAAACCCTTTAAACCCTAAACCCTTTGAGCCCTAAACCCTTTAAACTCTAAACCCTTTAAACCCTGAACCCTTTAAACCCTGAACCCTTTAACCCCAAAACCGAAGCCCTCAATCCTCGTGTTCCTGGGCCCAAGGTTGGCCCTCCACCGCGCCGGCATCGCAGCGGCGGCAGCGCATCGTCGGATGCTTCCATGCCTCCTGGAGCCTGGGTTTAAACTACTATTTGCTTAAGAACCCCCAAAAAATAAAAAGTATATTCCTTATGGGGGTAATATAGGGATTATTATTTTTTTGGGTGTTTCTTAAGCAAATAGTAGTACAGGAATTTCGGGGTTTAGGGTCCAGGGTTTTAGGGGTTTGGGGTTTAGGGTTAGGGTTTAGGGCTGAGAGGAATTTTGGCTAAGGTTTTGGGCTTTGGGGTTCAGGGCTTCGAGGAATTTGGGTTCAGGTTTTGGGGTTTAAGGTTTAGAGTTCAGGGTTAAGAGGGAGGCACTTGGGAGTTTGAGAAAAGAAGGGATTCCATCTAAATGGACCCTAAGCTGTCAGAAGTTGCCAAGTAGTGTCCTGATATGAGCCATGGCCGCCCCCTGAGAGCCCCCTACCCCTCAACTGAGGAACCTGCATTACTCTATACTTACTATAGGGACCCTATACGCCGAGTTCTGTTGGGCTCGCTGGTTTTTGCGCAGTGATGATTGAGCCTGTACCCAATGCCATTTCAGGCTTTAGGGTTCCGGGGGTTTTAGGGTTTAGGAGATGGGTTCCGGGACTATACGGAAATAGATTACACATTAATCAGTCCCCTCGTGCTATTCCACTGAGAACTACGGCCAGTGATATGACTTCAGACCTTATGCGACATCGGGCGAAGCTCTCAGCCTCTGAACCGGAGACCCCACAAGCCGGACCTTAAAAGCCCTGAACCATGAGACCTATACCTTGAAGCAGACCTTTTAACCCTTTGACTAGGACCCAGAGTAGGCCCTTATTCCCTTTTTTAGGGTTCAGGTTCCCTTATAACCCCCTTTAAACCAAAAAGGGCACCCTTCTTATTCCTAGGTTACTCTTGGGTCTAGACCTTGGAGCAGACCTTTTAACCCTTCTGACATGCTATAAACCCCCTACAGAACCGATAGAACAGTAGAGCCCCACAGAGCAACCTTACTTGGAGGGTCGGGGGACTTAGTAACTGGCCATTTTGAGGACTTATAAGTACCATAACCCCAATTAGGGTCCCTTTTAGGGTGCTTATCAGTCTACTTGCTACCTACCTAGTCCCCCGACCCTCCAAGTAAACACTTTCTTCAATCCTTTATAAAGCCTTTGCAGTAGTCTCCGGGCAGGCCTTTCCCTTCGAGTCGGGACTCACGGGGGCCGACCGGCTGCCCAGCCTCGTGCGGTTCCTGCAGGACCTCGGGCACCATAGAATTTTCAGGCGTTTTTTGTAAAGGTCTTTTTGTTTTCTGCTCTCATAATAAGGGCTGTGTAGGGTTTCCTCCAATTCTGGCACGGGCTTTATGGGTTTTAGGTCATGAGGGGGGTTTATCGGTCATATATATATATATATATATATATATGCGCATCTATGTGTGAGGAGTCTTTACCAGAGCCTCGTAGGGGTTTCAGAAGGTTCTTCTTAGCTGACCTTGGGTGTGGACTTTGGGCTCTTTCCCCGAAGGCTGCTTGTGCTCCGAAGGGCTTCGTTTAAGGAGCACGCACGGTCGTTGAGGGTTTAGGTGGGGCTTTAGCATTTTATGTCGTGGTTTATAAACCCTAAACCCTAAAGGGTCGTACAGCATAGGGTTGACGGGGGGGGGGCCTTGATGCAGTGCCGGAGCTCGGAAGAGAAACTCCGAGAAATTCCGAAGAAACATGAATGCCCACACCCGAAACCCTAACTCCTAATCCATTCAGGACCTAAGCCCAAAGTAAACCCAAGCCCTACACCCGAAAACCCTGCACTCTAACACCCGACACCCCTAACCTGGAACCCCCAAATCCTAAACTCCTAATCTAGAAGCCTAAATAATTAGCAGAAATCACCAGGGACACACGGTAGGATGGCATGCACTTGTACAGATGTGCATGCTAACTACAACATTTGGCTCAAGATAAAAAAGGTGCCCTTGTGAGTTGGGGTTTCCTTTGTCTTGATTGCTTCAATAAGCACGGCTAAAACTGATTCTAACGGAATCTTTGGGTTATCAGCCGTAGTGCTCTGACGCGTTCCTTAAGTGTAGGAACAATCCATATATCTGCCATTTCGTCCGCTCTTCGTTTTCTCTGAGCATTTGAAAGCGTGTCGCTATTGGCATTACATATTCCCTGCCAGACATTTTGTTGGAGCAGGCCAGTGGATGCTACCACAGGAGCCTCCTGGACCACCGCCGAGGAGCGCCACACATCGGCCCAGAGGAGGTAAAGCAAACAGGCGCAAAATCCGCCGAGAAGCGAGGATTGCTCAAGAGCTAGCAAGGCTTAACGTGCCATTGTTGGTTGATCTCCAAGAGGACGAGGAGGAAACTGCAGGAGTAGGAGCCGCTTCGGTTCGCTCCTCGGCCTCCTCAGCGAGTGCAGCGGCTCTCGCGCCTCCTGTGGAGGCCGAAAGCGAACCGGAGCGCTTCCAAGTTGCATTTACCCAGGTACGATCGCTTCTTGATTTGGAGCCGCCGGGAGAAGTTTTTGGGGTACTTCCGCTTCGTGACGTCTGCAATTTTGCAGGGGACAAAGATCGGTTGATTTTTTCTGGGGGAGATATCCAAGGTGAAGGCAGCCATTGGGACGATCAGCAAGTCCGAGACTTTAGAGCCTTCATTGCTGGGGCTGTGTCAGTGGATTATTATCGTACCCTCTCTGTGCCACAAAAGAACGCAAGTCGTGGTGATATTCCTGGAACTGAGCGCACCGTGATCCCGGTGGAAAACCTTCAGTTTTTGGCAACACTCACCAGCAAGGGCTACAAGTCCGTACTTCTCAGCTTTGTTGGTGCAAGATCTTGCGACGCATACGTTGAGGACTTGCTACGCTCGGGCGTCTGCAACCTTTTTACTTGCGCCCTGGTCGTGACAAAGAAGACAGGCTGGCGAGGGAAAAGCCATTATTTTGCGGACCTTCAGCTGAAACACCACTTTGACGACGCGGAAGAGATCATTAAGGAGTTTCGCCAGTGGGGTCAGCCAATTTCTGAGGTGTCCAGGCAGAAGCCTTTGAGCAGCTACACGGGTGTCATCGACGATTTGCTGTGTCAGTGAGAAATGGAGTCCACACCACCGATCTTGACTAGTAGTTCCAGTGGTTCTGCTAGGGGGAGGGTGAGGAGTAGGAGTCCAAATCAAACACCAGGTATGGCAGTAGTGCCCAGCCTCAGGACTGGAAGTGCCCCTGCCATAAGCCCCAGTACTGAGACAGTAACTTCCAATACCCGATCCTCGGTTGAAAGGGTTCCTTTGTTAAGGGCAAATAGGCCTAGGAACTTAGGTCCCTCCCTTGACACAGCAACCCCAGCCTTGGGAGCGCAGTCACCGCATTACTCCCAGACCAATGTGGATGCCAGATCCTTGCATGTGGGCGCCACGCCAGAACAGGTGATAGGTGTTGTGCATGAGGTTGCATCGGAAGCCGAACGCAGACACTTAAATGTGTTAGGGGAGGTCCAGGCAAGGCACGAGCATGACAGAAACTCCATAACTTCCGAAGCCATTGCCCAACTTGAGCACCAAAGGTTGCAATATGAGGGTCAACTTAGGGAATTGGGTATACGACTTGAGCAGGAGACTTTGCGCAGGGCCACTGCCGAAAGGTTAGTAAACTCCCTGCAGCAGGAAGCTCAAAGCTATCAACATCGAGCGGATGCCAAGTTTGCCCAAATGTCTGAAACGATCCAATCCCTGAGCCAAGAGCTTCAGCACATTAAAGCCTGGCAAGCGCAAGGCTCCCCCGAGCTTTCGCCCAGCGGCCGTGCAGCGGTTAACGCGCCGGCGCGCACAGTCCAGATGCCTACTGTGCCACGGGGTGATGTGTTTTCAAGGTTGGCCAAGACTTTTGATGAGTCCTTGTACCTTGAGAGCTCGCTGGATTTTCAGGGAAGGGTTCCGCGTGAAGTGGTTGCGCAAGAAGGGCTCCAGAACCCTTCGGCCGAATTGGCCGTTTCTCAGGGAAAACCCGAGATTCCGCCGGGACCCCCACCGAAGCAGTCTTCCAGCAGCTCCGCCCAGGTCCCAGAGGAGACCCTGCAGCAATTGATAGGTGCCGTTAGCATCCTTCAGGAGAAAGTCCAGTCACTTTCCTCTCCTGCACATAAGGGCAACAAGAGCTCAAGCTCGAGTGCAGCATCCATCAAAGGTCGCACTTCGAGCAGCAGTTCAGACTCAGAGGAGCTTGTTGAGGACTTTAGCCAACCTAGAAAACCCGTTGCGAGTCATGCGGATCCTTATGAGGCTGAGAAGCAAACAATGAGAACGAAGCATTACGACAAAATCAAGATCACTCACTTTCCCAAATCAGCAGCGGATCTTCGAAGCTTCCGTAATCAGCTAATGGCTAGCGCTGCCCAATTCTGCAAGGGTTCAGAAGCTGGGCTACATGCATGGCTAAAGGAGGCAGAGGAATGCTCGGCTGCAGACCTCAACAAGTCTTCATCGTTCCCAGTGCTTGACAGGGTTCTTGCAGCCAAGTTGATTGAGCAGGCAAAGGGTTCTCAGTTTGCGTTGGAGTTTCAGTCGATTCAGGAGAAGGCGCTAAAACGGGGATTTCAGCCGAAAGGCCGAGTGCTATTGCATACTATCGTCAAGCGCTTCAAGCTTCAGAAGGATCGTGGAACAACCCTGACGCAACAGCACCTTCTGGGAATCAAACTTGCGGGATCTTCAACTGCTCAGCTCGAGGAGTTTAAGAATCGGGTTGATTATGTTTTGGGTGCTTTAGAAGAGGACGAGATGCCTTCAGAGAGTGCAATGCGCTCATTCCTGTATGAGCAAGTCAAGAACGTCCCAAAGCTCCAAATTCAGATTGACAAGTTCCGATCAGCATCAGTTGGTTCGTCAAGGCGCTCATTCAAGTGGTTGTACCACAAGCTCGCTGAAGTCATTGATGAGGCCCATCACGACAGCAATCACGCGTCTATTACTGCTAGTTTGTCTGCAAAGGCTTCAGGTGCCGCAGCAAAGGTTGAGGATAAGCCTGAAAAGCCTGCTAAGCCCAACAAGCCGAGCAAGCCGGAGAAGCCCGACAAACCGAATCCAAAGGCAACCCCTGCAACGCCCATTGCACCAGCGCCTAAGGCAAATCCGAAGGGTAAAGGAGAGGGCAAGTCATCGGAGCCAAAGGCCAAGGCACCTATGTCTAAGGAAGAGAAGGCGAAAACGCCATGTCTTTTCTTTCCTACTGGCACATGCTTTAGGAACAACTGCCCGTACCTCCATGACGCCAACAACCCTCACCCTAATCCCAAAACTGGTGCCAAAGCGAAGGCCAAGTCCAGCACGCCTTCAAAAGCTTCAGCCGCGTGTGCAATCGTTGCATCTACCGTTGGCCATGCCCAGGGTGACCGTGCAGTGAATTGTGCGCCTGAGCCGGGCGGTGCAAGTAAGGTTGGGAATGGGCTAAGCAGTTGCAGGAAAGTTGCCAAATCCGCTTTGTTTGGGAGGTCGCTTGGCACTCGAATGTTGGCCTTGATGACGGCTACCCTTTCTGCACCCTCCGTTCCATGCCATCCGCAGTTCGTTTCCCACGGTAATGGGACAGCCACGGTTAGCTGGTTGGGGGATACAGGCGCTGGAAGGTACATTGGTTCGCTAACTGATGTGCAAAATGAGCCGAGTCTGAGCGATAATATCGCTGCCACTGGAAATCCAGTGCTGTTCTCAACAGGTGGTGGGGACAGGCCGTCAACAGATTCAGTGAAAGTTCAGGGTGATTTGGTCACAAATGATGAAGTGTACTTGTTAGAGGGGAGTCCTTGGGCAATGTGCATTGGAGACCAAGTCAACTCTAAGGGAAAGGCGTTCCTGTGGTTGCCTGATGGGTCAGGTCAAGCCAAGCCTTTCTTCGTAGAGGACACTGATTCGTTGCGCGTGCATTGCCCAACTGCCAACCGCCGCTATGCTGATGAGCTCCACCAGAATGTCCCTATCTTTAAGGAAATCATTCGCATCTCCCACATGCCTGCGTCCGCAGATTCACCCGAACCGGCCTCAGCGGCTTCGGATCCTGAACCTCCCTGTGCAGCGGTTGACGCGCCAGGAGAGGAAGCAGTAGAGGTGGAAGAGGACGATGCGCGTACAAAAGATGAAAGGCTAAAGGAGATTGCAAGGAGTGTTGAGCACCAGCTAACGCACATTCCTAAGAACAAGTTTTGCAAAACATGCATGCGCTCCAAGCAAGATGCGTTGCCAGCACGTGCACTTCCGATTGAACATTCTTTGACGGACGGTGAAGCAAGTGAGTCATTTGGTGACCGCCTGCATGTTGACCATGTAATCGTCGCCAAAGGCCGTATGGACAGGAACCTGTTTGGTTTGCATGGGGAGAGAGTTTTTCTCGTAGCTGTTGATGACCACACGGGGTTCATGTTGGCGTACCCTTCACGTTCAAAGTCGAGTGGCGACAGCGCTAAAGCCTTGCGCCACTTCATTGGTCGTCGCAATGCCGTTGAGCTTCACAGCGATAATTCGCTTGAGCTTGAGGCTGCAGCGGATGAGCTAAAGCTCGTCCACCCTACGACAATTCCATACCGACACACTTCAATCATCAATAGAAGGATTCGGACCTTAGAGGACGTTTCCCGATGTGCTTTGTGCCAGGCTGGTCAAGTTAAGAGCTTATGGCCACTTGCCGTCCAGTACGCAGCAACCGCGTTATCCCTTGGAGAACCTTGGGAGGCATTGCATGGCGCACCGTTCTCTGGAAACAAGTTCCCTTTCGGTTCCTTGGTGTACTTTAGGCCCCAAGCCAAAGTCACTAAGAAGGTTGAGTTAAAGACTGTAGCCGGGATCTTTGTTGGTTGGAGGGTTGAGCCGGGATGTGGTTTTAAGAAAGCCTACAAAGTTCTTTCGCTGGAGCAGGTCAAAGACCTGTTGCTGGGAAAGGTTGAGGTAACCCCTCAAACGGCCATGACTGTCTATCAGGATGAGGTCCGCTATCCACTAGCGGAACTAAAAGACAAGGGTGAACTCAGGTTAAACCTCCAAGAGATGACCCTGGATCCTGAGGACTACCCCGTAGATGAAACCATCGAGGGGAGAGTCATGAGCCTCACCATCCCAGAACACCCAGCTGAGAGTAAAGCCTTGACAGGTAATTTCCGAATCACCGAAGCACGTGTTCTTAAGCACGGGCCCACTCCTGAATGCAACGCTTGCGAAGGATTGCCAGTTGAGCATTCTAAGGAATGTCGGGATAGATTCGCTACTTTGTTGGCCGAGAAACTGCATGAATTTCCAGATGGAGTGGACCGCAACCATGACTCGTGGGTGTTAGAGGGCGAGACACTGACTAGGTATCATGTGCAGCAAAGGAAGCACTTGTTTACGCCTAAAAAGGTTAAAGGTATCCCAGTTCCGCCTGAAAACCTCCTACCTCACAGAGAAACGTTCCTCACCTACGAAACTGGTGAGAAGCAAGAAGTGATAAGCGAGGATTGGCATGCCGAAGACGGGACCAAACCCATGACTGCAATGTGGACTGGTAAAACCGTGTTCTTCCTCAAAGACCCTGTCCCTGCTGCATCCGTGAAACCGGAGGCTACAACGGCGGCCGCAGGAACTGCTGCCCCGCTGAATGCAGCCCGTGCAGCGGTAACGCGCCGGGATACAAGTTCGGAATCAGGGGGGTGTTCTATCAGTCAAGACAAGTTGTCAGGTTATGGAAGGTTCTACGAATTCTGCCGTACGCCCAGTTCCAACTTGAGTGTTGTTGGCGAGTCTCTCGGACTCTCGTACGTCCGCCTTGCACATGAGCATGCAAGCATGCTTGACACGAATAATGTCAACCAGTTGTTGCAGCAACTCGCGGAGAGTGAAGGTGTAGACCTGTGGGGTTCACTTCCTTGCTTACCTTGGAGCCATTGGAATCGGCTGAATAGTTGGCGCCTTGGTCCAAAGTCCCGCACCAGACTCACGTGCAAGCAAGATGAGTCCAGAAGGTTGGTGAGAGTTTTCATTCTTGCTGCAAGGATCGTTCTGCGGAATCATGGTCGGGTTCACTTCGAATGGCCGGAAACATGTGCAGGTTGGCAGCTTGACGAGCTCCAAGGTTTCATTCATGAAGCCGGATTGCACCTTTGCACCACCAACGCGAATGCCTTTGGATCAACCGGCAAAAGGTCGTGGACGATCGCCACGTCCTGCAAAAGACTTGCCGAAGCCATCAACCTCAAGAGAAGTATGAGTGACAAGACAAGTCATCATATCTCCGATCTTGAGTCTCGCATTGCAAGCTCCGCGCGATATCCACTGCCCATGTGTTCGCTTGTTATGCAGCATTTGTTTCCGGACAAGTTCCACGCGTCAGTTCCGGCCATGCCTTGTCACACCTTTGTCCAGCATGAACATGTCAACAAAGAGGTACCGATGCCTCACGTGTTTAGCGCAATCCATCAACTCATTGAGCGCCGAGAATGGATCAAAGATCCAGCTGCGCTAGCAGAGGCTAAGAAGGAGGCCGAAGGATTGATAGCAGAAGGGACTTGGAATTACGACGAAGTGATTCCTCGAAGTGAACTTGTTGCAGAAGCTAGAGAAAGCGGAAAGAAAATACACATAGGACAGTTGATGACAATCATGTCTTGGAAACATGCGGAAAATCCTGACTTGAAGAAACTGAAAGCCAGAATAGTGTTTCGTGGAGACAATGTGAGAGACGAATGTGGAGAGTACGCCATCTTCCAAGAGATCCGAGTTACGCCCACTGCAATCAGCGGTGTAAACTTGAATCTCATGTACGGGTGCCTTAAAGATCACATGACAACCCAGTCAGACGTGATCAAAGCCTATGTTCAAAGTTGGCTCCAAACTCAGCATCCCACTTTCGTTGAGCTTCCGCCAGAACTAGTGCCGCCGCAGTTCGCACACATCCACCGTCCATGTGTAAGACTGTACAAAAGCTTGTACGGGCACCCCGAATCGGGAGGGCACTGGGCGAGGAAATTTGCTTCTGTCGCAAAGGCCCTAGGAGGGGTTGAATCGTCCACGCATCCAAGCTCCTTCTGGTTTGCAAAAGAACGACTACTCCTAACCTTGTACGTTGACGACATGATTGTCAGCGGACCAAGTGATCAGCACAAAGGGTTTTGGAACAAAATGAAGACGATGTTAAACATCGAGGACCCCACTCCGGTTTCAAGGGTATTAGGTAGGGAGCATCTTGTAAACAGGAGCCTCGCAGAGACTTCAGTAGAGTACGACATGAGCGACTTTGCAGAGTCTGCTTGTGAAACGTACCTGAAGCTCGCAGGAGGCATCGCCTTAAAGCATGCCCCCACGCCTTTTCTGGTAGACTCCGCGCTCCCTGAACAGGGTTGGCAAGTAAAAGGAGCTCTATCAGAACACGCCGCCAAGGTACTCATGAAGTGCCTTTGGCTTGCCCGCTTGTCACGCCCTGACCTCCTCCGTCCAATTACGGAGTTGAGCCGACGCATAACGCGCTGGTCGTCCAACGACGACCGCAAATTGTACAGGCTAATGTGCTACATATCCTCTAGTAAAAGCTACCGGATGAGAAGCTACATAGGGGATCCTACCGATAAGCTTGAACTGGTCCTCTACACCGATGCGGATCATGGAGGTTCAATAGAGCACGGGTATAGCACATCAGGGGGGCTGTTGGCAGTGCAAGGGCCACGGAGTTGGTTTCCGATCAGTTGGCTTTCGAAACGTCAGACTGCTGTAAGCAGAAGCACGACAGAAGCCGAAGCAATTAGCTTAGCTACAGGTCTGTTTGACGAGGGTCTCCCAAACCAAGAGTTCCTCTCGCGAATTCTGGGGCGCAGTGTCTTATTGCGTTGCAAGCAAGACAATACTGCGACCATACAGGTCATCCGTAATGGCTACTCCCCGCGCCTACGACACGTGAGCAAAACTCATAAAATCGACCTAAACGGTCTTTATGATGCTTTCCGTGAGGCCGACACAGTGTTGGAGCATGTCAGGACCGATGCTCAAGCAGCAGATGTGTTCACCAAAAGCCTTCCAGGGCCTAAATGGTTGCCAGCTCTGCGAATGCTTGGCATCAACCCAGCCGCCCAACCTGTGCAGCGGTGACGCGCCAGGATAGGTGATTTTTCCCCTAAGTGGTTGCATGTCAGCACCCAAGCACAGAAGCACCGCTGGAGCTTCGTGAGCACTTTGACCATTGGGATGATGTGCTCCGATGTTCGCGTTGCTGGAATCAGAAGAGCCCGATTCCTGGGTGAATTTATGTAGGTCTTAGGTCCCTTGTAAACTTTCATTGTGACTGTAGGGCTGTCAAACAGCGATGCTTTTGTACAGACTCCCAAGGCGCCCCGAAATACACGGGAGCATGCAAATCCATCGCCACCTTGTAGCCGTAGCAATACAGCTACACTTTGCAAACTGGTGATCTGTAAAGTAGGCTCTTAACCGATGGTGACTCGCCTAAGGGGGGAGCAGAAATCACCAGGGACACACGGTAGGATGGCATGCACTTGTACAGATGTGCATGCTAACTACAACATTTGGCTCAAGATAAAAAAGGTGCCCTTGTGAGTTGGGGTTTCCTTTGTCTTGATTGCTTCAATAAGCACGGCTAAAACTGATTCTAACGGAATCTTTGTAATTACCAACACTATTGATACAGTAGGCTTCCTTTTTATAGCTATGCTATTGAAAAGGAACCCAAAACCTTATTCTAATTATTTAGGCCCCTACATGACTCATAGGAGGCCAAAAGGGGTTTTAGCCTATGGGGGTTTAGTAGGGATTAGGGTTCCCATAATAAGGTTCATATTAAGGAATCCCTACCCCAAGAATCTTAAACCCCCCTTTTGGCCTCCCATCAATTACGCCCGGAAACCCTAAAACCGGAAACGACTCCTGCAGGAGACTGCGAGCTGCGGCATCTTCGACGCCTGGAGTCGCTTGAAAGTCTGGGTTTAGGTTTTAGGGTTTAGGGTTTCGGGTTTAGGCTTTGGGGTTTAGGGGTTTGGGGTTTAGGGCTTGGGGTTCAGGGGTTTGGGGTTTAGGGTTAAGGTTTAGGGTTTGTGGCTTTGGGGTTTAGGGGTTTAGGGCTTAGGGTTTAGGGCTTAGGGTTTAGGGTTTGTGGCTTTGGGGTTTAGGGGTTTAGGGTTTGGGGTTTGGGGTTTAGGGTTTGTGGCATTGTGGCTTTGGGGTTTAGGGTTTAGGTTTGGGGTTCAGGGTTTAGGGTTTAGGGTTTGTGGCTTTGGGGTTTAGGGTCTGGGGGTTGAGTGTTTAGGGTCCAGGGGTTTTGTAAGGCTGGGTCGGACGGAGGGTGTGCCCTTGGTGTTCTCTGCTTTTTCGTTGTTCATGGCTTTCTGTGCATTCCTTTGTTTTTGTTGGGGTGTGTGATGGTTTAGGGTTTAGGGTTTTGGGGTGACTTGGGGGTTTTCAGGTGCTCTGAGGAGGTTTCAGGGGCTTGCAGAGCATCTTTCCAGGAGGGACTTGAGGAAGAGAAACTCTCGAACAACTAAAGTCTAATCCCGGATAGTTTTCGAAGAAGGAACTCCAAACCCTAAAGCCTAAACCCCTAGCCAAAAGCCGAAGCCCTGAACTTAACCCGAAGGAACCTGCCAGATCGCGAGTCTAAATGTGCAGGCTTCTATCCCGTGGTCCTGATTTCCAGCTTTCAGGTGAAGTGTTCCTAGCTTGAAGCTTGCGGGTTTAGGGCCTAACCCGGTTACCCAGCCACAAGACTTGATAGGTTTCAGAAACAAGAGGGCGGGATTTTGGAGCCGAAACAGCTGAAACCCAAATCCTGAAGAAGATTCGACGAGAGGTCCCTTCCTGGCCTCACTGGCGGAGGGTGTCGCATTGTGGCAGCAGGACAGGAAAGGAGAGGGTTTAAGGTTTAAGGTTACTAGGGACTTGTGGTTCGGTTAGCTAAGGGTTGAGGGGTTCAGCGTTTTAGGGCTTTTGGATCTCCGTGGCTTTAAGGCTCATGGGCCGAGGGGCTTCTTGGGGTGGCATACTTGTAGGTCGTGCTCCGAAAAAGGCTCGACCATGTGAGGTCCGTCTTCCCCGAGACTACGCTGATCTTATCTTCTTCAGGTTCCCTGCCAGCCATGAGAGCTGCTTCTGGGTTCTCCTTAGGACTCTTGCTCTCGTCGTTCATCGTTTATATAAACTGAGGGTTATTCATGAACCCTGTTGTTTTCTTGTGGGTGCAAGGGGCTGCTTCTGGAAGAGTATACGTGGCTGCTTATGGAAGAGTATATAAGCAGCGAGAAGATTGTTTGTCGAGGAGCAACATGAAGGTGTGTTACCTGCAGCCGGAGCCGTGAGTGCCATGCGACATTAGCCAAGAGGCCACCGTGCAACAAGAAGACTGACAAAAACAGTCATAACCGCAAAAGCAAGAGGAGAACTCACAAATTGTCAATCATATGATTGCTGTCGTGGTGCGGCCGGACTCCATGTGCTGCCTCAGGAGCTGACACAGCATCGCGGCGAGATGTGGGCCTTGTTGGCTCCACTGGCGGTAACCTCACGCAGCTTCCTGCGCCTGGATTTATGCATGAAGCATGGCTTTTGGGTGTCAGGGTGTTGGGGCTATAGCAAGGAGGCCTTACCAACCAAGAATTCAAATTCAGAGTCTTTCTTGACGAGACAGTACACCTAAATTCCGAACAGTCATAGATGTTGTCCATGCAAGCGCCTAATGAGCCAGTCCGTATCCTGGAAAGTCACAGCTAGTGTCCAGAGTTTGCAATGCAAGGATGACCGCTACATCAACCACCATTCAATGCTTATTGTAGCACTCAGCATCAGAAGCAAATGCTCGCCGCCCCGCTCCCTGATTATCCTAGCTCAAACCATCACTCCTCGAGAGGGTCCACATGCACTACCATTATGGAATTAGGCCCCAAAAGACCATCCCAAGAATGGTTTTGGGGGACCTAATTCCATAATAGTCGTATATATGGGCCCTCTGGGTCCTCGTTGTTCATGATGGGACCTCTAAGGCGCGACTGCGGTCTTCTGGCTCGGCAAGTTCCTCCCGACGAGGTGGCTCAAGTAACCTGGAGGTCTTCTGTAAGGATTTAGGGCTTGAGGTCTTGTGTAACGGTCTTTTGTAATGGTTTAGGGTTTCGTGCTTGAGGTCTTTTGTAAGGGACGCTTCGCAGAGCCCTAAACCTTGAATCCCTACTCCCTGACCCTTTTTCAGACTTTATCGCCCCAGCCCAAAAGACGCAACCTCATCCCCTAAGCCCTGATGCCACATCCGAGGGATCAATATGGCTTCTAGAAGGCTTCGAGCAAGGACGGAGTCTAGAAGGGGATCAAGATGGATTTCAGACAGGGTTCTACACGATCTCGGGGTTTGGCTTTGGGGTTTTGGGTTCCTCTGCTTAGGGTTCGAATTACAGGTTTCGGGTTTAGGGTTGACAAGTTTAGGGATTTCTGACTTAGACGTTTTGCATTGCCAGTTCAGGGACCATGAGCCTTCAGGGAAGCTATAGTAGGCTCCCGTAACCCTAAACCGTAGGTCGTTGGCCTGGATCTGCTGGAGGTCTTGATACACGTCGTCGCAGTGATGTTCGTCGCAGGGTGGCTCGTGTCCGTGAGAGAAGTCGCAATCGTGATTCATGAACCGGTTCGGTGGTGGCAACTGAGATGGGCTGCTCTTTTCATGTAGTGTAAGCGGCTCACCCTGTCTCGTCATGCGGAGCAGAAAGGGCCATTACACTTAAAAGAAGCCGTAGACCCTAAACCCTAAACTCGAAACCTTAAACTTTACACTCCTAAACCCAAACCTTCGAACTCTGCATGACTTCGGGCTGAAATTGTGCTGCACTGCTCTACGAGAGGCCTTGGGATACAGCAGACCCTGTTTTTCCGGATGATTGATTAGGGTTTAGGGTTTAACGGTTTGGGGTTCCTGATCTCGCAAGCTCGTGTGCGTCCTTCCGACAACAAACACTGTGGTTCAGCATATCCAGCCAGAACGGTGTTTAGGGTTTAGGGTTTAGGCCTAAATCCCGGACCCGCGACAAGACACCATGCAAACTGTCCGTGACATCAGCCATTCACCATGAATTTCCACAGCACAAGACATCACAAGGCCCAAAGCTTTCCAAACCCCAGGCCCTAGTTACGCCGCCGATGTCTTTCGACATCCGAGGCCCGCAGAACCAAGCCCAGGCAATGAAACCTTAATTCACAAGCCCCACACCCCCGTAAGCAACCAAGCCCGAAGTCTCATTATGGGGTTCTATAGCCCGAAGCGCATATGGCTTCGTGCAGGCAGCTGCAGAAACTCTTCTTCGCCGATGCCTTGGGGAGGCAACTTCACCAATGCTGAGTGGTAAATGATAAAGCGTGAAAATGAAATCCCATTGTCATGTGGGCTGAAGTTGGCTGTGGTGTTGTTGACTGTGGAGAGGAAGCGGGGCCAAGGCGATCCTGGATCCGACCATGTTCTTGATTTCGGTAACGAGCAGTGAGTGTTGCATGCATATAAAGTTGCAGTCGTAATGGTCATCGTCGTGCTCTTCCAAAGTAGCAGTAGCAATAGCAGGAGCAGTAGCGGAAGCAGAAGCAGTCGCAAAAGCAGTCGCCAGCAGCCGCGAAAGCACCACTAGCTGTAGCCGTAGCATAGGAGTCGGAGTAGGAGCAGCTGTAGTTAAACCCTAAACCCTTACTCCCTGAACCCTAATCCCTAAACAATCAGGGAGTATCACCTGCCCTCGACGACGTGGTGCTGGGCTCTCTGATTTCCATAGCTGCAGCAGCAGGCCAAGTGTAGGGGGGCTGGTTTAGGCTTTCTTTATAAGGTAAAAGCCAGAAAGTTGGAATATGATTATCCTAAACCCTTTATGGTAAATTGTAAGGTATCCTACCCTGAAACCATATTCCAACTTTCTGGAGTTCCCTTTAGGGTGACAAGCAATCTATGAGGGTTCCTGAAGGGGCCTTGTGGGTTTTCAGGGTTCTATGAGGATATGAAGCTTGTAGGTTTCAGGGTTCCTTTAAGGATTCTTTTCAAGGCTCTGTCAAGGGATTCAAGTGCTCTGCGTTCGGGGTTTCGAGGGCGTAGGAGGGGCTTAGATTGTACGGGGTGGCATAAGGGTTGTAACGGTGTGGTGGGCCAGTAGGTTGTTGGACTCCTCGTCTGTGTGCCCTCGTTACTTCGAGCGTGGGACATTTCGCAAGCTTGTGGAAAGCGGATCTGGGCTGTGTTCCCTAAACCCTAAGCCTTTATCTTCCTTTAAAGGTGGCCAGGATTGGCGTCTTCGGGTGTGCCTATGCCAGGGCGACGACCGAGGGCGGGGGCCGTCGAGTTGGCACGCCTGGCTTCGACTCAACTTCATCAGCACGTCAAGACTCTCCTGAAGGTTTGTTTGGGTGAACTACACTTCGGCTTGCCCTGAAATGGAGCGAGCCGTGATTTGGACACTGCTCAGCGGGGGGAACCACGACGAGCTGCAATTCTTGTTCATGTTCTGTACGCCCCAGAACACGGACGCAATCTGAATTCAGGAAAAGCCGCTGCCTGTCATCCACGGCTGGAAGACCCCCAACCTTCATCAACGGCAGGCGATGCCTGCAAGATGCTGAAGAGGCAGGCCACATAGGAGTTTTTGTTCTGTTTCTTCTTTGTGCCCTAAACCCTAAACTCGTCTTGAAGCTCGGCTTTGTGCTGTGTGCATTCTTCTGGATTTTGCCATTTTGCCTGGGCTCTCCCAGCCCTTCAAATTTCCAGAATTTTGGTCGTTCCGGTCCTCCAAATATCTGGACAACCGGCAATTTTGGTTCTGCGTCGCGGTTTTGGCGGTTTCCCAGCCCTTCCGGTTTTTGAAGCTGGATCGCGATTTTCGCCATGTAAATTTCTGATCTTGGCATCTTCCTGGCTTCTTAATGCTAAGTGCCTTCCCCAGCCTTCAATGATTCAGGATCAGCATATTTTTCTTCCATCGCCAAATAAACTGTAGTATTACGAAGGTCGGGAATACCAGCGCGCATGGCTTTTTTCCATTTAGAGGGACTTTCTGGCTTTTTGTGGGCAATGTTGGCCTTTGAGTACTACGTGTCTGAGTTCGTTGGGCAACCTGCAGTCTTTCAGGATTCCACCTGTAATTGGACATTATTTAGCAGTTGAGGCTATCCGGAGTTCATGTAGTTGGAAGCGTAGCGGCAAGAAGTCTTCCAAAACCCGCCCAAACCCTCTAATTAAGAGCCGACTTGGAACTCCTGTCCAAAATATACTTAGATCTCCAATACCTAACCTTTAAACTTCTTGGGTTCTTATAGTTGAGTAGGAATCGGAAAGTTTAACCTTTTCTTTCTGTGGCATATTGGGGTCGTAAGTATACGAAGGCTGCTGTTGCCCCAGAGCCCGGGGTTGTGGACATTGCTGTCGGACGTTGAATGGCAAGGGGCTCATGGGCCTTTACTTTAGGCAGTCTTAAGCCTCTGGGGATTTAGGGTTTAGGATTTACGAGTTTCCGAAAATTAGGGGTACTTTATTGTGGGTTTTTTATAATAAGGATCCTACTATTTAGGGTACTGTATGACGGTCCGCTAGGTTTTGGAAATTTTGGTTTTATGGATGAGAGTTTGTTTGTATCACCTTTATGATAGTCGTGGAGAGCCGCTGTAAGCTCCCGGGCTCCAATTCAATAAAGGAATATGTGCCTTAACTTACCGGGACTCCTAAATCTCACGATGTAGCGGTATAATCAGAAATACGCATGATTCATCGTATACTCCTCACTATAGTAAGGTTTACCGTTTATTCCATATTTAAGGGGCGTTGGGTTCTTTGTGAGCAACAACCAATGAATTCGTGAAGGACTCAGACCTGGTGGTGATGCCTCTTGGTGTGCAACAGAGGCAGACTGAACAAAGGAGGCCCGATAATTCGAATTGGGTTTGGGGTACATAATGGTACACTGGTTTAGGGTGTAGGGCTTTTCATAGGAGCTTAAGTTCGTAACAATATCGTTCCCGTCTAGTCTCTGTTACAACTATCGTGTCATAGAGGCGGTCACCTTCTCAAACCCTCAAACCTGAAAACTTGAACCCAGTAATTATACAGTCCGGATACCAATGCCTCTTTGGGGGACAGTTCGGTTCGAGCCCCTGCGGTTGGCACACCCCAAACCAGGATTGAAGCTCGAAAGACGCCTGATGCTAAACCTTAAGTCCTGAACCCTAAACCCTAAAGTGCTTAACCCTGTGACTATATCTCGCGATGTTTTTTAAAAGTGTTGCCCCGACCCTTTCGAGTGAACCTGCAGTTACTGTAGTCCTAGAAACCAATGCGCTTGAATGGCAATGCCCTCGGACCCTTCTTCTCTCGCTGTTGCTCGGCGCTCGTGGTGGCCGGCGCATGACATATGTGATAAGCCCTGCTGGACGCGTGGCCGGGTCGGGCTCGGCTTCAGCACGTGCAGGAGCCGACCCCACTGCTGCTTGCAGGACCAGGAACTACTGCTGCGGGCAGCGCTGCAGGACCAGGAACTACTGCTGCGGGCAGCGCTGCAGGACCAGGAACTACTGCTGCGGGCAGCGCTGCAGGACCAGGAACTACTGCTGCGGGCAGCGCTGCAGGACCAGGAACTACTGCTGCGGGCAGCGCTGCAGGACCAGGAACTACTGCTGCGGGCAGCGCTGCAGGACCAGGTATCCAGCCACTCGGCCAAGCGGAGCTTATCGAGAGCCTCCGGCATATGCTGATGCGGATGGTTATGCTGAGCAGGAAGACGAGATCATGATCGATCGGATGGCTGATGAGCGGCTGATGGCCTTATGCACCAAGGTGCTTTTATAGGCGCAGGGTAAGCGGACGATGCTCAGGAACATGAATCTGTTCCTGTGCGTTCTTCTTGGCCTACCTCTCCTTTGGGATGTGAATGGCCTCAACCTTGTCAATTCGATATGGGCTGCTATGTCCGTGGAGCGGGCTGATGCAGCCAGTCCCTCTCGACACTACTCGACACTACATGATGACCACGTCTGTGATCCTTCCCATGGCATCGGGACAGACATCGGAGGTCTTTGGATCATGGCCACCGCGCTGGTACTTGGATGTTGTCAACCAGGGCAACGCCCTGATCCGGGACGGATCGCATGGGAACCAGCTCCTCCTTGCTTTGATCCAGGCCATCAGTGGAAGAGGGGCCCCGGCCTACACTGCCTTCGCGACACCCATTGTTCAGGACATCGCCGGCAACCTTGCCCCGCATATCCAAGTTCCTGACCCGACCGCTCCTGGCATGCAGGCAGATTGTCACCTTGAGCTTTGGGGCTCCGTCTCGCAAGCGAGGGTCGGCGATTGGGTCCGCTACGCCGAGCACAACCTGCGCGTGGAGTACCTGACGGTGACCTACCCGCACTACGTCCTCCAATGATGCTCAGGTCAGGGCCGGCGCCCCGCCGGATCACCCACTGCCGACTACATCTGAAGCAGAGCCGCACTTGGTGACCTTCAATCGGCTCATTGCTGATGCAGCGGATGTGCCGAGACCCTCAACTCTTGGGCTACCGCCTCCACGATCGTGGGCTGAAGGGGTCGTGCAGGACATCCATGACTTCCATCGACGTGGTCTTATGGTCGGATGGCTTGTGCCCTCGATCGGGGTCTTTGTGGACGGCAGAAACTATGGACCGGCTGCGACCTGGGCCCACCGCCAACTCCACATGGTGACCTCGTGTTTTCTTTCTTGGTGCAGTGCGGTAAGGGCACACTCCACGGGGTTACGCTGAGCGGTCACCCTTCTCCTGGCCTCTGGGTCTTGCGTAGGCGACACGGATGTTGCAGACGTAAAAAGGAGCTCAAAAAAAAAGTGCTTAACCCTGAGCCCTTAAACCAAGACCCACGCCCTAAACCCAGCTGCCTAGCGTTCACAGAAAGGATTTGGGGTTTGGGTCGCAGCCTTTTGAGGCTATGGGACAGGAGGCTTCAAGGTTCAGGGACAAGGGCAGGGATTTGTCAGCCTTTTCAAAGCTTCCAGACTTTCGGGTTTTTCTTAGATGTATGGCTGCTTCGTGCAAGTTTTGACACGGCATTTAGATTTGGAGCGACACGTCCATTCTGCTAGGCCACTGACAGACTTCAGGGTTTGCACATGAGAAGCAAGCACTGCGAGCCAGACTCATCAGCTGTTGCCGGCTCAATCTGCCACCCTAGAAGTTTCCTGTTCACCGTCCGCACCTCCGCCTATCGGCAACCATGTTCCGGATGCTGGCAAATGTCATGGCCTTGAAGGTGCCCCTGGCCTTATTCTTGTTCTTGTTCTTCTGGTATGGCCGTGAGTATGGGTATGGGCATGAGTATGGGCATGGGAACGGGTACGGCGACGACTATCAACTCACTAGTTTGATTCCAGGTTCTAGTACTTTTGAAATTTTGCTGCTGCTGCTGTTGCTGCTGCTCGTGCTCCTACCTGCTGCTGCTGCTGCTCCTCCTCCTACACCTCCTGCCTCCTGCTGCTACTGCTGCTACCGCTGTATACACTGCTGGTCTGCGAACACCTGCTGTTTGTCTTTCGCAAGAGTGCAATGTCACCGCTGGTTGCCAGAATGTCCCGTGTTGCTTGACTCTGCCAAGCTGTTACCATTCTGACTTCACCGCACTACCTTAAGGCTCCATAGTAGTTCCTTGTTGGGATTACCTTATAGGATTCTACATATGAAGCCCAAAAAGGAACTACTCTGGAGCCTTAAGGTAGTACCGATGCTTTTCAACCTGTCACCAGAACCGCTGCCTGTAACAGGAGCTTGGGCTTCTCTTAATGCAGAGGTGCTAAGACCTGGGGATCGAAGCATTTGTTTCGGAAGGGCCGATGCTCGGGCGGTTCGAGCGTGGGGCGCCAGGAATCAGAACTCAGGGCCGTGGATGTGGGATTGAGGCGGGTGATCGAAACAGCGCGTTCGAAGCTCGCATGGGATCGGCTCAGAAGCTCATGGTCAGGCTTTAGGGTTTGAGTGCGGAGCTGAGGGTGCTGTTCAGCACCACCTGGCAGGCAGCTGCTTACCCTTCCTCGATGAATTGCGACTTCGATTGTCCTTTGGCTGAGCAGATTTTTGGTTTAAGGTTCTATGTTAGGGTTAGTGTTTCCGGGTTCAGGGGTTTCGGGGTTCACGGGTTTAGGAGGTTTTAGGATTAGGACGACTAGCAGGGTCTAGGGTTTAGGAGGAGTACTGTGAACCTTCATGGCAGCCGTAACCTGAAGAAGGACTACTCCAAGGGACGAGGTTAGCCAGAATATCGGTGAGCGCGAAAAGAGGAGAGGAGAGGTTTTGTTATCCTAAACCCCCCAGCGGCCCCTGCCATGCGTGAAGCTTCCGAGCTCTGAAGCTTGAATCTGCGACGAGATCCTTGAACCCCTGAAGCCTAAACCCTAAAACCTAAAACCCTAAAGCCCTAATCCCCAAACCCTAAAGGCGGCCTGGAGATTAAAAAAGGCCTAAACAAATACCAACACTACTTTGGGGGCTCCTTATTATACCTGTAGCGTAATTATTATGGCCCCTGTATTCGACATCTGGCAACTCGAAGCCCCTTAACTTGCCTTGAAATGCTAGCCTGGGATGAAGGGTCGGGGGCAGAGAGTACTTGGAGGTTCATGGGTAGCTACAAGTAGGCTTATACTTAGGGTAGCTATACTTGTAACACATATTCGGGGACTTAGAACCCACTTACCAAACCTTCGCTCAAGCCAAACGCTCAAAACGTTGCGCTCGCATTTTTTTCGCACAAACCCTTAGGCGCCACCTTGGCAATTACTCCAGGGGATTTGGTATCGACGGTCAGGCTAACACCAGATGTTCTTTTTTAACTTTTTGTTCGGAGCGCATGCTGCAGAACCATTCTCTGTCAGAAGATTTAGAAAGGAAACCGCAACCCTTAACCAATTCTATCAAGCCCAAACCCTAAACCCTACGTAGTTATCCCCTTAAACTCCTGAGGTCCTGTTGCCCCAATTACTCCTCAAAATCCTGAACCGAAACCCTACACCCGAAAAAGCCCTAATTTTTCTAGAGGCCCCAACTACTCCTTAACGGCCTAAACCGAAACCCTACACCCGAAAAAGCTTCTTCTAGAGGTATGGGCTCCTATGTTCCAGGCAGCGCGCTCCTCGCCTCTGTAGTGGGGGGCCGGGAGCAGCTATCAAGGCTTTTGGGTTTGGATTTGGGGCTCCGGGGTTTTAGGATTTCAGGGTTTTAGGATTTAGGGGTTTCAGGGTTTAGGATTTAGGGCATTAGGTGTTTTAGGGTTTAAGGCTGGGCTGTAAAGTTTGAGGGCTCAGGATTTAGGTCGTTGCGGTTTTTCAGGGCTTTGGGGTTCTAGGGTCTAGGCTTTCCAGGGATTCGTATTTAGGCTTTGGGATGGAGGATGCAGGGTTTTTGTCAGGGGTGCATTGTCTGTCATGTTCGGAGAGATACCTAGGACCTGAGCTGTTGCGGAGGTGAATGAAGACAATTATAGTTTTGTGCGGTAGAGGCTTGCAAAGCCCACGCTCCATACACAGAATGGGCCGGATGGGGCCAACCTTAAACCCTTTTTCCCAAACTCTGAACTCTGTGCCCCTGGCCTACTAAGGTTCGGTGAAATGGGAATCGCGAATGTGGGCCCGACTTACGGCGACCATTGCGCCGCTCGGCATTTCAGCGCAAAGCAGGGCGCTGGGCTAGGAAGTCATAGAAGGCCAAAAGGGGGTTCCCTTTAAAGGGTTCCTAGAAGGACTACTATAAGGGTACTATAAGGGATCTATAAGGAGCTTATGGGGTTTTAGTAGGGATTAGGGTTCCCATGATAGGGTTCATATTAATAAAGGAATCCCTACCCCAAGAATCTTAACCCCCCCTATCAGGGAGTGTTGTGCTGATGCACGTGAGTGGTTGTAGGCGTTTGGGATTGTGTTCGTCAAAACGGCGTCATATCCCAGACCTTGCCAAGGAATAGTTGAGGGTGGAACTGTTCGAATGGAATTGGTTTTGGGATTGTGGTTTGAATCTTGGTGTTGGTTGTGGGAAGTGGCTTTGTTTTGGGATTTTGTGCCGGGGGTTCTTGACGGAAGGCGGGCTTTTAGGACACTGTTACACCCTAAACCCCTAAACCCTAAACCCTAAACCCCTAAACCCTAAACCCTAAACCCCTAAACCCCTAAACCCTAAACCCTAAACCCCTAAACCCCTAAACCCTAAACCCTAAACCCTAAACCCCTAAACCCTAAACCCTAAACCCTAAACCCCTAAACCCTAAACCCTAAACCCCTAAACCCCTAAACCCTAAACCCTAAATTGACAAAGTACGGTGAAAGCTCAGGGTCGGCGTCAGGGTGTGGGCGTGGGGGTTTCTATTGGAGGGTGGGGTCGCGAAGCTGCGAAGTTTGCGGGCTTACATCATTTCCCAGTCCGCGTTCGGTGATTTGTTATAGAATGGTGATGGATTGGGGTTGGAGAGTGCGTAAGGTGAAGGATTGTTTAGGTGGTTGTGGTTTCAGGTTTGTGGTAACAAGTTTGGAGACTTTGTCATGTCTCAGTTCAGGCTGGACTATCGCCTTTTTGTGGAGAAGGGTTATGGATATGGTGATTGGTTATGATCTAGGGCGTGTAGCGTGGGGTATACTGTTTGAGAATTGTGGTAAAGGCCATGGGTGGGGATCAGCGCGTGGGTGTAGACATGAACTGGGGGATGACCCTTGCTAGCTGGCCATCCCCCAAGTTTAGGGTTTAGGGTTGAGGGTTTAGGGTTTTCAAGCATTCTCAACAGGTTTGAGTAGGCAGGCGATTTTCAGCTTCATGACCGAACTCTGCGACTTGAGCAGCTCGATCATGTTTCTTTGCTGCACATCATTTTACCACAAGCATGGATCAACAAGAACTACCTGTAGGCTGTTGTACTAGGTAATTGCCAGCCCTAAACCCTAAACCCTTCTGTATGGTCAGGTCATCACAACCGATATTCCCAGCACTGGCTTCATCGCGATGGCCGAGTATCAGGTGCTTCAATTCTAGGTAGTATTAGGGTACCCCTTTAAAGGGGGACCCTTCTTAACCCTACTTCTGGCCCTCTTTAAGGCAAGCTTATTGAGAGGGTCTACATCCCCAAGAGTCTCCTACTCCTCGCTCCTATTTGCTGTAGCAAGATGGGCTTCGGGGTTTTAGGAGGGCTCGATTCCTCCAGCTTAGATGGTTTCCAGGTGCAGAGTCTAACAAGGGATGTATGGTTTGGTTTTTATGGGGCACTACTGGGTTTTGTCAGGCATCATAGGCTTAAAGCTTTAGGGTATAGGGTCCGGGGGGGTTCAAGGTTTGGGGTATAGAGCGCTGAGCCACACAGCTTCGAGCACTGTTGGGACTTGACAGCGTTTAGGGTCTTCTTTGAATTTGCTTGGGTTGTAGGGGTGCCGTTGAATCGTAGGTTTAATCGGGACAAGAATACCCCTGTAACCCTCGTCTAATGATAAAATTTTCGCCGACAGGACAATTGCGGTTTAATTGAGTCATGGTTTCTTAAGACCGGAGCTTCGGTGATCCTTCTAGAAGGACCGTGGTTCTGCAAGTGTTTCTACAATGGTGTGTACAACCTTTACAGTACTCCATACCTGATAAATTCGGGGCTTTGATGGTTAGAAGACGGTTTGGGGGTCTGTTGCGATATACTCTGGGCCCGACACTCTCAACCCTATACCCTAAACCCTAAATCCTAAGCCATACACTGCGTATAGGGCACCCGCCAGGGTCTCATCTAGCCCTGAGCCATTGTAGGGTTTGCAGGAAGTGAAACTGCGGGTTTGGAGGATTCTGCAGATTCCTCCACACTCGCCTTGATGATATGAATCCTGCATTACATTAAGGACCTTAAACTATGGGAAAATCCTGCATTACCTTAAGGACCTTATGGGAAAATCACGGTATATTCCTTATTATGGGCAATGCAGGATTACCCTAGGGTTGAGGTTTTGGGCATCAGGGTCGGCAAACCCTGAGCCCCATAGCACTGATTGTTTCATTTTGCAGCTCCACAAAGGGGGATCAACGGGCCAACCTACCCTAAACCCTAGACCCTAAACCCTAAACCCCTAAACCCTAAACCTTAAACCCTAAACCCTAAACCCTAAACCGCACTACGAACACACAAGACGCAGGTCACCGTGTCGTCCAACAAGTCGCTGGCCCACAAGCGTCTTGGCTGGAAGTTTCTGGGGTTACTAGGGCCCCCCAAAAGCACATAAGCAAAAATAACGGTAGGGATATCCCATATAAACCCCCCATCCAAGGAAGGCCAATAGGGTAGGGATATCCCCATAAAATGCTTATGCTTATGTGTTTTTTGGGGTCCCAAGTTACTCTGCCGAAAACCTAAACTCAAAGGCCCTAGACCCTAAAAAAAACCCTGAAGCCTTAACCCTAAACCCGAATCCTTAAACCCTGAAGCCTTAACCCCAAACCCTAAACCTTAAATAAACCCTGAAGCCTTAACCTTAAACCCTAAACCCTGAACCCTAAACGCCATCGAAGTTTATGATACGCAGAACCCGGGCACCCTAAAACACGCCACCGAAGGCTCACGGCAAGCAGCGGAGCCTTCGGCTCTGATTCCACGGTGGATGAGAATTCCATGGTCAGCAGCCAGAGCCCACACAGCACAGCCTAGGGGCCGAAAATCATCAATTACCTAATAAGGGGGGGGGATTCTTAAAATACTTATAGTATTAAGGTCCCTATATTGTAGGCATAGGGGGTTTAGGAGTGGTTTAGGGTTTAGGGTTTAGGGTCAGGGTCCAGAGTTTAGGGTTCAGCGTTTAGGGTTTAGAGTTTAGGGTTTAGGATTTGGTTCAGGGTTGCTTAGGGTTTAGTGCTTAGGCTTCGCGGCCAGAGACCAGCTGGCGATCGTCACAGGTTTCAGGGGCCCTTGAGCTTCTGGCACTTTCAGGGTCTCCGTACTTTGGGTTCTCCGGGCTTTAGGGCTTCAGGTGCCCTGGGTGCTTTTTCTATGCTTTAAGGGTTTTTTAGGGGCTTCATGATTTTGTCGAAGGTCCGGCTCAAGGGGCTTCAGAGTTTCGGTTTTGGGGGGAATGGGAAGACTCGCAGTGTGTTGGGTGACATGGCCGATAACCTTTGGGTAAAAGGAGGGACCCTTAATAAGGACCCCTAGGTATATACCCTGAATATAGCTATTATAGACCCATTATATAGCCCGTTATAGGGTAGGGGTCCCCATGAAGGGTCCCTCCTTTTCCCCTTTGAGGCAGGCAAAGTCGTTGTTAGTCTTTCAGGCTTCAGTCACCGCTCCCGCCACTACCTGGAACGGCAGGAGCAGAATGCTCGTCGTAGCTGGAGCCGCAACCACTGTCGTCAGAACTTTTTGTACGAAGACGAATAAAAGAGTCAACACACCGCAGCAGCAGAAGAAGCAAACGCAAACTTACGATAAACGGATGAATCGAGACATCGTGCATTTTATAGAGGACTAAACCCTATATCAACCCTAAACACCTCAACTTTAACTAAACCCGAAACCCCAAACACCTAAACCCTAAACCTTAAGCCCTAAACCCGAAACACCTAAACCCGAAACGCTAGTAGTGATGGCCACCCTAGTAGATCAGGAGCCATATGTGGACGGCGCCTGCGTGCGAGAACGTCACCTTTCGAGCCCTCTGTGGCGCTGGCGGGAGCTCGGGATCTCTCGGGTTTCGGGGTTTAGGGTTTAGGGGGTTTAGGGGTTTAGGGGTTTAGGGTTTAGGGTTTAGGGGTGCAGGGTTTGGGGTTTAGGTCCGTTTATAGGGGGTTAGTTGCGGGGTTCCGGGTTTAATTAGGGCTTTTTGGGCTACCAGAACAGTAGCAGTTTTTGTTTAGGTCTTTTTGGTTGAGCCCCGGGCTCTTTGGCGCAAACTTGGCAGTGTTTTAAGGATGTCGCCTCTAGCTGTACTTCGGCGCCGTGTCGGGTGAGATCATCCTCTTGTGAGGAATATGGGAGTTGCCGAAAAGTAGGCGTTCCTTTATCGGGGTCCGTATAATAAGGATCCTACTATTTAGGGTACCATATAAGGGTCCTCTATTTTCGGAAACTCCCATATAGTGAAGTTTACGACCAGGTTGCTTTGTGTTGAAACAAGAGCCCCTGCCAATGAGTGCTACCAGGAGCGTCGATGAGATGTGGTATGCAGCGGAAGTCGCCAGCTCAGTGGTAGCATGCAACCTCTCAGCCACAACAACCACCAGTCCCACGACAACCCAAGGTGCGGCCACTTTGAAGCTTCTGTCTTGTTATCACCCCCTTTATCCAGAGGCCCCTAAACCCTAAACCGAGGTCTATGCCTAAGCCAAAGTCGCCCTAAACAGCACAGCAAGCTAAACCCTAGACCCTAAAATCTTAAACCCTAAGCCCTAAACCTAAAACACGCTTCGAAGAATCCCGGAGGTGGCGTCTCTATCAACGCCGCAGACCATCCGCATGGTCCGCTCGTGCTTCTCATGTCCTTCGTCCTTCTGTGGTAGCCGGCGCAGCTGAGAGCTTACTGCTTTTCTTTGGGTTTCAGGCTCAGGGTCTGGGTTCTATTGTAGGGTTTAGGGCTTAGGGTTTAGGGTATTGTAGATGCCTGAAAGAGTTCAAGAAGATGCCCGAAACTCGAAGCCCTCAGCCGTTTAAGGATCCCTTACCTGACTTATGCGCAGAGATGGCGTCTTTAAACAGGGTTAAACTCTCAGCGGGTTTAAATTTGGGAGTTTCCGAAAAACAAGGGACCCTAATATAGCACCCCAAATAGTAGGATCCTTATTATAAGGACCCCAAAATAAGGGGTGCCCCTAGTTTTCGGAAACTCCCATTTTGGGGGTTTACCTGTCAGGCCTGCAGCCCTCAAGACCTGCCCTCCTCAGCCCTCAAACCCCCAAAGCGCAATGCTGCGCATCACTGAGCCCTAACTTAGCAGCTGAGTTTTTAAACTTTAAACTTTTTGGGATAATGAAACCTTCTTAAAACTGAAAGTTTACACTTTTTTGGGCTTATGCACTCGGCGACTAAGCTAAAGCCTTACCTGGACAGAAAGGAACCTACCTATTTATGGGATTCCCTAAGATGATTTCTGTATATAAGTCCTGGAAACGGTAGGTTATTTGGGGTTAAGGTAAGGCCGTACCACCCCAGCGAATGCCATTTCAGTTCCGAGAACCCGGAGCCTTAAAGCCAACACCTAGGGTTTAAGGTTTAGGGTTTAGGGTTTAGGGTTTGGGCTTTTGGAGCCCTACAACTTCGAGTTTACGAGCGGCTGCGAAGCGGCACCAGACCGCGCCGCAGTCGGCCAGTCCCCACGCAGGGTCGACCAGTCCCACGCGGGGGGTTTGGGATTTGAGCCCTCTGGGCCCCCAGACGAAAGAAAGCTTCAACTCCTGAAGTCCTTTCTCTGCAAGCCCACGAAGAATGGCTACTAATCCAGCTCAGAAACCAACTAGACGAGCCGGAATGGTTCAGCCCTTAGCTCTTGTCATGTCTGCTGAGCAGGAAATCCGCAGTTTTATCCGCACATCACGACCGGAGCCTTTTGTATTGAGTACTGTTGTACTTCGTCATGGTTGGAACAAATTTTACATCTTTATGGGTACTTGTACCCCAGAAGGAATAGAATAGACCAACCATGGACTAGATTTGGTACTTCAGCTCGAAAACGGAAGAGCTAGCTTGCTACTTGGACGTTCTTGAGTCTCGGAGTTTAGGCCTAGGGGTTTCTGATTTTGGAGTCTTTCCCACGAGGGTCCGACCAGATAGGGCGCATAGCAAGGTCTCCCTAACCCTTGAATCTCCCCCTGGACCCTATATAAGCCCTGAACCCTAAGCTCCCAAACCCAAGACGCGGAAATCGGGGCCGTGGCTGCAAAAAAGCACCGTCGCCGCCCAGATGTCCCAATCGCATTGCAGTCTGTACAAAAGCAGCCGGATGTTTCGGGTTTCGGGGTCGGAAAGTGTTTGGTCGTCCAGGGGGTGCTTCAAGATTTGGGAAGGGCGCTGTTCTAGTCCTTGATACGACAGCATGAACCCTGCTATCGCCCTTGCAAAGCTTGAAAAAGTTGAAAGCGCTATCTGTTGTGCTTCCGGTTCGCGTCGGATAACACGGGGGTCGGAATCATTGGTGGCAAGATTCCCCTGTAGTCCCTATACACAAGTATGGTGTAATACACCTTGTTGAATTTCTCGAGGCCGCTTCAGTATCGGGACAAAACGGGACATGGGGTCACCGTACTCGTCACAAGCTCCCTGTCCTGGTTGGCAGCCCCAAATCCGTAAAACTGCTTGGACCCCCTAAACCCTAAACCCTAAATCCGAAACCCTAAACCCTGAACCCTAAACCCTAAACCCTAAACCCTAAACCTAAACCCTAAAACCTAAATCCTAAACGCTGAACTCAAAACCTAAGAGCCGAATCTAGAACCTTTGCCTGTCCCAGGTGGGCTTTTTCGTAGCATGGACTCTTATGCAGACCGAAAGTAGGCCCTTGAACAAAAATCCGAACCTAAAGTGTTTAAGCCACGGTTAAGGTTTAGGGTTTAGGGTTTTCGGCTTATCTTTTCGGCCAAGGCTAGTCTGTTTGAGACCTCGAACCCAGGCACTGCCGCCTAAGTTTGGGGTTTCGGGGTAATGTGCTGTAGCACTGAGGGCTTCAGGGTTTTCGGCTTTGGAGTTTAGGACTTCAAGCGTGAGTTGAGGGTTTACGGGTTTCCGGGTTTGAGGGTTTGGGGCTTCGGGGGCTTTGAGGTGTAGGGTATCCCCAGCTTTTGAATCGCTTGCTAAACCTGATGGCCTGAGCCCTAGAACTGTAAGGGAGGGCATCGGGTTCCCAAAATCATGGAACTTACCATTGGTTAGTAGGGAATGGAGGAATGGGGTGCAAGTATAACTACTATTACTACCATGCATCCATTCCCTACTAAGCAAAGCTAAGGGAAAGGACCTTGCATCTCAGCTCTGAGTCTTCCCATGGCCGAAACTTCAGAGTTTTCGGGCCGTCCGTGAGATGTAATCGCAAGCCCTCGCAGGCGAGTGGCACGAAGCCTGAACCCTAAAACCTGAGGTCTGAACTCTTAGGGTTTAGGGTTTGGGGTCTAGGGTTTGGGGGTTAAACCTAAACCTAAACCCTGAACTCGAAACCCTTTACTTAAATCCTGAATGCACTGACGCCGAAGCCTAAGCTCCAAAGCCTGAACTTTCGCATTTTCAAGCTGAGCAGTAGGAACACGCAGGTATCCCCTCGAGCCCCTTAGAAAAACCCGCATAGCATCCTGTGAGAACCCCGCCTGTAACCCACAGAACCTCTACGGAACTCTGTATACTCTCATGGTTTCAGTTCTACTTGGAGGTTCATGGGTAGTTATAAGTGGGGCTATAAGTAGGGTAACTATACTTATCACCCATATTAGGGGATTCATAACCCGACTTATAACTACCCTCCGAGTATTCGAGGTTCTGAGCGCCATACTTTGCCACCTGGACCCGGCTCGCCGCCACGGGGCGTTGGACCCCTGCTCATTTCTGGGTACCGGTGTGGTAGAATTGCAAAAGCTCCCTCGTTGGTTCAATCAAGATTCCAGGGAACCACGATTAATCCTCAAGGCTGTTGAACTCAACACCAAGTTTACGAGCTTGTTTACTTGGGGTCTGTGTGGGGTTAGGGCAGGGTTTAGGTTCTGGGGCCACTACCATTGGTCCGGAAGCCACCAAGCAGACACGCAGTGGCACAATGCAATTTCCGGCTCTCCTGCTTTACGACTTTCACGCGTCAGTAAGCGGATCTTCGGCTACCCGAAATTACCATAACCTATCGTGTTTGTAGGCTCCTCATGAAAGCCGACAATAACCCTATATAATGTGGAAGTAAGACAGTCACACTGCAAAAGGGCAGGTTCTAGTTCCTAGTTGGTTCGGGTACGGATCGGTACGTCAATGTAGGTCCCCGATCAATAATTCCCCATGTTTAGTGCGAAGTTCGTGTGAATCCTCATTGCTGCCGATATTCGAGATAAGGAGTTCATTAATTAATCAGGTTTCTACATTACCCGGTAAAGCATAAATCTATGTTCCAGCTTGACTGTCACAACAACCATACGACCCACAGTTAAAAACACCCAAATTCCCGAAGCCGACATTATCCGGGGCTACGAATCTCTACAAACTTTTATAAACCCTAAACCCGAAGCTCTAAACCCTAACGCCGAAACCCTAAACCGCCTAAACCCTAAGCCCGAAACCCTAAACTCTGCAAGTCCTCAGCCCGAAACCCTACAAACCCGAAGCCCTAAATCCTATACCCTAAACTCTAAACCCATATCAATCTCCGGAGAGAAGGACGTCGCTCGCAAGCTCGGCGAGCCGCCATGTCCACCAGCCCTGCCCGCTGCGTGGCTTTCGAGACCTATGGGTTTAGGGTTTGGGTGTAGGCTTTAGGATTTAGGGTTTAGGGTGTATGCTTTAGGATTTAGGGTTTAGGGTTTAGGGTGTAGGCTTTAGGGTTTATGGACTTAGAGTGTAGGCTTTAGGGTTCAGGGTTTATAGTGTAGGGTTTAGGGTTTAGGGTTTGGAGTGTAAGGTTTAGGGTTTCGAGTGTAAGGTTTCGGGTTTAGGGTTTTGGAGGGTTCCACAGGGTTTGTTTCTGATGTGTTTCTGGTAACAGGGTTTTCTGGTATAGGGCTTCAGGACGTTCTCCGGGGGTCTTTGTGGTTCTATGCGTTTTGTGCTCGTGTTGGGCGTTTTCCTTGGGTGTTGTGTTGGCTTTTCAGGGTTCTAGAAGGGTTTCGTGGGGGTTTTGTTAAGGGTTCTACACCAAAAGGTTTGAGGAGCTTGGCTCTTCTTGAGGCCTTTCTGGGGTTGAGGGGTTCGAGTCAGGTTTGAACTGCGGAAGAGAGCTAGTAAGAAATGTGCGAAATTGGCTCGTTCGCCTCACCAATAAGAGTACAGGGCTATTTAAAGAACAAGAATGCTGTGGGGACTGTAAGGTGATTGTGTTAAATGGAACAGTACTCAGATTAACATCGTAGCTAGGATAGTAGTAGCAGCGCCGAGCTCTGAGCAACTTCGGCAAGCCACTACCTAACTTCTGGCCTCAGCCCTATAGCCCAAACGCTAACCCTTAAGAAACCCTAAGCCCTAAACCCTGAACTCCGCACACGGATCCAAACATCTAATTTTGCTGCTGCGGCATCGCCTCGGCCTATCCGAGAGGCTTGGTTGGTGCACTTCGACGACACCGGGGATGTGCAGGAGGAGGTGCCAAAGTGGGTTTTGAAAAGTGAGCAGCATGCCCCTTGTTGGTCCCTCTTCTTCGCGAGGATATACTATTAAGGACAATTCCAAGGCCTGTCGTTCTTAGACTCCTTTGATTTTGTGTGCAAGAATGCTTCATAAGCGGGTCCAAGTGGTCCAAGTTGTCAGTAATCCATAGCCTTCCTAACAATTTCCTACTAGAGTTGTACATAAACTGAAGTCCTCTTGAACCCTAAACCCCAAACCCCTAAACCCTTAACCCCTAAATCCTAAACCCTTAACCCCTAAACCCTAAACCCTTAACCCCTAAAGTCTTCGCTGAGGGCTCGACAACCGCCACCGCGGAGCCCGAAGCGGCCCGAGCTTCGCGAGCGGCAGAAAACGCGTACGCGGAGCCTAGGTAAAGCTAGGCGACTGGCACCATGCATGCCGGCCCCTCGGGCACCTCCCACGGAGTGGTTATAAAGGATAGACCCTAAACCCGGGTTTTTTTTGCCAGCGGATCCTTTCGACAAGGGTTTGACCCCCCAACCCTTCACGAACGGCAAATGGACAAGGGTTTGACCCCCCAACCCTTCACGAACGGCAAATGGACAAGGGTTTGACCCCCCAACCCTTCACGAACGGCAAATGGACAAGGGTTTGACCCCCCAACCCTTCATGAACGGCAAATGGACAAGGGTTTGACCCCCCAACCCTTCATGAACGGCCCCCAAATGGACAAGGGTTTGACCCCCCAACCCTTCATTTGACCCCCCAACCCTTCACGAACGGCAAATGGACAAGGGTTTGACCCCCCAACCCTTCATGAACGGCAAATGGACAAGGGTTTGACCCCCCAACCCTTCATGAACGGCAAATGGACAAGGGTTTGACCCCCCAACCCTTCATGAACGGCAAGTGGACAAGGGTTTGACCCCCCAACCCTTCATGAACGGCAAATGGACAAGGGTTTGACCCCCCAACCCTTCATGAACGGCAAATGGACAAGGGTTTGACTCCCCAACCCGTCATGAACGGCAACTGGACAAGGGTTTGACCCCCCAACCCTTCACGACTTGGAGCGGCTCCCAAAAGGACAAAGGTTGGACCCCCCAACCCTTCACGACTTGGCGGGTGTTCCTTTCCAGGAAGCTGACAGCTGATTTTCTGTTACCAAATTCTGCTTATAAAATGTGCCATTTACATTAGGCTGTCGGCCGATCTCTGGGTTCCTCCTTTTTGCCCAGTTCTCAAATGGACAAGGGTTTGACCCCCCAACCCTTCATGAACGGCACCCAAATGGACAAGGGTTTGACCCCCCAACCCTTCATGAACGGAAAGTGGACACGGGTTTGACCCCCCCAACCCTTCACGACTTGGAACGGCTCCCAAATGGACAAGGGTTGGACCCCCCGACCCTTCACGACTTGCAGGATTGCTACGAATCCGAAATGGACAAGGATTGGAGCCTCACAGGTAATCCATTGCTTCATCCGGCACCCGCCAGGATAGCTTCACAGAAAGCCCACATGAGAACCCGCCAAAACAGCCTCACAGAAAGTCCACATGAGAACCCGCCAGCACGGCCTCACAGAAAGCCCAATCCAGACGGAGACAGACTCGCAGAAAGCCCGCATGCAGTGCTGCTTGTTTCTGCACAGTTGCCGCTTCACAAAAAGCCCACTGCTTCTTCCGGCATTCGCCAGCACAGCCTCACAGAAAGCCCATTGCTTCTTCCAGCACCTGCCAGGACAGCCTCACAGAAAGCCCACATGAGAACCCGCCAACACAGCCTCACAGAAAGCCCAATCCAGACAGGGACAGCTTCACAGAAAGCCCACATAAAAACCTGCCAACACACAGAAAGCCCAATCCAGACAGGGACAGACTCACAGAAAGCTCACATGCAGTGCTGCTTGTTTCTGCACAATTCCTGCCGCACTGAGAGTCCATTGCTTCTTCCGGCGATCGCCAGCACAGCCTCACAGAAAGCCCTTTGGTTCTTCTGGCACCCGCCAGGACAGCCTCACAGAAAGCCCACATGAGAACCCGCCAACACAGCCTCACAGAAAGCCCACGCCAGACAGGGACAGACTCACAGAAAGCCGACATGCGGTGCTACTTGTTTCTGCACAATTCCCGTCATTATAGCTTCACAGAAAGTCTTCCGGCACTTGTCATGACAGCCTTACAAGACTTGCATAAGAATCCAACCGCACAGCCTCACCGAAAGCTTAATCCAGAGAGGGGGTCAGACTCACAGGAAGCCCACATGCAGTGCTGTTTTCGATCCTGCCTGGGCCCCGCTGAAAGTAACGGCCTCCGTCGTTGATGTCCAAGCCCCCGCTAGGGTGCCTAGAAGACTTTAGAACTAAACCCTAAAATGCTTGAACTCAGGGTGGTCTTGGGGTGGGCTGTCTGCTACGCACAAGTGCGAGCGGCCTGGGTGTGCACACACCAGCGAGCACCCATGACGTTACCACACCCTAAACCCTAAACCCTAAGCCCTAAACCCCTAAATCCTAAGCCCTGAACCCCAGATTCCGGAAAGCAGAGGCGCCTCCTCCACCTCCGCCACCCGAAGTCCCGGCTTCGCCGTGCGCTGCGGGTGAGGATGGACTTTTTCTTGTTTGGGGATTTGGGTTCGAGGTGTTCTGAGTTTATTTCGGAGATGTATATATATATATATATATATATACTCGTTTTTGTTTTATCGGTGTTCTGCGCTCTGATGTTGTTTTGCCGTTCTGCCTTGTTCTTTTCTTTGCCTGTCGCTCCCTACTTGGCTTTCTTTTGGCGTTTCTGCTTCGCTGTCTTTCCGCACTTTTGCTTCTCTGCTTTCACGCTTTCTGCTCCGGCCTTTCTGCTTCGTTCCTCTGTTCATAACCTTTTCTGATTTTCGGCGTTTCTGTTTCTTGTTTCACCCTCATCCCCTGCGCCGAGTGTCTCCTGTCCGCTCTTCTGGTTTCACTCTGGTCCGAAACACTGAATGAGTTCTGAGACACACTACTACTACTGCTGCTGCTGCTGCTGCTGCTACTAGTACTAGTACTAGTACGACGACGACTACTACTACTACTACTACTACTACTACTACTACGACTACTACGACTACTACGACTACTACTACTACGACGACGACGACTACTACTACTACTACTACTACGACTACTACTACTACGACGACGACGACTACTACTACTTCTGCTAGACTTAATACTGCCCCTGCTGCCACCAGTACAACTAGAAGGATAACCACAACCGCAAGAACAACATCAGCAGCAACAACAGCCAAACTGTAGCGACACCACCACCGCCACCCCACCCCAACACCCCGCCACCCCTACCACCATCACCACCCCCACCACCGTCACCACCGTCACCACCTTCACCACGGTCGCCACCGTCACCACCGTCACCGCCGTCACCACCGTCACCGCCGTCACCGCCATCACCACTGCCACCACTGCCACCACCACCAACAACAACACCAGCAGCAGCAGCAGAAGCAGCAGCAGTAGAAGCAGCAGCAGCAGCAGTAGCAGCAGCAGCAGAAACGCCAGCAGGAGAACGACCATCAGCACCATTAGTTTTACCGCCGCCGGGAAGCATGACAGGAAGGGTGCTAACTTGTGGCCCCCCCCTGCCGGGGAACATGAGGGCACTCTCTCGGCGGGGCTCGTTAGTAGCTGAGTGGATACACTTTACACTTTTTGGGAAAGCTAAAAGTGTACACTTTTTGGGGCTTATGAACTCAGCAACTAAGTGTCAACAAGCCCCACCAACGTAGTCGTAGGTAGTTCTCTTGCACTGCCATGGGAAGTTCTACCTCCAAAACCCTTTTGTGTGTTTTCAGGTCCGCGACTTCAATGATTTCCGCAAGTTGCACATTTTGCGGGTTTTCCGTGTGTTTCAGGAGAATGTGCACCTGGTCACAATACTGAGCTGCTCGGGGAAACAGGACACAAAAGAAATCCATAAGCAAAACAGAAAGAATCCAAAATTCATGCTCACACCTTTAGTTTGTTTTCACTGTTGTTGCAGCATCTTTCGTATGCCCCCCTAACAATGCATGCAAGTTTGAATAATAGTCTGGCACACAATCCGGCAATATCGAAAAGCCACGGAGCCCCCCCAAAGCTCGGAACCCACCACCCAAGGCCATAAAAACCTGCATTCCTCCTCAAGTCGCAACTTCAACTAAACCCTAAACCCTTAACCCTAAACCCTTAACACCCCCTAAACCCCTAAACCCCAAAACCCTACAACCAAAACTACGCGCACTCGGAAAGGAGCCCTTAAAACCAGAAAACCCCGCCCCGAACCTGAGCCTCACAGCTCACAGTGAAGACCTTCCTCGCCGAAGCCTTGTGGCTGCTGGACCAGGTGCAGAGTCTCTCTGCGGAGACCCTGATTGAGAAGCTCATAATATGAGTAACATAGCCCTGACAAGTCATAACATAAGCAATATAACCCCGTAGACTTATAAGCTCGGAAACTGCCCAGAATCATAACCCTCGTAGCAGCATAGCAGCCTGTAGAAAAGATGGGGTGTCTCGGCATGGATGCCAGCACTCAAAGTGACAACTTAGCAAAAATCATGGGAACAACTCTTCCTCTTGAGATACGTCAGAAACCCGCCATGACGCTGATGGTGCCGCGCTTGCTTGCGCTGGCGGCCGTGGTCGTGAGTTTCGCGCAAGGCTTCGCGGGAACCCGCTGTAATTAAGTCCATCCTCCTGCTGCTTTTCTCCTCCTCTTCTCCTCGTACTTACTACTCATGCATAACTTCCCTTCACCCTCATCTTTTTACCCTCATCCCCATCATCAGCTAGGTCGTACCACAAATAACTGGTCTTCCTTTACATCTTAGTAACCTGAACCCTAAGCTTAAACTATAAACCTTTAAGGCCTAATGCACACAGCCTTGAAGCCCTAGGCTACAAGCCCTTGCCCCCCAAATGCCTCGGCTCCATAGAAGTCTTTTGCAGAACCCTTCAGAGAACCCTTCAAGCGACCTTGAGCCTTGAGGCACTGACAAAGTCTGCACCTTCGTGAATGAGCCCAAGACACTTGGCTCCGTTTCAGATTCACTCGATTTAGGGTGTATGGTCTAGAGGTCTATCTCTTTGCCTACCTGTGCTTTCCAGCTCGTGACTTGGGCCTGTTCAGTCGCGAGAAGCAGCAGGCCTGAATGCAGAAGCCTGAGTAATCTACTGTATCTTAGGTTCCTGATAAGAACTTCCAGATCAGGTGCCCCAGCACCCTATCCTGATTTCCCAAGCCCTACTAAATTCCGAGCTTGCCAGCTGAGGTATGTAGAATCTGAGTTCGGAGGCAATGTCGGGACAGCTGATAAGCAATACTGTTCCTGAGGATGGCGTAAGCTGTTTTTGCTACAACCCCCCCCCAAGACCGTAGACCAATTAGTAAGGCCTCTGTAGACTTCACGAGTGGGGAGTGTCCGAAAATAGGGGTACCTTATTTAGGGGTCCTTATAATAAGGATCCTACTATTTAAGGTACTATATTAGGGTCCCCTATTTTCGGAAACTCCCAGTGGGAACCGCAGACTCCGGCCCTGCCTTCCTTCCTTGTCAGGATACCCTACTTCTGGGATGAGAAATGCGTGGTTGAGCTGCTTACCTGCAATCTCCACCTTGCGGGTCCAACGATTACCCTAGGCTTTATAGGGACCTTGTTATTGGGTCCTTAAGGGGTCTAGGGCCCTAACTATAAGGTCCTTGGAAGCATAAGGTTAGGACTGCGAGAGTCTGAGATACATAGGACGTAGACGCTTGGGATGATCGGATGGTCTCGAAGAATCATGGAATCAAGTTCCTTCACAGAAACCCAGACCTCAAACCCTAAATATGGAGCCCTGTTGACAAGTTGAGGAACCCGTTTCGAACCCGTTAAAGAAAGAACTTTAAATGAACCCTAAAACCCAAACCCTGAACCCTTCCAAGCACTTTGAGAATGAAGCATTCATACAGCTGGTAAGGAGCTCGTTAAAGAAGACTACACCCGATAGGGTTTCCTTAAAGGAAGCTCAAGGAATCTGCAGAATCCTTAAAGGAACCATCGAAGCTTTCCCTTAAAGAAACCTTACCGGAACCCTCAAGGAAACCCTCAACGGGTTCCCGTACAGGAACTTGAAAGCACGATTCAGGGAACCGAAAGGGGTTAGCTTCAAGCAACCTAAAGGAATCTTTGCAAAAGGGACCGGAAACCCAAACCTTAAAGCCTAAACCCAAAATCCTAAGCCCTGTCAAGTGGATAGGGCCGACATTACAGAGGACCTCAAAAGGAAAGAATCCTAGGCCCTACTTGGAGGATCATGGGACTTAGTAAGTATGGTTATAAGTACCTTAGTTGGGCTTATATGTAACTATAAGTATAGTTACCTTAAATTATAACCCTAGTTACTAAGTCCCATGATCCTCTAAGTAAAGCCACCCAAGGTCCCTGGGTTGTTGGGCGGATGGCGTCCACGCGCAGTGCCGCTTCTGCGGCAAGGCTGGGGCCGCATCTATCGCTGTGAGAGCGGTTTAGGGTTTAGGGTTCAGGGGTTTAGGGTTTCGGGTTTAGGGTTTAGGGTTTAGGTTTCGGGCACCTTGTAAAGGGTTTAGGGTTGAGGGTACCGTGTGAAGTTTAGCGTACCTTTCCTTGTAAAGGCTTTAGGGTCTATAGGGTTAAGGGTACCTTATAAGGAGTTCAGGGTCAAGGGGACCTTATAAGGGGTGGGGCTTGGTGTTTCGGGTACCGTACCTTACAAAGGGCTTAGGGTTTGGGGCTTAGAGTACCCGAAAAACGGTTTAGAGTTCACGATACCTTATAACGCGTTTAGGTCTTAGGATACGGTAGAAATAAACGGTTTGGCTTTGTTTAAGGTTGCCGGAAGGGTTCTATCAGGAGGGGTTGCTGTACGGTTCACTGCCAAAGTGTTTTCGATTAGGCTTTACGGGTTTAGGCTAAGGGGTTAAGGTTAGGGCTTGAGGGGCTTAGCATTTTCGGGTTTGAAAGGTTTAGGGTCCATATTGCGGTTTCCATATTCTTGAACCTTTAGACCACCAAAACCCTAAGCCCTAGACCCCAAACCTCTGCAGTTCGAAAAGGAGCCCTTAAAAAAGGAAAAAACCCAAACCTTGGCCGCACCCCAGGCTCCAATACCCCTTAATCAAGGAATATACCTTAATTTATAGTAGGATCCCTAATATGATTTAAGGAATGTTCCTTGATTAAGGGATATTGGAGTCTCTGGGCCCCAGGCTCCCTATGTGCCTATTGATTGCCCGCCGGATGCGACAGTCCCCCTGGTGAAGGCCCCTGCGTCAGGGCCTAATGTTGGGGCGGTCGAGGGGTTCAGGGTTCAGGGTTTAGGGTTTAGGGTTTCGGGTTTCGGTTTAGGGTTAGTTTAGGGTTTAGGGTTTAGGGTTCAGGGTTTATTGAGCTTGCTTCGTGTGCGGGGTGCCTTTTTGAGAATCCTAAACTGGGTGGTTTTTTGTGGTTTTTTGAGGTTTTTTTTGGGTTTTATTGAATTTTTTGCCTTTTTTCTATTTTTTTTTAGTTTTTTTTTAGTTTTGTGGTATCCGGGCCCTTAATTTTAGGCTCCGGGTCCTCAATTTTAGGTCCGGTCTTGGTGCGGTCCTTAATTTTAAGCTCCGGGTCCTTAGTTTGCGGCTCCGGGTCCTCAATTGTTGGTTTTGGTCCAGGGGGTTTGCTAAACCCTAGGGTTTGCTAAACCCTGAATTAGGGTTTAATAAACCCTAATTGGGGGTTTGCTAAACCCTAAATTAATACTAAACCCTAGGTTAATTAACCCTGAATGGGGGCTTGCTAAACCCTAGGGTTTGCTAAACCCTACATTAGAGTTAAATAAACCCTGCATGGGGGTTTGCTAAACCCTAGGGTTTGCTAAACCTTGAATTAGGGTTTAATAAACCTTGCATGGGGGTTTGCTAAACCCTAAATCACGCACGGTGTAATACGCAAGCTCAATTTATGGGGACTTGAGGGTTTAGGGTTTAGGGTTTAGGGTTCAGGGTTTAGGGATTGGGGTTGAGGGTTGAGGGTTTAGGGCTGATATGGTTTAGGGTTTAGGGTTTAAGGTGTAGTGTTTAGGGTTACTTGGAGGTTCATGTGTAGTTATAAGTGGGGCTAGAAGTAGGGGAACCATACTTATAACCCATATTCGGGGACTTATAACCCCACTTATAACTACCCCTGAACCTCCAAGTAGCGACTCAACCAAGTCCAGAATGCGGATTGGTCCCGTAAGCCTTACACCCCACCTTTTTGATAGTCCTGAACAGAGCCTTATGTCCTCAGTCTTCAGAGGGCTTTAGGGTTTAAGGATTTAGGGTCTCATAGGGTTTATGTTTCAGGGTTCAGGGTTATGAGCCTGCGTAGTTTCTTTTCAGCTCCTTCCAGAAGTTTTTGCTTAAGGACTTGAAGAGGGTAGGCCTTCTGGATATACGTTGATGTCCTGAAGTCCTGCCCCAAAGAAGTGGGCTTAAATGCCTAAGTGTCAGCTTTCGTTACAACAAAAACAACTTCACATTCAGGCCGACCGGGGTGTGGAATTCGGGGCGGGAGGTGTGCACTCTTTGGTTTGTTGGCGGGGTTTGGGACTTTGGACTTGGTTTCGAAACTTCAGAAAATGGGTTGAGTCTGCCTATAGTCTCCATTGTAGTTCCCTTTTTTTGGTTAACCAAAAACTCTTTTACAGGATACTAACCATAAAATTGGTCAACCAAAAAAAAGGAACTACAATGAAGACTATAGGTAGTGTTGAGGATTCGCGCTCAGGGCTTGAAAACATGGCCGCCTCGCACTTCCCGGTTGTGGAACTTTTGAGGCTTCGGATGATCTTGTGCGGATTGAGAAGGGATCTGGGTAGGAGTATAGTTCTCCTCCGTTGCGGCATGAGCTACGGTTGATGATATAAATCCTGCATTACCATAAGGACCCTAAACTATTTGGAATTATGGTATATTCCTTATGGGTAATCCAGGATTTATATCATCAACCGTAGTTCTCCTCCGTTGCGACATGAGCCTAGGGCGCGAACAAGAAAGAGGCAGAGGAAGAGGAAGGTCGGTCTCCGGCAAGAATTTCTGGAGGTGCTGATCAAAGAAGAGCGCGCTGAACTCTAATTCTGGCATAGACCCTCATAAGCACGAAGCTGAGACCTAAGCCTAAGTTACAAAGGAGCACTGTTACTAACTCAAGTCTTCCCCCTTGGAGCCGAAAACCTGCACCCCTAGATTGTACCTAGTGAGTTAGTCATGAACCCTAAATCCTGAACCGTGACCACCCCCAATAAGTCCCGAACGAGACCCAGTGCCAGGAGTGCAACTTCAAGAACCCTCCTGTGCACCTTGTGCTGCAATGGTGTGCCAACATTAGGGTAAACAGCGAAGCTACACCAACCCCCTTTTTCACCCCAAAACATAAAACAGAGCGCGAAGAGTCACACCGGAACCCGTTATCCCTAAACACTCTGAGCCCAAATGATCTGCACTGTAAGCCTTAGACCCTCCATTTCAATGCCATCGTCTTGTAACGCGAAGTTTAGACTCGATCGCTTTGCTACATGGGGCTTGGGGCTGGGTTTCACGAACGCTATGGGATGTGGGGCTTCGCTTCACCAAAAACATGTGGAGTTTAGGGTTTCGGGTATGACTAACGCTGTGGGGTTTGGGGCCTGGTTTGACGAATAGCGTGTATTTTGCAAAGTCCTCTCGGGCAGTCAAGCGCAGGGCTCGCTTGCGAGTGAAGGCTTCATAATATAGAAGCCTAGCTAGTTCCCAAGATTCTTCGCAAGGGTTCCTTATGTAGTTATATTATACAGGAGCTCGAAACCCAATTTTAAGTATACAGTCCCCTGACGCCCTTGGGTTTTTGGTGTTGAATCGAAGCAAGTCTGTCGGTGCTGGTAACTCGTACACTGCACTTAGGGCAACAGCACAAACCAGCAGCCGCAGCATGTAAGCTTCTCCTCATCCTTGCCAATGAAAGTGCGATGATCAGGTTGCACTATCGACATTCTCACCCTTCTTATTCTCGCTCTCGCTACGTTTTCGTCGTTTTCATTCTCCTGATGATGGTGATGAAGACGACCATGGTTATGATGAATACTATTATCAGCATTCCCCATGTATCACTGTCATGGTCATAGCCAGCTACACCATCAGTCTCTCAACCGTCATCGTGATCATCATCTGTATCATCGCCCGTACCATCTGGGTAGTTCCCTAAATTAGGGTCCCCTTGCAGGGTCCCTTTTGTAGGGGCGCTGCCTTCTTCTGGGGTTCCTTCAAGCCCTAACACAAAAGCCCAAACCGTAAACCCTCAACCCTAAACCCCAAAACCCTAAACCCTAAGAGCCCTCAAAAAAAAAACTCGGAACCCTCAACCCTAAACTCTAAACCTGAAGCCCTAAACCCCAAGCCCTAATCTACAAAAACAACTAGCCCATCTCCACGACCATCAGCCAAGAGAAGCCGAAAACGGCGAGCTGACACGCCGAAACCGCAAGCCAGACAGCAGAGCCGAGAAAGCCAAGTCGCCTGAAGGCGAAACGCACCAAAGTCCCGAACTTTAAGCCTTTAGTTGTAAATGTCTACCTTAATTCAGGCTTCAACATCTACGAATTCATTCTCATGCAAAATCCTAAATCCTAAACCTTAAACCGCCCCGAAGCCAAAACATGGGATACCTAGGACGCCCTTCTACTGGGAACCGGCATGCGTAAACCACCTTCTGGGTTGCAACGCGGATGGAGAGCCACTCGGACATTCTTCCTAGGATGCCCAGTAGTACCCTTATTCCCTTTTTGTAGTCCTAGGTTCCTTATAAAGTTACCCAATACCAAAAAGAGAGGCCTTTTTATTCTTAGGTTACTGGGTATCCTAGCTTCGGATTGCCGGCTCTGGGCTTTCGGGGCTTTTGGCTTAAAGTCAGGGGCCTTAATAATTAGAATAGGGCTTTCGGGCCCATTAAATTATAAGTATACTTATAGTAAGGAATTCCCCAAATAGTACTGGTACTTGTCTGGGCCCAGATTATACGCCTTAGTGTTTAGAGACTGGGTTTGTCAGTTACAAATCTAGGACCAAGCCTACTATAGGGGCCTTAATGATTACCTATAATATGTTGGGGGTTCCTTATCATAATTCTAGTATAATAAAGGGCACCATAGGGGCTTCATTTGCCCACCAAGGGTTTCCTGCTTAGCCGGGTAGATGAACCGACGCGTAACGGACCGGGCCAGATGCACATTGGGCTTGTTTCGGAGACTTTAACCCGAAACTCTAAACCCTAAACCCCAACAGAAACCCTAATAAACCCCAAACCGAAATTCTAAACCCTGCGCTGGAGACCCTATAGACCCTCAACCCTATGCTGGAGACCCTATAGACCCTCAACCCTAAACCTTTATGCTTTGCGGGGTTTGGGAGGGAGTCGACATCACTCCGCCGGGTCTGGGGATTCAGATTTCAGGTTGAGGGTTCAGGATTTGCCTTAAGAAGAACCCGTAATAAAGACTTATGTAAGGAAGTCATAATAAGGAACCTCAGAAGGGTAGGTCATTCGGGGTTAAGGTAGGGTCTATAGGGTTTTGGGTTTGGGCCTAGAGTTTCGGGCGAAACTCGGAGCAAGGAATTTCATGCTTCTTCTTCCTTCCTAGTCAAGACAGGGGTCGATTTCATCTGTAAGTTCATTCTCCCTTCCAGCCCCTGTCATGATTACACTACAAGACAACCCCCCCAAGCACTTTTCTAGCTATGAAGGCGCTGCTGCCAGAAACTCGCAACCCGAAAACCACGAACCTTGCAAACCCCTAACCCCAAAACCCTAATCCCTAAACCCTAACCCTAAACCCTAAGAGACCCCCAAACGTAAAGTAGTTCTCCCGACGCTCGGAGTCCGCGGCGAGGAATCTCGAATGTCGATTCTGCGGCGAGGGGGCTTACGCCGACATCCGCTGTCCGACTGAGGCGAACAGGGTTTAGGGTTTAGAATTTAGGGTTTAGGGTTTAGATAGTATGGGGGCCTTAGGATTTCTTTTTTGATTTTTGTTCAGATATAACCCAAGGAAAGATTAAACATAGTCTTGTTACTATGGTTCTAAGGGGGGTATAGTAATAACTACCAATATTTTTCTAGGGTTCCTTATTATGGTTATAGTATACTGCTCTGATTATTAAGGCTCCTTTTTTAGTGGTATTCATAAGCACCTTTAAGCATCGGAATCATGGACTGGTTTATAACCGCAAAAACGACAACCAGAATAACACCAAAGGTTGACAACAAAGAGATGTGGGGTTTCCGAAAATAGGGGACCCTAATATAGTACCCTAAATAGTAGGATCCTTATTATAAAGGACCCCTAAATAAGGTACCACTATTTTCGGAAACTCCCACGCTTGGGTTTCGGTTTGGGGTTCTAGCCTGGAAGTTTAGGCATGACTTTTTTTGGGTATTTGGGTGTTAGTTCTTAGTTTGGGGTTCTCGGGTCTCAGATCTGGAAGTTTTCGAAAATTAGGCGTACCCTATTTTCGGGTCCTTAGAATAAAGGACCCTACTATTTACGGGGTACTATATTAGGGTCCCCTATTTTCGGAAACTCCCTTAAATCCTAAACCCTTTATAGAACCCTTATAGATCCCTTTAAGGAACCCTTATGGATGCCTTTAAAGGTACCCCTAATTTTCAGGAAACTCCCATTTAGGGTTAGTTGCTGCAAGCTCGTCGGTCGTTTGGTTTCCGGACCTGCCTGCTACAAAAAGGCTCCGGACCGTAAGCCGTAAACCCTAAACCCTAAACCCTAAACCTTTGGGGATTAGTGTGTCGGGTCTAAGGTTTAAGTACGTAGGGCACCGTAGATCCCAACTTCGCATCCCAAAAATCCTCTAATAGCCCTAACTCTTAAGACACCTACTTGAACCCCTGCGAGCTTCTTTCTTTGGAGGAGCAGGAGTGCACGTGGCCTGGCGCAGAGCCCGTGACTGGATGAGAAACTTTGCAGGGGGGGTTAGGGTTTAGGGTTTGGGGTTAGGGTTTAGGGTTGAGGTTTGAGGGTTTGGGTTTGGGGTTAGGGTTTAGGGTTTAGGGTTTGGGGTTAGGGTTTAGGGTTTGGGGTTTGGGGTTAGGGTTTAGGGTTGAGGGTTGAGGGTTTGGGGTTTGGGATTCGGGCTTAGGGTTTCGGGGTACTCAGCAGCAGGGTTTTAGATATGGTGCTTCTCAGCTGTAAGGTACTCTACTATCGCAACATCAACTTCCTCCCAAATAGCATGATTCCCATCATCAACTTCCTCCAAATAGCATGATTCCCATGATGCTCCAACATGGACTGCTCAGAAAGCAGATACCGAGCTCAAGGCTTGTGTTTTAGGTAACTTTAGGGGTTTGGGACTAAACATCGCAGAACCACACCAGGTTTCTGAGGTTTAGGGTTTAGGGTGCTGAGCATTCGCTGAAATGTCCTTTGCTCACTGTGCGGTTTCAGGAGGAATGCCTTGGAAGGCCCTGCATTCCGACACATTCCGCCCAAACCCAGGCACTGCAAGGCCCTGGGGGTGGTGTATAGCACACTGCTTAGGGTTTAGGGTTTAGGGTTTAGGGTGCAAACTGTATGTTTTCTTACAGATCATTGAATACTGGGTGAAACTCGAACTAATGCAACCGTTTTGGTTATTCATTCTTCTGCTTCGTCTTCTTATCATTGCCGTTCTTGCTGTTACTACTATTTGGGGGTTTCGATACAGTTGCTGTAAACATTGCATGCTACAATTATTGTTTTCATTATCGTTATTGTTGTGGTATGGTTTGTTTGCTTTTGTGGTTACCATTGTTCTGATTGTCATTTGTGTCGCGATGTTTGTTATTGCTATTGCTATTGCGGTGCTAGTATCAGGATCATTGTTACTATGATGAATGATGCTGATGACGTTAATAACAAGAACAGCTATACTATTCTATACTACTGATGGTGATACTGATACATAAAGATGATAATGCTGGTTGTTGTTTTTGTGGTTATGAGCAAGGAAACTATACTGAATAAATCCACATTATGCCTCTCTCTGCCTGTGCACCACATTATTCGCCCGAGTGCAGGCAAAGACGCATTCGACTTGATTTTTTCATGGTTGGTGTTTGCGTAGGTGTCGAGTTCACCCTAAACCCAAACCCCAAAACGCCCTGAACTCCGGAAGCCGTAAACCCTGAACCCTAAACTCCCGAAGCCCTAAAACCTAAACTCTAAACCGAAAACCCTAGACCCTAAACTCGAAGCCTACGGCCTGAAACCTAAACTCGGGCTCAGGGTCGGGGGAGCACAGCAGCTTGTCACTGTAATGAAGTGCTGTCCCGGGGTTTCGTGATTTTAGGGTTTAGAGCTTTGGAGCTCCACGGTTTTAGGTTTTTAGGGCGATGCGGTTTCGGGTTTGGGGGTTTAGGGTTTAGGTGCTTTAGGGGATAGGGGTCCCACACCGAATGATACCGCAAAGCCCCGAAGCCCTAAACCAACCGTCCCTGACCCCGACACCCCGGCTAAACTCCCAAACTCAAAGCCCGTAAACCCCAGGGCCTGAAGCCAAAAGAAGCTCAGGTGACACCCTACTACTGGGACACGACGTGCCAAATGGGGCATCTAGGACCCCTGACGTCGGCCCTGGTATGAAGCAATGCATTTGGCCGTTGGGGTTTAGTGTTCGCGGCAGGGCCTTACAGTTTAAGATTTAGGGCTTAGGTTTTGAGGGTTTAGGGCAGTTTACTGTGCACGATGTTTTTAGTAGTTTAGGGTTTATAGGCCTATAGGGCTCAGGGATTATGTTATACATTAGAAGCTGCCCCCACCCTGTAATAGTGGTATAATAGGAATATAATAGGGCCCAAATATAATCCTTATTTATCCTTATGGTCACTCTTACAGGGTGGGGGCAGCTTCTAAGTTATACACCAAAAGCCTCTTCTAGTACCCTAAACCCTAAACCCTAAACCCTAAACCCTAAACCCTCTCTTCTAGTTATTCAGGCCCTTCTATGAGGAAACTGGGCTTCTGGGGTCTTGTGGAGTTCGAAGGAAGCTCCTTAAAGGGATCTATAGGGTTCCTGAAAGGGATCCCCCCCATAGGGTTCCTTAAAGGGCTTTTTCTTCTAATCCAGGGTTACAGTAGTAGGGCCCTGCAAGACATTGTTTCTAGCGGATATCGAGAAGTGACTAAAATCGGAGCCTAAATAATTACCTATACCATTTTGGGGGTTCCTGATTAGACTTACAGTAGAATAAGCACCAAAACCCTATTCTAATCATTAAGGCCCCTATATTGCCAAGTTGGGACCCTTGTGGTGATAGAAGCTTCTGCATCTTTGTGTTCTTTTCTCTTTTGAGTGGGGGGGGCTGCTGAACCGAGAGCATGGCCTTGCCCGTACTTGTTCCTGAGTTTTGGGTTCAGGCATAGTGGTAGCTTCTTCGGGCTCTTGGTCTGGGCACGCTTGGGATGTGGTTTCGGGGTTTTTATCGCTTTTCAAGGCTTTGAGGGCTCCTGGATTCGGATGTTAAACAGGGTGTGAGGAGCTTTTTCACGCATATTGTGTGGAGGATGCAATGCTGACGGGATACACATTGAGTGCCGCTTCTGCAACATGGCATCTGAAGATGAAGAGAGATTGGGTTCAGGGGTTTGGGGTTTACCCTAAACCCTAACCCTAAACCTAAACCGTTTAGGCTTCAGAGTCTTCTGAACTTGATGGTGTGAGCGTGTATGGGGCGTCTTGTCCAGCTGTAAAGTTGCCGGATCTTCAGGGGCGACCGACTCCAGGCGAAGTGCGAAACCTGTTGCAAAAGGGTTCAGAGTTCAGACTTCAGGGATCGCATTTAGGGTTTCGGATTTTGGGTTTGGGGTTTTTTAGAGTTCAGGGATTGGGTTTAGGGTTTCGGGTTTAGAGTTTAGAGTTTAGGGTTCAGGGATTGGGATGGGGGCCGAGCTTGTGGCACTGTAGCTCTTCATGCGCCCCGCAGGAACCCAAAAACCCGAGCCCTGGTCCCCAGTGGTCTCTTGGCTACTACATGGGAGTTTCCGATAATAGGGGACCCTAATATAGTATCCTAAATAATAGGATCCATATTATAAGGACCCCAAAATAAGGTGCCCCTATTTTCGGAAACTCCTACATTTTTCTTGAGCGACTGGGGCTGAAAGCTGCTACGGTTTTAAAAGTTCAGGGATGTAGGACTTAGAGAGGCGCATTGAGGCTTCATGAACTTGTAATATCATGCACTTATTGTCCCTGTATTGTGAATGTGACCTGAATGCATCGTCTAACTCACCCGTTTTGTTTGCGACAAGCTCTAGACTATCATGAAGTTGATACACACGGCGTCTTGCTCTGACTTCCGCTTGCCCCATCACCGCCAAAACCTTATTGTTTTCGTGTAACGCCCTTGTCTTGCGGCTTGAATTCTTTTTTGGAGGGGAGGGGGGGGGGCACCTGATCCCTCAAATCTAAAGTTCTATATAGGGGTCTCATTAAGCACCGACACTATTTTGGGGGTTCCTTATTATGACTACAATAAAAAAGTCTTAAAACCCTATTCTAATTATTAAGGCCCCTGTAATATCCAAACTTTTCTGCTGTAATTCGCATGTGCCTTCGACGCACAAGTTCCATGCCCGCAACATCCTCGAGCCAAGAATCCAGACCCCAACGCCTCAACCCTAAACCCTAAAGCACGAACCCTAGAGACTAAACTTTCCCTAAAACCGTGGTTCCTCATCACTACAAGCCTTGAGCACAATATCTTAGAAGGGGGCCCCCACCCTGTTATAGTGGTATAATAGGAATATAAGAGGGCCCTAATGGAAGCCTTATAGTCACTATTACAGGGTGTGGGGGGGCAGCTTCTAAACAATATCAGCCGAGTCATAATATTCATAATATAGATACATAAGGCCCTTAATAGTAGCCCTACTATAGACTGTTACTGTATCGGGGCCGTACCCAAAATATATCAACCGAGTCTCAGATGTCGGACTCTTGGCTTTGGAGCCTTCGGGCCGAAACTAGGATTTACCTTTGGGGTACTTAGAAATATTTTTTTTATTTTTGGTTATTATAATCCCTAAGAAACTTAGAAACATTTTTTTTGAATTTTTGGTTATTGCAATCCCTAAGAAACAGCTAAGATTCTATTTTTTTGCAATAGGGTTCTAAGTTCAGACTCGGGCTCCGGGGGTTTAGGGTTTGACTGCAGGGTATAGATTCAGGTTCATGCTTTAGAAATTCAGGGCATTCCGTTTAGTGTTTAGGATTTTGGGTTCATTGTTTACAGGGTTTAAGATTTGGGGTTTACGGTTTATGACTTAAGCGAAACTCCACGCCCGCCTCTCCTACCAGAACCCAAAGCCTCCAAAACCCCTTAATTAAGGAATATACTTTAAATCATAATAGGATCCCTCACATAATTTAAGGCATATTCTGTAATTAAGGGGTTTTGGAGGCTCTGGGAAGCTCAGGTGAGATGTTCCCTTTTAAGAGTGTGCGGTGTCCGCCATATGCGCGGCCTGAAATTCCGACTTACGAGCAACTCGTGCTGCAAGGGCCTCTTCTTCGGGAGTCATGGGTCTATAGGGTTTCGGTTTAGGGATTAGGGTTTAGGGTTTAAGGTTTAGGGTTTAGGGATTGGGGTTTAAGGTTTAGGGATTAGGGTTTAGGGTTTAAGGTTTAGGGTTTGGGGTTTTCGTAGGGCTTTGTGGGCTTACGTGTTTGATGGTTTAGGGTTGGGGAGTTTGGGGTTGGGGAGTTTAGGGTCTAATTAGGGTTTAGGGTTTTAGGGTTTAGAGTTTACAGGGTTTATGGTTCGGGGAAGCCCCCCTAAATAACGAACTTGAAGCAAGTCTCTGAATCGTGTTTGTGCCAGGACTGCTGGTGCTTGCTCTACTGATGGTCTAGTCTTGTTGCTGTTATCTTTAGACCTTTGGGTGTTTGCTTTGTTGCTTCTACTCCTGCTAGTCGGCTTGGGATGTTGTCATGCTTGCTGCCAGGCTTTCGGCGGAGCCATAACACCTTTTCTTCGTTCACGAAAGTTGGAAGCACAACATCCTCAATCCCGACGAATAGAGCAGAGGGAATTACAGCATTAATCACCCTTGCTCCAGTCCCCAGCTCTTGGGGTCAATATCGAAGCCTGAACAAGCACCAAGACTTCTCATTAATACACCTGTGCTATAATATCCCCCAGAGCCCGCTTCTGAACCTAATCCCCTGCGTTCTAGACTTTAGGCCCTAAACCACTTCTTTGTTGTAGTTTTTCTCAGTTTTCGATTTCGGGCGCAGGTGCTGGTTCCCGCATGGGACGGCCCAGACGTATTACTGGGACAACAACTGCAAAATTGGAATTCTGGGCTGCCTGGCGGACGGCATCCACGAGCCTCTGATCATGTTTGATGTGTTTCGCTGAAGATCAGCAATTACCACTTTACTACTACTACTACTACTACTACTACTACTACTACTACTACTACTACTACTACTACTACTACTACTACTACCACCTTTAAACGCGAAGCCGCATATCTAAAACTTGAACTAGTCCAAGTCACACACACACAACAAAAACAAAAAATACAACAAAACAAATCTCAACGCCTCTCTTCAGGGGCAGTTTCGGCTTAGGGTGTGGACGGTAGGGCGAGAGGGCTCACTGCTCAAGTTAGAGGTGTAGGGTTACGAAACACCTCTTTCAACCCATTGTTTGGTGAGCCTTGGATACCGTGCTCGGCTTTCAGGCCTATCTTGGGTTTCAGGTTTCTAGGAATTTCAGGGTGACAGTGTTAAGGACGTTTCCTTTTGTTTTCGTGGTGGGGCCTCTGGCTCCTTGGGCTCCGTGCGTCTCTGGTTCGCTGCAGTTCTAGGTTTGCAAAGCCGTGCACCCTGCATGGGTTTAGGGCTTAGGGAGATAAATCCTTGACCCTATTTTTGCAACGAGGCCGCCCAACTGCAGCCCGAATACCGGTTTTTCGCATGTCCAGGCTGAAAGCCACTCCCAAAGCCCGAAAGTCCTAAATCCCCGAAGCGCGAAAGCCCGTATAGAATGCGTGTAGAACCCTACAAGTCCGCAACAGAACCCTGCGAGGGAACCCGAAACCCTGGGCCTGTAACCCCAAAATAATGGGGCTCATGTATATACAAAACCCTAATAAAGGCCCAAGGTTTCTTAGTCAGGTTCCGACATCATAGAACCCCTTATAGTACCCTTCTAAATCCCTTTAGAGTCCTTATCTATAGCAGCCCTTTAAAAAGGAGCCCTTTAGGATCCCTTAAAGGAGCCCCTACTGAGACGCCCAGGGGGCTTAGTATGTAGGATATAAGTGGGGTTATAAGTACCCTAAATGGAGTTACCACAATTATAACCCTACTTATAGCCTACTTACTAAGTCCCCTGGGCCTCCAAGTAGGTTCCTACATGAAACCGCAGCAAGTCAGGAGCAATGCCGCTATTGCGGCCCGGGCTCCCACGGTGCATACGAGGGCATCCCGTGCCCCACTTCTCCGACGGTGCTCCCCTAGGCGCCAAGAGTCAGTTATTTGGTGGTCTTTATAGTAAGGATGCTACTATGTAGTCGGGATATTCACTTAGTAGCTGAGTGGATAGACTTTACACTTTTTTGGGAGAATACTACCCACTATAAAACTGAAAGTGTACACTTTTTGGCTTATGAGCCCAGCAACTACGATGAGTGCATGAGGGGGGCCAGTCAAGATGATGCCCCAAAGCCCTAAAGGCCCTAAAGAGTATACGGTTTAGGGTTTAGGGTTTAGGGTTTAGGGTTTGGGGTTTAGGGTTTAGGGTTTAGGGTTTAGGGTTTAGGGTTTGGGGTTTAGGGTTTAGGGTTTAGGGTTTAGGGTTTAGGGTGTAGGGTCCGGGTTTGGGGTGGTTTGCTTTTCACAGAGGGTGGACGGACATGGTCAGATATGTTGCATCTACAGGTGTGTAAAAGGGGGAAAAGGAGGGACCCTTAATAAGGACCCCTAGGTATATACCCTTAATATAGCCATGTTATACTCATTATATAGCCCATTATAGGATAGGGGTCCCCATTAAGGGTCCCTCCTTTTCCCCTTTGATACATGTGTGGGTGTGCTTGCCTTTTCATCAACCTCTTTGCCCACTGGTCTGCAGGTCTGAGGGTACTTAGAAATAACTTTAATTTTTTGGTTATTATAATCCCTAAGAAACATCTAAACTGTAATTTTTGCTAGGGTTCTAAGTTCAGTATAGTCTGCATGCATGCCTGCATCTATCTCGGCCAGAAACTGTGTGTTCGTGTCCGCTCATGTGCGTCTTTGTGGTCTCATGCCGGAGTACTGATACTTGCATGCTTTCGGCCACTACGTCATGCCTTCACATCTCGCGAAATAGTGATGCATTTCACTATCAGTTTTTGGAGCCACTGATGACCATGCTCATCGATATGCGGGTGAGGACCAAGGTGAACATGATGCTGAGGATAGTGGAGCTGCACTTGAGGATGAGCAATCTGGTTAGGATGAGCCCGCCCTTGTTGATGATGCTTAGGACAGGAGTGATGCAAAGCAGCGTGAACCGTTTCCAAACTCTAGAGGCAAGTTGGCCGACAACGCACAGCTTTGCGTCCAAACCTCAAGTCGCGCCTGCAGGCTTCTGTCAAAGATGGTTTGCACTTCCGGGACGCTGAGCCATACGGGACAGCTGCCAATTCGGCATAGTCGCAGTTTGGGTTGAGGGTTCGATGGTTCTGAGAAGTGATCGCGGGTGCCGGAGTATCTCCCTCTCCGTCACAAGGGTTTTCAATCAAACTGGGTTCAACCCTAAACCCTAAACCTCAAACCCTAAGCCCTAAACCCTAAAAAATAAACCCTGACCCTGAACCCTATACCCTAAACCCATCAACCCTACAAACTTTTGACCCGTGAACCCCTCGGGGTACATTCATGCTCAGAGCCGCAGCCCTAAACCCCATGCAATCCCTAAACCGCCAGATGTCTTTGGTACCCGGAGGCCCTCCAGGCATAGGGTTTTGGGTTTTGGATTCTGGATTTTCGGGTTTAGGGGGCGGGCAAGGGTGTAGTTAAGGTTCAGGGTTAGCCTGGAGGCGTTCAGGGTTAAGGTGATTAAACGGCTGACAGGGGTTCTAAATCTCGAATAAGGCTAACAACTAGGATGCCCAGTAGTACCCTTATTCCCTTTTTGTAGTCTTAGGCTCCTTATAAAGTTACCCAATACCAAAAAGGGAGCCCTTTTTATTCCTAGGTTACTTGGCATCCTAGATACGGCTAAGAAGGGGTCCAGGAGCGCTTGGGGGTAGGGTTCTTCACGTTTTTTTTTGAATTTATGGCCCTACCATGGTGTGAGCATAGCTGCCTAGCACTTTGCAGTTTAGGGTTCAGGTTTGTGATCCCAGGTTGCAAGAGTGTAAGAAGTAGTTTAATGCCCTGAAAACCCTAAACCCCAAGCCCAAAAATGTGAAGGATTGGTGGTTGATTCAAGAATTGGGTGAGAAGGGAGCGGCCTGAGGGTTGAAATACTGTGGACAATATGAATCCTGCATAACCCAAAGGACCCTAAACTATGGGAGTAGTGGTATATTCCTTATTATGGGTAATGCAGGATTCAATATCATCAACAGTATCCATTGCTTGGCCCACACCCCCCAAACTTGCATCTTCGTAAGAACCCTCATTGCACGCATGGATAATCGCAGAAGTCAGTAGCAAGCCTGCGACAAGGACTCATGAACCTTCAACCTTTCCTGCATCACGATTTTGAAATCTTGGGCGTTCGCTCTTTCCAATTCGAGATGTTGGCGAGACGATCCAGAAGTGACGCACAACACCCGGTCTTCCACCTGCGCCGCTCGAGTTAGGGTGAAAACCCAGAACCCTAAAACCTAAACCCTAAACCCTAAATCCTGAACCCTAACCCACAAGAAGACATAGAGCTTATTGCTCGAGCGGCCAACGTGGCTTGCGGCAAGGGCAGAGGCCCAGTCGAAACTTTTCGCTTTTCCTGAGAGCCTCAAAGCTTCTCGTTGCGAAGGGGCCCGAGTTCAGGCTGTAAAGGGGTTCAATCTTAGGCTTTGCTTTGGCTTTAGGGTTTCTAGCGTTTAGGAGTTTAGGATTCAGGGTTTAGGGTTTACGGCAGCCTTTAGTAATTTAGGGTTTATGATTTATGGCTTAAGAGCAACAACCAGAATGAGAGTCATGAAGAAAGACATCCCACGTTGTTGTATGTACGTAATGCAGAAGAAAAAGTATCCCTTGCTGTGAAACTAGATTATTGTTATTCACCAAACACCTTTCTAATCGTTTTATAAATAAGGCCGCTGCATTGTGCTGGGGAGCTCGGTTTTCTTTGGGGGTTTGCATAGTGATTAGGTGCTTAGCCCCATACTCTGCGTGGACTTTCTGGCTTAGAAGCAACTTTGCAGCGAACGTGGGTTTAGAGTCTGCCGTTCAGAGTTAAGGTTTGGGGCTTAGATGCAGGCATCGTGAGTGGGCTTTGACTGAATTTGCTCATGCCAAAGCAGGTTCAGTAGTATTGTTCCTTCGGGTTTCCTTAAAGGGAACTCCAGAAAGTTGGAATATGGTTTCAGGGTAGGATACCCTATAATTTACCATAAAGGGTTTAGGATAATCATATTCCAACTTTCTGGCTTTTACTGTATACATTTACAGTCTACAGTGTGGTATGCAACCCTCGACCCTTGATCCCTATGCACTACGGTTGATGATATAAATCCTGCATTAGCCAAAATAAGGAATATACCATAATTCCCATAGTTTAGGGACCTTAAGGTAATGCAGGATTTATATCATCAACAGTATTTAAGGCCCTTGCGGATCAGACAAGAGGCTATGAGGCCCCAAGCCTGATGTGGAAGAGCTTTGGCTGGCATTCTGCATGTGAACTGTTTAAGCGGAAGTTTCCGGAATTATTGGGCCACAGATGACAGTGAAGCAAATGTAGCGATGATAATGACCATCTTCAACCAGTGCCGGCAATGACAGAGGTCTGGATCATTCAGGGCCCTACCTAGACGTACTACACCCTACTTTTTTTGTAGGTTCTTATTATAAACCCTAATGTGCGATTTATAGGGACCCTACCCAAAACTAGGTTCTGGTGGGTTAAGGTAGGTTTATTATATTGCAGTATATGCCACAACCCGAGCCTGACTATTCAGACCCCACATCTGAATTGTTTGCAAACTGTATCAAAGTTCACAGAACCCGCATGATATTTCATAGCACCCATATAAGCCCTACATAACCCAAGTCCTATCATTCCCTTCCCAAAGGGTCCAAAGTACCAATATAGTAGAATGTAGGGTTTCTATATTAGGAATTACGATTCTGATTTGGGGAAGTATTCTCCATAACAGTACCTAGGACCCTTTGGGCTTATCACTTCTCTGGAGAAGCAGGAGCCAACAAATTCCGGAAATCCGCAAACCAGGGGCTCCGAGACATACCTTCCAACTGAGACCTGAAGGGAAGAGGTTTAGGGTTCCGCTTAGCTCACCTTTGGTTACTACTACTACTACTACTACTACTACTACTACTACTACTACTACTACACTACTACTACTACTACTACTACTACTACTACTACTACTACTACTACTACTACTACTACTACGACTACTACTACTACTACGACTACTACTACTACTACTACGGTTAGAAGGGAATGGACGCATGGTAGTAATAGTACTTATTCCTATGCGGGTGCCTTGAGGTTTGGGGAGAAGAGGTTTCGGATTCAGGGGTCAGAGTCCGAAAGGGGGCATACCGCATTGCTGGGTTTTACACGGCCTCTATGAGGGTTTAGGGTTCAGGCAAGATGGTTCAGGGGCTAGGGTTTAGGGCAAACGTTGGGATTTCGGGGTTATGCTTCTAGAAGCGTTCTCCAAACGTTTCGTATTGACTTTTTCAGGGCTCTACAATGGTCCAGCCGTTAGGGGAATGGGTTTGGGGACGAGGTGTAGGCTTTAGGGACGGGGTTCACGGTAAAGGCCTTGAGTAGGAGGTTGACGTGCTGATCAACGCTGGTTTAGGGTAAGGCAGCCCTAAACCCTAAACCCTAAACCGAAGATGCCGCGGTCGGTGGTTTGGGATTCAGGGTTCACACGTTAAGAGACCAGGGCTTCGAGGGCCTCTTCAAACCCCAAAACCCTAAGCTCTCAACCCTAAAACCTGCGAGCTTCTTACGATTAGGGTTAGGTCTGACTCTGGGAAAGCCGTGCTTTTTCAGAGTCATAGCGAGGACTGCATGGCTTAAGGTCTTGCTGGTTTAGGTTTTTTTTTTAGGGCTCCGAATTCAGGGGTCTTTGCCTGTGAGTGTGCCCTTAACCCAGAAGCATGCTCTAAAACTTTCACGGGGGTTCGGGTTTAGGTTTTAGGGTGAAGTTTAGGGTTTTCGTCAGGTTGGTGGTAGGACTTGTCGGCAGCTGCAGGCACAAGCTCCGCAGGCCAGTTACAAAGAAAAGGTTGCCCTTGTAGGGTTCCAGGCTTCTGCTCTAATTATGTAAAAGAAGTATATGTATGTATAAGGAGCCTACATATTTGCCTATACTGTTTTAGGGTTCCTTATTACAGTTACGAATGATGCCCAAAACCCTCTTCTACTTATTCAGGCCCCTACATTAACTACGTAGGGAACCCTAAACCATCCTTTTTCGGTTTACAAGGCCGAGTGCTTGTATGAACCCTACTTAGAACTTCGCCTAGCTGACGAAGAAGCTCTAACTCCATGGTACATGCAAAATCTGAAAGTTGTGTTTGGAAGCCCGCTAAAGACCTTTAAATCAACTCGTCGTCCCAAGCTGCCTAAACTCTTGACGGTTTGCTCTTACTACTAAACCCTATACACTTTCTCATACTGCACCATATGCCTAAATCACCCCTGTACTGGTAATACTTCCTATGGAGAACGGCTTCAAGTAAGATAATGACAAGTTCTACTGCAGTGTTATAAGATATAACATCGGGCGATGATCATATTGTCTTGCAATATCACCATCGTAATGCAGTATCGTGTGATCCTCCATCATAAGCCTCGAGCCCCACAAAGAAGCCTATCCTGTAGAACCCCTAATGCAGCAGGCAGAATAGTTACCTATACTATTTTGGGGGTTCCTTATTTTATTTATAGTATAAAATACCACACCGAAAAAACCTATTCTAATTACCAAGGTCCCTACACTAAATCCTTATAGTAGCCCTTCTAGTACCCTTATAGACCCCTTTGAAGGAACCTCTATTCTAATCACTAAGGCCCCCACACATCACTATAGATCCCTTATAGATCCTGTTTAAGGACCCCTTTAAAGGGAATCCTAGAATTTCCTTTTCCGGACCCCTGTAAAGGGAACCCTATTCTAGTTTCCCGATTCTAATTATTAAGGCCCCTACACTACATCAGTAGCCCTTACAGACCCATTCAAAGGGAATCCTATTCTAGCTATGAAGGCCCCTACCTCACTATAGATACCCTTTTACATCCTTTTGAATCGTAGCCTTTCTAGACCCATTGAAAGGGAATCTCTGTTCTAATGATTAAGGCCCCCCTACCCCCCTACCCCCCTACCCCCCACCCCAACCCCTACCCTACCCCACCCCCCTAGCCTTCGGTTTCTGTTTCCGTTGCAGGCCCTTCCCCGCCAGGACCTCCGGAGCCTCGTGGCGAGGCAGAGACTAGAGGGGCCTTTGGGGGTTGAGGCTTTGAGGTTTAGGGTTTGGGGGTTTTGGGGCTTAGGGTTTAGGGTTGAGGCTTTGGGGTTTAGGGTTTAGGGGTTTAGGGTTTCGGGGTTTAAAAGGGGTTTAGGGGTTTAGGGTTGAGGATTTGGGGTTTAGAGTTGGGGATTAGAGTGTAGGTTTAGGGTTTAGGGCTTTGTTTTTTTGGGTTTTCGGGCTTGGAGTCTATGCATGGATCCAATAACACTTTCTTGGGTCGTAGCTTAAGTAGTATTCTGTAAGCTACGCAGGTTTAGAGTCGACAGGTTGACTGGTTGACCATGTCTCCAAAGGCTTATAACGCTAAACCTTAAACCCTAAACCTTTGTGACTGAGGGTTTTGTGCAGTTCACCGTCTGGCAAGGACTACATACAGAGGTTTTGGCTTGGAATTTCCGAGTTTAAGATTCTACTGATTCTATTGTGATTCTATTGCGGCTATGGAAACGTAGTGCGTGTCGCGATTCGCTTGAGTTGCTGCAGAGCTTCTCGACTGGGTCGAGGAGGACGACAGGGTGCTGTAAACCCTATAAGCCCTAAACCCTAAACCCTAAACCTTGTTCTTGGGAGATCCTTTGAGACCCTTATGCCTATATAAACGCCCAACACCGACGGGTTAAGGGCATATCCACGGGTACGTATGAAATCTTCACTACTAGGACCCGGAGTAGGCCCTTATTCCCTTTTTGAGGGTTTCGGTTCCCTTATAACCCCCTTTAAACCAAAAAGGGCACCCTTTTTATTCCTAGGTTACTCTTAGGTCTAGACTAAGAGCGCGCACCATGTGGGTTGTTGGGGGTTCTGAAAGGGCTTCTGGAGCGCCTCAGTGGCTTTCCGTCGACGGGATCTTTGTCAAACTTGGGGGATGACTGTAGTGATACTGTTGATGATACAAATCCTGCATTACTCTAAGGACCCTGAACTATGGGAATTATGGTCTTTTCTTTATGATGTGTAAGGCCGGGTTTTTATCATCAGCAGTATGCCTGAAATTGCTGTAGCGACCCAGGTGAGGTTTCAGGTATATAGGTTCCGTGGTTAAGGCCTCCGAGTTTCTGGATAGTTTTGTTTCCGATCACTCAGGCTCTACATACCGAAATTTAAAAGGCAGGTTTGTAGGATTCATGGTTTGCTGTTTTGGAATCGAGCTCATGTAGTATGCAGCCTGTAGATCACCCTAAACCACCATAAAACCCCACACCGGAACCCGACACCAATAATCCTATGTGTGAGCGCTTTAGGGTTTAGGGTTTAGGGTTTAGGGTTTAGGGTTTCCTAGACTTTGGTGGGGGCCCTGAGTCCCGGAACCTTCCTTCCCTGCGATTTTATACCTCACCTAAGGTGGAGTTTGATCCCCAGCAGCTGAAGCCTTAAACTAAACCCTAAACCCTAAACCTTGAAGCCTTAAGCCTTAAATCCTGGGGCCTAAATCCTCGATGGGCGAACTTCACAGAGAAGTGCTGGAGATCAGTAAGAAAGGCGACCTTGAAGCTCAAAAGGCGGTCGTCACGAGCTAATGTGGGAATCTGATTAAGAAACCCCCGGCCTATAACCCCGAAAATAATAGGATTCATACAAGGAACCCTACTAAAGGCCCAAGGTTTCTTAATCAGGTTCCTGCATGACCGGCAATTCTCGGAGTAAGCCGGCCTGCTGAAGCGGACGGATTGAGGAGGACTCCATGAAGGCCTTCGCCGACGAGGGATGACTGTGACATCGACGGGCCTTGAGAATTACCTATACCACTTTCGGGAGAAAGAGGGCTTAACCTCAACAAAGATCCGAGAACATCCATTTTCGGGGCTCCTTTTTATAAGTTTAGTGTAGTCGGCCCCATAACCCTATTCTAATTAGTAAGGCCCCACATATTATAGACCTCGACAAGCTCCAACGGGCGCTTCCACTTGGAAGACTGCCAGGACGGAGCGCTGTTTAGGTTGAGACGGTCATCCCCTAGCTTGGAAGACAAACCCTGGTAGAGGTATTCCCAAAGCCTCCAAAACCCCTTAATTAAGGAATATGCCTTAAATTATAATAGGATCCCTAATATAATTTAAGGCATATTCCTTGATTAAGGGGTTTTGGAGGCTCTGGGTTCCAGGTCCTCACGTAGTTTACGCGGAGCTTAGTAAGCAGACAAAGCGAGACCGGAAAAGTCTGAGACGCCGCCAATGCGTGCTCAAGGCATCCTCAACAAATCCTAGCTTGTTGCATCCTAATTCCTAAAACCCGCGAAGAAACCCAGAGTCCTAAACCTTCAATCCTGAGCCCTACATCCTAAACCCTGAACGAGATGCACACCCTAAACCTTAAACCTTTTCAACGAAGCAAAGTGAGCCAAGCCCGAAGAGATCAGGCCTCCACCGCGCTTCGCTTGCTCCCTGGATGGCCGACTGCTATCTGCTCTGAAGATAATTCGGTTTTAGGAGGGTGCTGTAAGCGTTTCCGAGGGGGTGCTGAGGGTTCTGGAATGGTTGAAGAAGGGACCAACCCCGAGACCTAAGCCGGTCGTGGATGATTATCAGCTCTGGCAGACTTTACAGGGCTGAGAGGGATAACTGAGGGTAATTATACATAAGTAGGTATATAAGGATCTCAGAGTTCAGGGACCCTACTACAGTAGGGGCCAGTGGTTCCAACCTTGCAAGCCGTGGTTCTTAGGATTCCCATAGCAAAGAAAACCCTCAGCCATAATACAGGGGCCCAAATCTTTCCCAACACTGCGCTGGTTCCTTATTGTTACAAATAAAGTGCAACGTACTCCAGATTCCTGTTCAATTTTTTCAGGCCAGGACCTTTTTTAAACTATTCAGGCCACGACCCTATTCTGATTTTCAAGGCCAAATCCTATTCTAATTATTCAGGCTAAAACCCTGGTGTAAGTATCAAGGCCAAAACCCTGTTGTAATTGTTAAGGCTAAGGCCAAACCCTATGCTAACTACCAAGACCCTATTCAAGTTACTACGGCCAAGACCCTATTCAACCTATTATCCTATTCCAGTTATCAAGGGCAAAACTCTAAAACTCTATTCTAATGATTAACGCCATGGCCCCGTTCAGAATATTAAAGCCAAGACCCTATTGAAATTACAAAGGCCAAAACCCCATTCTCGATTACTAAAGGCTCCCTATAGGTTCCTTCTGACATTTGCAGGATAATGGATATACCCCAAAACCTTCGAATTATTAAGGCCCCTTCAGTGGCCTTCTTCGTCGGGCTCCGAATTCTCAAATCCTCTACAGTGTGGTGCTGTTAAGGACGCCTCTACTTACTCGAGCTCCCAGTTCTCCGCGGGGCCCCCTGAACATCACATATACTATGAATCCCAAAATGGTGTATGAACCTTAAGCCCTTTTAGGGTTCATTTCGTCCTTAAGGAAGGGACCATAATTTTGACAACCACCGACATGATTCCAAGATTTCCTGAGGCTGGTGGATCCGGTTGCAACACCTTGCGGCCAAGCGCCTCGGGCAGCTGTCTGGCAACCCTCATGACTACCAATACCTAAACCCTAAACCCCTAAACCTTAAACCCTAAACCCTAAACTCTCTAATATATTCAGAGTATAGTGGACCCCAGTACGATATTGTAATTTTTTCAGGCCCCCTCCATCAGGGTTTTATGGGGGTTTAAGACTGTAAATCCCAAAATTCTCCTTGGAGCCCACAACCCCGGACTTAGGAACCCTGCAAAGACGCACGAGGCCGCACCAGAGAAAAGCTTCAAATCCCTTCCAGAATACTAAACCCTTTTATCATTAAAGCTTTCGCAGCACCCTCGACTTTTGAAACACCCTCAGCCGTAAACCTAAGACGTAAGTCATGTCGCAGAAAAGAGTTCGTCGATCTGACAAGTAGGTCCCACAGCTTGCAACCCTAACCCGATCCCTCAAACCCTAAAACCCCAAACCCCAAACCGAAAACCCCAAACCCCAAGCACCAAGCCTAAACCACTCTACACCGAAGTCCTTTGTTTTCATGTCCCTGGAACTGTCAACCCTATCCCCAATCACCTAATCCCTCAACCCTAAGCGCCGGAACCCTAAGCTGGGTGAACTATGATAGACCTTAAAACCTGCACGCGGACAAACCCCAAAGGCTCCAAGTAACATTATAGTAACCTGTTAGTAGATATGTGGGCCCCAATTTGTGTGCTGTACTGTTGCTGCGACCCTTTGTGGATATTTGGGCCCCGAATTTTATCTTCGGGAATGTGAGTGGCAAGCCCTATAAGCCCTAAACCCTAAACCCCAAGCCCTGGTACCAGGTCTGCGAGCGTTCCGTGCTGGTGCAGCGACTGCGAGATACGTCAGGCCTCGGGCGGGGGCCGCTCCTGGATGGCCAGAGGGTTTCGGGTTTTGGCCTTCGGGTTTACCGGAACCCCATGCCACCTACCCATTTCAAGGCTCCTTGAAACTACAAGTCCTTAAAAGATCTTGAAACTGGTACGTTTTTTTGGTACGGGCAGCGCGTCGGATTTAGTGTACGAGATTCTGGGTGCCACAGGCTCAGGGCTTGGAGACGCAGCCCCAAAGCTGATACTCAAAAAAGTGAAAGATGTTTACGGTGCTGTTGCCTGCAATTTAAGAGCCCATAAACCGTGTCCAGGAATCTGTGTGGAGGTTCGTGCGTTAGGCTCGTGGATTGAGACTCATGATACATCTCGCAGGCCTAAACTTCCAACCTGAAATGCTACACACAGTGTTCTTCCCTCCCCGAAGTAATCCTAGAACCGGCCCGACCTAGAACCCCCAAAATCCCAAACCCACCCAAAGCCCTATTTTTCAAAAGAAGCCAATGAAAGCCCGAAAGCCTCTACTCCAACACCCACTGCAAAAGCATCAGGCCTGAAGGCGGATCCCCCGAACCCTCAGCCGCTATTGTTATGAAGATATGCAAAAGGGTGGTTGGCAAAATTAAGGTCCCTTTTTGGGTACCCTAAATATTAGGTGCCGTATTATAATAAGGACCCCCCAAAGGGACCATCATTTTGACAACCACCACCCATACACTTCAAGACCGTGGTTACCCTAAACCATAACCACTATACACCCTAAGCACTAAAGCGCAAAACCTTAAGGGCACCTCTCTCAGAGCATCGGAGGACTTTGCCCATGGACTGGTGCTGTCCTGGCCGTGGAGCAGTGCGAGCCTCTTGGATCAGGAGCTTCCAGAGTAGATAGTTGCTATGACTTTGTGTCGCCATGTAAGAAGCTCTTTCCCTTGGTCTTTCTTATATCTTCAACTTCAATGTTGATGGTCTTCTTTGATGGAGTTTTCATCTTCGTTTTTCTTGGGCAGGTTTTTGGGTGTAGGATTTGGCTTAGATGGGAGTTTCCCAAAATAGGGCACCCCAAAGTGGTACTCTAAACAGTAGGGTCCTTCTCTGGGGGGATGGGGTTGCATGGGGTGCAAGGGGGTTTGTGTGCTGACAGACCCTGAACCCGCAACCCTAAACCCTAAAAAAAAAAACACCCTAAACCCTAAAAGCAAACCTAAACCCCAAACCCTAAACCCTGAACCCTAAAACCTAAAACCTAAACAAGGTTCAGGGTTTCGGCTTCGGTTTGGGCTGGTTTAGGTTTCGCAGCTTTCCAAAGTGTTCCGGCTATGCTGCTCTGTAAAGACTCTATACAACCCTTTTGTTATCGGCCCGAAAAGATTTATTCCCAAAGGGTCCGACTAACAGTCTGGTATATGCTTTCGGGGCCCAAGTATCTACTAAGAGCTTACCATACTGTGACTTGGACCCTTTGGGGTTCTACAATATCGGCTAGGAGCTTCCTATAATCTTACTTGCACCCTTTGGTACATTTTGGGGGTCACGAAAATCTACTACTACTAGGAGCTTCCAAAAGTATTCCTTAACAAATTTGGGCTTATAACAAAATTAGCAAGAACAGAAACCCTAAACCCTAAGCCCAAAAACCTTGGCCCTAAACTAATCCAAAAACGCCTAAACTAAACCCTAAACCCTAAACTAGACCCTAAACCCTAAACTAAGCCCTATACCCCTAAACTAGACCCTAAGCCCTAACTAAACCCTAAACACCAAAACCGAGGCGGCTTCCCGAGCTGCGCCGGGAAATCCACAGCTGGCTCCGGAGTCGTCCAAAGCGTGGAGAAAAGGGCGTCTCGAAGAGGCCTAGGTCCTATATCTTACCTTTGGTTAGTAGGGAATGGAGGAATGGGGTACAGTTATAACTACTATTACTACCATTCTTCCTTTCATACTAACCAAAGGTAAGATATGTTATAAGGGTTGAAGGAGTTTAAGGCTTAGGGTTTGGGTTTAGGGTTCATCGTTTTATACAAGGGATTGAGTTTAAAGGCTTTTATGGGATTTTGGTTAAGGGCTTCGGGCGCCACACCAGTCCCTTTTCACTACCTCAAAACAACGCCGCTCCTTCAGTCAGGGCTCCAAATTCAAATACTGCGCGCAACCAAGCGCTAAGCCCCAAACCCATGACTCTGGAAGGACGTTCTTGGCTAAAACAGGGCCCTGCGAGCCTGTGATGCAGGCTAAGCTGCTGCCGAAGCCCCTCCTTAAAGCTTCACGTGGTTTTGGAGATTTAGGCGTGATGGTTTTCAGTTTTGGACGTACTTAGAGGATCATGGGACTTAGTAACTAGGGTTATAATTAAGGTAGCTATACTTATAATTACTTATAACCCCAATTAAGGTACTTATAACCATACTTACTAAGTCCCATGATCCTCCAAGTAATGATTAGTTTTCAAGGCTCGGGGGGCAAGGGACTTAGACATGACTGCATCATGGCTCCAGTTCTTTGTGCAGGGCACTTATCCCCCCTCAAGTCTTGCCCGAAGCCCCTAACACCTAAACCGTTTTTACCCTGAGTCCTATGTCGTGAGTTTTGGAGTTCGCTGCCAAGGCTGAGGCTATGAAGCTTTGCCTGGCAGCACCGCAGGTGGCTGTTGGCTAGTTTTATATGGGTAGTTCTCTAAATTAGGCTCCCTCTTGCGTCCTTTATTATAAGGATGCCGTATTATGTTGGGCTCACAACGGACCCTACTTGAGAGAACTACCCACAATCTCTTTTCAATTCAATATGATGGTTTCCGGTTTGACGATGTCACGTTCAGGGATCTAACAAAGTGGGCGAATGCTATCGAAGTTCCAGCTGGATATGCTTTTGTTTTGGCGGAGTGAACATGTATGGTGATAAGCTTAATATAGGGGCCTTGATAATTACCTATACTTTTCTGGGGCTCTTTATTATTCTTGTAAATATAGTACAATGGGCCCCGAAACCCTATTCCAATCAATAAAGGACCCTGTAGTACTTGAACTTGGGAGTCCCGACCCAGAAAACTTATGGAACCTTCACAATTGAACCGAATTCGTCGAAACCTGGCTACAGGGACCCTTAACTTGGCCCTAAACCCTAAACCCTAAGCCCTAAACCCTAAACCCCTAAACCCTAAACCCCTACACCCTAAACCCCAAACCCCCATAAACCTTAAAGCCCTGCTCCCCAAACTCTAAACGTCAGATCTTTCGGGCGGTATTTTCGGCTTTACACCCATCCCAAACTCCTGATAGTGCGGGTTTAGGGTTTAGGGTTTGGGGTTTAGGGTTTAGGGTTTAGGGCTAAGGGTCCAAGTAATAGATAGAGGCTATTTGGACCCTTAGGAAGGTGTTTTAAGGATTTCAACTACACTGTTTCTATCAGAGACCCCTCCAGCTCTCAATTACAAACCAGAAAGCAAAGCTCAAATCCTACCTAGACCTAGACCCCCCGATACTAATTCGGATCATGAGGATGGTACCACTCAAGTGATCTTGATAAACTCTACCCGGGCTTAGGGCTTTCTGAACCCAGCTGAACCCTAAACCCTAAACCCTATCCCCTAAAAAATCCTAAACCCTAAACCCTAAACCCCAACAAAGCACAGACCAAACCTTGCCAGGTTCACTGCATCAGCGGCAGCGAGCAAACGGCGCTGCAAAAGTACGAGATCGTGCCGGGCAGCCCACAAGTTTAGGGGTTTAGGGGTTAGGTTTCCGCTCGTTAGGGTGGAGAGTTCAGGGTTTAGTCTGTTTGGGATATGGGGTTTTTGGTTTGAAGGTGTCTTTCTGCCTTCACTCCCAATGGCCTCAAACCCGAAGCCCGAAGCCACCCAGAGGCGGCGTGAAACTCTCCAAACTCCTGTCTGGCATGATGGGTTTAGGGTTTCGGATAACGCATGCTGGAGATCACCCATCAGTCAGTGATGAGATTTCCATTTCAAAAGCTGCCACCATCGCTCTCCGGAGACGAATTTCGCTGCCTCTGCTCATGCACTCGCCGCAACAAGACTGGTGTCATATTTGGGTTCAATGTAAGTGCAACTATAGCTATCTCCGCCATTTGCTTCGGCAGCCGCAATGTAACATTGCTCGCAAGGCAGTCCTAGCTCTTGGCACTGTCACGGCGGCTGTTCCGAGCCCATGGTCTCATTTGGGAGTTTCCGAAAATTCGGGGCACCCTATTTGGGATCCTTATAATCAGGATCCTAGTATTTAGGGTACTACATTCGGGTCCCCCTATATTCGGAAACTCCCATGGTACTACATTCGGGTCCCCTATATGGTAGAAGCCCAAAAGTTGGACACCCAATAATAGCCTTTATCCTTAAGAGCACAGTAAAGGGATTCCCAGCACTATTTGTGCTTAATCCGGTTTCCAACTTTATGGGGTTTACTGTATTCGGAAACTCCCATTTGATGGCTTGGGGTTTGTATCAGCTCCAGCTCCGTGGTCTCGGCACGACGCTCTAGCGGCTGGTCGCGCGAAGTGGCTTAGTCTAGGGGTTTAGGGTTTAGGAGTTTGGGGTTTGGGGTTTAGGGTTTAGGGTAGGTGACAAGTTGAGAGCTTTGTATCAGCTTTAACATCCTACCGTGCATATGCGTGTTTTGTCAGGCAGTTGCAAATCACGTAAGGCTGGCCACACGAGATTGACGGCATGCAATGCTTTGTCGAACTGGCGGTATCATATCAGTTATGCGTTTGTGGCAGTATTTGCAATTGGAGTATGGCTGCCTCAGTGTAGAAATCTTCCTGAAGCAGTGAGCTTTCGAAGCCTATGTCATGGAGTTCATGTCCTTTTTCACACCGAAATAATCAGTTTAGTAGGGTGTTTACATGTCAAGTAGTTTCCTCAGAGGTGTCACTTCGCATGCCCTCCTTGCTTGTAGGTTAGGGGAGTGTGCGTTTGGCTAGACAGGGCTGCTGGACAACGAGGCCGGTTGCGAAAAGGGTAACACATGCAAACTCTTAGGGGGTTGGGGGTTCCTTTTTGCAACTGGCGTGTGAACCCTTTTCCGGATGCCCTAAAGCTTGAACCATCCTTAACCCTAAACCCTAAACGCTACGCCCGAAACCCGCCCCGAACCTTCAAATCGCAAAGCCCTAAACCATAGACCCTGAGTCATCCTAAACCGTAAACCCTATCCCGCAAACCCTACATCCTAAAGCCTAAACCCTAAGCCCGAAACCCGAAAACCTTTATTACACCTGGATCCTTCAAGTGCGGAAGAACTCCAAGCCTAGAGTCCCCCCGTCAGCCCTTGACTTGTATTGTTCGGGGTCTAGGGTTTAGGGTCTTGGGTTTAGGGTCTTGGGTCTAGGGTTTTGCGTCCAGGGTTTAGGGTCTACAGGGTTTGGAGTCTGGAGGGGTTCAGAGTTCAGAGGATTTTTCACAGCGGGCTTCGCATGCTCTCGCAGCGTTTCCAGATGCTTGTTGTGTTCATGCTGCTGCAGAGTACTGGCTGAGTTACTTACTTTCTGGCGCTATTAAGTCATGAAGAAAGGCCCCGCCATTACCTATGATGCTTTCTTGTAGTTGCCAAGAGTTTATTCGTATCCTACAGCACACCACTTTACGTGTTCAGCCCCCTATCATAACGGTCTCCTTGCAGGGCGGATAAATGCCTCAGAAAACTCCCATAAACCGTGGAGAACACCTACAAAAACTTTCGAGATCCTCCCCAAGGCCCCTATAATAACCCAGACCCCCAACATCCTCAACCCCACAACAAGCCCTAAACTCTAAACCCCAAACCCTAAGCCCCTCGAGGCTCAGCCCCCACCGAACCCCAGAATGCCTAAACCCTCAAGCCTCAGCCCTAAACGGCAAGGTTGGTCTTCCTGTCCCTGGGTCCAGGGCTCGGCGTTGCCTTGGGGACGTGAGGTAGGGGTTTGGTTTTAACGTTTTTGGTGTAGTCTAAGTTGCGCTTTTCTGTTGATCAGTGGTCTTTCGCTGTGAGTTTAATGGTGTTTAACGCGGGTTGGGTTTTTGGGCTTTCGCGTCGAGTCCAGCTCTTCAGGGCTTTAGAGCTCAGTTTCTCCTTTGTCCGGGAAAGACTCTGCTGAAGCTCAGGTTTGTGCTGCTGTTCAGGGTTTGGGGTTCGCGCGGGCAGGCCTTGTATAGGTTTTAGGGCCTGAGCTAAATTTGTGCCTTTTGTGGGATTCAAGCTGGCGCGGTTGATTGCTTGAAAGTAGCAATGTCGGGCCTTTGCACACTTGTTTGGCGGGCGTCAGGACTGAGTGGTGTGTCGATTCCTTGGGATTTGAGGGTGACGTTTTGTCTAGGATGCCCAGTAGTACCCTTATTCCCTTTTTGTAGTCCTAGGTTCCTTATAAAGTTACCCAATACCAAAAAGAGAGGCCTTTTTATTCTTAGGTTTGGGCTAATCCTTTCTCTCTCTCTCTCTCACACGGACTCGAGTCGATCATGCCACTGGCAACCATTTAAAGCAGGCAGCCCATGGGCCTGCCCAGCTCCTCGGTGGCGGCTGGTGGAGGTCACGATCGGCCCAGCTCCTTGGCGGCGGCGTCTGGTGGAGCTGACGATGAGCCATTTTGCCCGCCATGGGCCGATGAGGACGTTTCGATGTCCGATTTTGAGCAAGAGTCGCTGCCGGACATCGATGAAATCGATAGCTGGTGGAACCCTCCGGCCAAGTTTCTGAGAAGATGTGTATACTGCTCCGGTGGGACATCTTCATCTTCGTTGTTGCATACACATCGGCAACTCTTCCGCCATGCCTGCGTTTGGGGTTTTGGTGCCGGTCTAGAAACTTGCGCAGAAACCCCTTTATACTGTAGCAACCCTCGAGCAGCCCTCGAAAGAAATTCGTATACTAATTCGTACAAAGTTGTGGGTGCTTGAGGTTCAGGGAAGAGTTCACATTTCAGTGGTCCTGGGTCCTTCGGAACCCAAACCTACTGCTCAAAAGGTTCGGGAACTAGACCTTACAATATAGCGGGCTTACTATTTATTGCCTATACTATTCTGGGGGTTCCGCATTTTATGATTATAGTGCAACACACCCCAAAACCATAGTCAAACCTTTAAGGCCCTAATATTAAACAGAATCCTAAAATAGATCCCTGATAGAACTCTTATAGTGCCCTTATAGCGTCCCTTATAGCACCCTAAACCCTAAACCTCGTTGGCGACCTGGCACCCGATGTTACGGCAGAGGGAGGTCCCGCCGACATCACCAGACCTGCAGCAGAGTGGGCCCTAAACCCTAAACCCCTCAACCCCTTCTTTTAGGGTTCAGGTTCCCTGAGAAGCCCCTTTAAACCAAAAACGGCACCCGGTTCATTCCTAGCTTACTCTTGGGCCAAGGGTTGCCTTCGTTCTTTTAAGCCCGGTTCGGTTGAGCTTACTTACCCCTAGAAAGCTCCCCGGTTCTGCATACAAACCCTACGTGTAGAAGTTGTGGGAACCTCCTCGGACAGAGTAGGGTAATTTTTTTGTCCAGGCATTCATTGCGAAGCTTCGAGGGCTTGTCAACTCGCTGAAACGTTAAAACCCCTACAATTCAACAAAAGCCTAGGCTTAGGCTTTAGGGGTCGGGATGATGAGTTCTTAGACATCTCCTTATGGTTTTTTCGTATTTCACTATGCTATATTTCCGAAACCCTTCGAAAGCCCTAACCAAAACTCTCACGAACCCCTTTTACGATCCCTTACAGAGCCCCGACACCTTAAACCGGAGGTAAAACAAGCATCACAACCAATAAAGCCCTTGCACAAACGCCACAACCTACAGCCTAAACCCTAAACCCTAAACCCCTAAACCCTAAACCCCTACGCTACACCCTACAGCTCTCTAAGACCGGGACACCTTCTGGTTCGACTTTGACTCGGTTTGGCTGAAGAACCCGGTGCCTTTCATCCGGGCTGCTGAGGCGGGCGCTTAGAGTTCAAAAGGGTTTCGGGGTTTAGCGATCTGCTTGGCTACCCAAAGGTTGAGGGTTGGGGGTTTAGGGTTCAGGGTTTCGGGTGCAGGGTTCATAGTTTCGGGTTTAGGGTTCAGGGTTTTGGGTTTCGGGTATTGGAGTTTAGGGTGCAGGCAATTTGGGTTCCAGGTCAGGGTTTCAGGGTCTGCAGGGTCTAGTGCTTTTAGGGTTTTGGGAGGTGGGGTTTAGTGTTTAAGGTTTGAGGCGTTTAGCCTTTTTTATGGGCCTATGTCGCGTATAGCCTTTAGGGTCTATGTCGGGTATAGTCTTTATTGAGTTTACCAGGGTCCATACAAACATGCCTCCTTAGGGTCTGTAGGGTTGATTTCCTTAAACCCACTTCATAGTATCGGGTCTTTAGTACTAGTAACTACTACTTGTGTTCGTAGTCGTATTCTCACTGAGTCGATAGACCCTTAGTCTTCTGAGGATTCATCAGAATACCTGTTGGCACAGATGCTCGTGGCAAAGGGGGAGGGCAGTTTGGGATTTTAGGATCAGAGCTTGGGGTTCTAGGCTTTAGTGTTTAGGGTTGAGGGCTTGAGGTTTCTCAAGAACCAAGAAGTCGCCGACACAGAGGCATTTCGGCATCAAATCCATGCATTGGCCGCCTACAGACAGGATTGCGACAAATCCTGACCTCATGGAAAAACTTGTATGTCCGTTTTGGGTCCCTAGCTAGGGGTTTCGGGTGTGTGGTCTCGCACAAGCTGGAAAGTCTCTGCGGGAGGAATGCCCTTGATAAACCCAAAGCCCTGAACCCTAGACCCTCTCCAAGCCCCATTCACAGGCTCACAAGCCCTAGAGACCTTCCCGTACCCCAGAAAGCCTTAACCTAAGCCCTAAGCCCTTAGCACTCCTCGAACCCCTAAAGCCTACACTAGCCCTAAGCCATCACCCTAAACCCTAAAATCCTCCACCCTGAAGCCTCTAACCTAAACCCTAAGCCATAAATCCTCAACCCTAAACCCCAAACCTTCTGAGATCCTTGTTTGGGCCCACACACCCCAGTGATCAGGCAGCCGACGCCCTAGAGGCCGAGACGTCGAGCCGGTCCGGGGCTCGCGGACCTTAGGGTTTGTGGGGTTTGGGACAGTATGACAGGCTGAATCAGCGGGTTAGGGGAGTTAGGGCATATTGAATTCGGGGTTTAGTTAGTTTAGGGGTTCAGGGAATACTGAATTGATTAAGGGTTTAGGGGTTGCCATACTGAATTAATTGTGGGTGGAGTTAAGGAGTTTAGGTGGGTTTAGAGCATACTGACTTAAGGGTTTAGGGATAGAGGACTGCATTATGGGTTTAGGGCCTAAAGCTTAGGGGTTTAGGGGATTTAAGGGTTACGGGTTTGAGGGTTCCCTATGATCATAGATTTCACTCTTTTCATGCCTTGGCGGAGCACATCAGTCGCTGTTTCCCGTGAATGACCGTCCAGGCCATCAGTCTTCGGTTGGGAGTTGTAACGCTGGTCAAAGAATGCGGACCTCGTGGAATGTTTACATGTCCTGATACATTACAGGAGATGCGACAAAGATGCGTCTTATGTCATCAATGGGTTGCAGGCGTTCGTAGCTTGCGTCGTCCTTACAACACAGCCATCCTGATGTGGTGAAAAAGAGCGATGGGCTTCAGGGTAGGGTGTGGGGCTTTCATTTTCCTGGGCTTTATGTAAGGTTTTAGGGTTGATATTGGGGTTTGGGGTTTACGTAGGTCTTCAGGGTTTACGGTTTAGGGTTGTGTACTTTTGTCTCAGGCTTTCAGCATTTAAGGGATGAGTTAGGCTTTGAGGCCCTGAGCGTTTGGGATTTCAGGTTTCGTCGGCTTAGAGCTTCGGGTTTGTATGGTTTTGGGATTAATGGTTCTGGCTTGAGGGCTTTCGGTTTCGGGTTGAAGGTGTAGGGTTTGGGATTAATGGTTGAGTCTTGTGAGAGCTTGCTCATAAGAAGATTAGTTGAGTGAGTCAGACTTCTTGCAAACAGCGACGGTAGGACAGTCAATCATGATCGTGTTCGCATCTCGATGGTCATGCTGATAGCTGTTATTGTTAATGGCGATAAGAAGGCAAGGGCGAGAGCATCGTCATGCGGCTTATCATCGTATGCCAACAAATAATTTCAGCAGTGTTTCCTTGTGAACCATCGCTTCGGATGCCCCGTTGCAAGTGTAGCATGGCAGAAAACGCTCCCACCCCCTATACCATCAACTCCAGACCCTAAACCCTAATCTGCTAAACCCCTAAACCCCAAACCCTAAAACTCAAACCCTATACCCTAAACCCTATGCTAGTGGATGCTGTGCCTCCGAGCAGTCGCCCCGAGGTCTCCGTCCATGGTCTTCTCAGCCATCGACTTCAACAGCAAGCGCCTGGGCTGTCATATGGTTCAGGGTTGTGGTTTTCGGTGCTGGGCATGGGATAGGGCTCAGAGTTTAGGGTTTCAAGTTTCGGGTTTGAGATTTGCGGTTTCGGGTTTGGAGATCAAACATGCCGCGCGCCTTCAGGAATGATCTTTCATGCTAAACCCCTAAACCCAAATCCCCTTACTCTCAACCCTCAACCAGCAAGGCCCCATAAGCCCTAAAAGCAAATCCTTAGATCTCTCGATCGTGTCCTGGATTCTGGTTTCTTTGCCATAGTTGGGTATCATTTTATATTTTTATGGATACTTAAACTGTATATTTTTAAGCCTATCCCAGCAATGAACTAGGTTTGGTGTTCAAGTCACCATAAGACTGAAACCCTACACGGGCTCGACGCATCGAGGTGGTGTTGCGGCAGGCTCGAGCTTTTACATGGAGCTTCCAAACCCCTCAAGCTCTACCCCATAGGCCCCATAGTAGTTCCTTTTTGGGATTACCTTATAGGACTCTAAATATGACCCATAGTAGTTCCTTTATGGGAGTTACCTCATAGGATTCTAAATAATATGAGCCCCGAAACTGGAACTACTATGGGGCCTATAAGGTAATCCCAAAAAGGAACTACTATGGGGCCTCTAGGTACACCCCGTGGTCCCTTGCAGTTCTCATCCCTCTCAGTGGAATGTTTTCCAGGAACTGCGCCATGAACGCCTACTTCCTGATCCGGCCGCCGGGGAACTTGGGCCGGAGCCGCCGTTGAGGGTTCGAACAGCTGGAGCTCTGGGAGTGGGGTGTAGGGAGAGAGCGTGAGGTTTAGGGCGGTGTAGGGCTTGGGGTTTGGCGGCAGAGTTTGAGGTGTTGGGCTTCGAGTTCCGGGTGTCGGGCCAGAAAGTGGGAGTTCAATTTGAGGTAAAGACCCCGCAGATGCGAAGTCCCCAAACCCAAGACACTTGGACTGCACAATTGTTCTTGGTTTTTGAGCGTTTTCGGTGTGTTCGGAGGCTTCAAGGGCTTTGGCTTCCTGCCCTGAGCCGCCAGGGAAGAAGGGAGGGCCATGTCCATAGCGAGAGCGAGACGGAGCGACAGAGCGAGAATCAGACAGATCGATCTTTCGTGAGTAACTGGATAGAACATGTAGCAGAGCATATGAGTCAGCGAAACTGCAGTTGCACCAGGAGAAACCCTGGCTTTATTACGCCAGCTCCAGCGTTTCGGAAGCTAGCCAATGCCTTATCCCTAAGCCCTCACCCCCGCCCTTAACCCCCAAACCTCTTATGGAATCCGCATGAATTAAACATAAGGCCTTGCTTCTCGAATCACGCAGAACCAATAAACCCCAAAAGCGCTCAGCGCCAGTTTCGAGCTAGAACCTCTACTCGACACAATCCTGCGCCGTAAACCCCCCAAGCCCGAAGCATCAAGACCAGTAACCCTTAAATCCCAGACCCTCAACCCCTAAATCCCTAATCCCTGAACCAAACAAACACTAAGCAACACACTCGAAACCCTTAAACCCCAAACCCTTAAAGCCTGAGCCCGAAACCCTAAACCTAACCCACGAACTCCAAAACTCTGAACCCTGAGCCCTAAACCCTGAATCCCAGCCCACTAACCCTTAAACCCTAAACCCTAAACCCTAAAGCCCCAAACCGCGAAGCCCAAACCCTGACACCCTAAAACTCTAAATCCTGAGCCCTAAGCCGCAAGCCACTAACCCTTAAACCCTAAACCCTGAACCACTACAGCCCTAAAGCCTGAAACCTCAACCCTAAAACCCTACTCTGAACCCAAAATATGCTAAACCCGATACTCCTAGACCCCCTACACCCCTCTTTGTGGAAGCCCAAAAGTTGGAAACCCAATAGCCTCAATCCTTAAGAGTCATGTATATAGGGAATTCCAGCACTATTTGGCCTTAATCGGGTTTCCAACTTTGTGGGGTTTACCGTAATGTAGGAACCTGATTAAGAAACCCTGGGCCTCTAACCCCAAAATAGTAGGATTGATCTAAGGAACCCCAAGAAAGGCCCAAGGTTTCTTAACCAGGTTCCTACACTATTATACTACCCTTATAATAGATACCTTACAGTCACCCTTACAGACTCCTAAACCCTAAACCCTAACAAAGGCCCAAGGTTACCTCAAACCCTTGGGCGGCCTTTGGAACCCGGCAAGCCGAGGTCGCGGGGACCTGCCGTCGCCTGGGTGCTGTCGCTGCTCGCCGGAAGCCCCGGGTGCGGGTAGCTTAGGGGTTTAGGGTCTGCGTTTAGGGTTAGGGTTTAGGGTTTAGGGTGGGGTTTGGGGTTTAGGGTAGGGTTTTGGGTGTGGGTAGGGTTTGGCGCCGATTTAACTACCGCAACTAATTTGGGGTATGGTGTAGTATATCCCAAAACCGCTTTTGGGGGGTTTATTATAGTATAGTCTGATGGGGATGATGGCGGCATACGATTTCTAATTATTATCTATTCACAGCCATTTGAATTTGGTATTTCATGAGGAGAGTTGGGCTTCGGTAATTGTGTAATTGTCTTTTTTCAGGGGGTGGCTGAGGGTGTTTCCCTTACAAGTACGGCTTGGGGTCTAGAGTCTAGGGTGCTTCTTTGGGGATCCCTACTGCGTTTCAGCAGGTTGCTGTGTTCTGGCTCCCTTTCCCAAGCCTCTTAGAGGTTGGCTGTAGCTAGCTAGCAGTACCGACCACCAGTAAAATGACGACCCGCGTGTTTTTTTACTGTCATCCTCATCCTCTCGGCACGACGGTCACCAGCACCGGCGTCACCAAGGGTCCCCTTTTGGATGCCGCACTGGAACCATCATGCTGCTGCAGGGACGGGGTGGCAGCACTGCGCCGCCTGTTTCCCAAGAGGTCTGAAGAATCCGAGAGCTTGGACCTAAGCTGCTCGGCGGGCCCGCACCCAGGCGCTGTCGGATGTCGAGCACTCTGCGAGTGCTGAAATTCAGCTTGGCCGCAGCAGGAAGTCGTCCCTGAAGGTTTTGCAGCAACATGCGAGAGGATCCTGAGTGCCGCATTGCGATGTCAACTGGTAGCTACTGCTGCATCAAACGATAGGATGAAACATATGAGGTAGGCCGGCTAAAGCCGCAATGACGCTTCGTGTATTAACAATATGTTCAAGACACTCTGGGACAACGCAGCGACAGTACTCTTTCCAAATTTCTGGTGAAGGATGGAAAATACTGGCATTCGAACTGCATGACAGGGTACATACTGTGTGAATCTGCATTGGCAAGACATGCCACATTCTGGCAAAGAAGCTGTTAGCATGATGTTCGAAAGAAGTATGCGCGTATCATCAAGTGTATTGTCACAGTCAGAGAGCAACCTAGGACCTCCTTCAACTCCATCACACGGCATTGGTCGGCTCTAGCATGCCTGAATCCTAAACCCTAAACCCTAAGCACTAAACCGTAACCCTCAGGACTGAACCGCAAGCCGCAAAATTTCATTAAATGCATGAAGCTCTAAAAGTCCTGAATCCCCAACGCCCCATAAACCCCTAAACCCTTAAACGCCTAAACCCTGAAACCCTGTGCCTTGAACCCCCTAACCCCCCCCCCCCCCAAAAAAAAAAAAGGAACCGCAAAGCCCAGCCCGTGAACCTTAGCCAGGTCTCCTGACAAAGTCTATGTTAGGGTTCGGGTTTTGGGCCAAGAGGGCCCGGGTTGGTCCATGATTTACGGTCTAAGGTTAAGAAGGTCTGGGGTCTAGGGTTTAGGGTTACGGGGGATGCCCTGTGATTCGTTGCAGTGTCTTTCTTACGACAAGCGCTCTCCCGGGCCCGGTTGTGAGAGGTTTAGGGTTTTAGGGGATTTTGGGGTTTAGCTTCGGGCGTTTAGGGGTTCGCAGCATAAGGGTTCATGGGGTTAGGGGGTAAGTGTGCAGGGTTGTTTAGGGCAGCATGCATACCTAAAGTGATGGCAAGGACTGGATCTACAGTCGGCCGTTCGTTCACGCTGCAGCCTTACACTTGATGCTTGAGGTCTTTGGGATTAGAACAACCCCTGAACTGAACCCCTACACCCTAAACCTGGCACCTTAAAATCTTCAATCTTAAACTCCTAAACTCCTAGATCGTTAAGCCCTCAATTTGAACTTCTTGCCCTAGTTCGAGTGTTTGAGAAACAATCGAACTAGGGCAAGAAGTTCAAGCCCATGATGTTTGGTAAGTTCGGAGTGCAGGCGCCGTGTGCTATAGAGGCCCGAGTAACTGGAAATACTTTTCTCTCTCTGCCTTTCTATGTGAACGCATGACATTTGTTAATGAGCCCCACATCCTACTCCCATTGCGAAGGCCACTCAGTTCGCAACAGATATCTACTAACTTCCATCATTGCCCCGGTGTGCTTGTTCTACCGAAACAGGCCGACGACATCTTCTGCTGGTCCAGTATGAGCCGTAGGAATCTGTCGTGTAGCCTTTTGCGGAGTAGCACTTGCCAGGGACGGGCTGTGGATGGTCGAAAGTCTAGAGTTTAGGGTTTGGGATAGGGTCGGGCATGATCCGTTCGGGCTTGGGGTTTATTGGGTGATACGACGCCCTTCCTGCCAAGGCTTGGGGGAATTGCTCAGGCTTTTGGGTGTTCAAGGTTCAGGGTTGAGGGTTTGTGGTCGAGTTTCATTGGGTGGGTGCAGGATCCAGGGTTTAGAGTTTGAAGTCTAATGTAGGGGTGTAGATATTTCGAGCCAGCCTTCCTTAGGGTGTACTAATATCACCAAGGGTACAATGCTCAAACCAAGCCCGCCCAATATTCAAGCGTCAATTTAAGCCCTAAACATTTTCTACTACACGATGAATTACTATAGAACCCTTCAACAGTTTTTGACAGCACGCTTACGCAACTCTTACACAACTCCACTAGGGTTTGGGGTTGAGAATGCCTAAGCCTCCAAACCCTAAACCCCAAACCCCCAAGCCCCAAACCCCTATAGAACCCCTAAACCCTAAACCCCAAACTCCAAACCCTAAACCCTAAACCCCCAAACCCCCAAACCCCAATCCCTAAAACCGAAACCCCAAACCCTCAACCCCAAACCCTAAACCCTAAACCCCAAACCCCAAACCCTAAGCCCCATTTCCTAAACCTTAAACCCTAAACCCCCAAACCCCACTCCCGAAAACCGAAACCCCAAACCCTAAACCCCAATCCCTAAACCCCAGACCCCCAAACCCCAAACCCTAAACCCCAATCCCTAAACCAAAGCTTCCAAACCCCAAACCTCAAACCCTAAACCCCCCAAACCCCCAAACCCCAATCCCTAAACCCCAATCCCTAAACCAGCCTAAACCCTAAACCCCAAGCCCTAAACCCCAAACCCTAAATCCTACCCTCAACCCTAAACCCCAAACCCGAGAACCCTAAACCCCAAATCCCCAAACCGTAAACCCCAATCCCTAAACCCCAAATCCCCAAACCGTAAACCCTAGATCCTACCCTTAACCCAAACCCGAAACTGTAAACCCCAAACCCTAAGACGCTAAGCCCTAAACCCCAAGCCTTAATCCATAAACCAAGCACCGAGGATCAACTGGCCTTCAGCCTCTTCCTAGGTAGCTGCCCACTCGTCGATGATGCCGGCGGCTCAGCTCGGGAGGGGTGTAGGGTGTAGGGTTTAGGGAGTATAGGGAGTGGAAGAATGGTAGGAGTTTAGGGTTTAGGGTTTAGGGTTTAGTAGTTATACTTGTACCCCATTCCTGCATTCCCTACTAACCAAAGATAAGTTTGGTGGTTGAGGGTTAGTTAACGGTTCAGGGTTTTGTTTTGAGGTTTAGGGTTTAGGGATTTCGGTTTAGGGTCTAGGGTTAGCTTAAGGTTTCCGGCTTAGGATGGTTTAGGGTCATAAATACTCGAACGCAAAGAAACATCCCTGAAAACCCTCTTGTTTAGGCAGCATGTTATGATGTCCTTATATATACTCTTAGATGGGAGGTTTATTGTAACACTATTCCTATGGGCTACTTAGAAAAAACTCAGCTAAACATGCCCCTCAGAATCGATTCCAAGTACTAAGGCCTCCAGGCGGCCTCTTCACCATATCGGAGAGTCAGCCCTCCTGCAACTTACAAGGTTGCTATAAGGGTTACTATATAAACTATAAGGGTTACTACAAGGGTTGCTAGATTACTATTACTATAAGCGTTACCAACAAGGTATATTACTATAAGGACTGCTGTAGTGCCATCGCTCTATCCCATGGCTTCGAGGACTTGTCCAAGGATAAGTCCGGGCCCCCAGGCAACCCGGAAGCTCCACGGCACCGTAAATGTGGAGTATACTCTACTGTAAATCAATATGAGAGATACTGCCGCATTTCAACTTGTATATTACTGAGCTACGGGGGGTTCTGAATTTCTGAATCTTTGAAGTCTCTAGGAACCCCTGACTTCCCGGCAAAGGAACGTGTCAAACCTTGATACCCCAGACTAGGATGAAGGTTTCACTTGTCCTAAACCCGAAACCCTAAGTCGTCTTTAAATCCCATACCGCAGCCCCAAACCTACGGTTGATGGTATAAATGCTGCCTTACTTTACGGGGGCTGAACTATGGGAATCATGGTATATTCCTTATAATTATGGGTAATGCAGGATGTATATATCATCAACAGTAGTTAGTCCTCCGCTGCTGCCAAGGAGCCCCTTCCTGCTGTTCCGGCGTGGGCACCGTCAGGGCCACAGCCCGGGCTTCTGTGTTTCTTCTAGGAGCTTCTTTGGGGGCTTTAAGTGGCCGTCAAGGCAAGTCAGCTCGCATGTACTATTTTGGGGGCTCCTTGTTCTACTGATAGTATAGTACGCCCCAAATCCCAGCTCACAATTATTGAGTCCCTTATAGTAGCACGTGGACGACAGGTCAGATGCTTTTCGTCGGTGCCAGCAATGCACATGGGTCGGGCCCAGTTGCATCCGAACATACTTGGGCCTCTCGGAGAGCAATTCCTTAAGGACGAAATGAACCCTAAAAGGGTTTAAGGTTCATATACCATATAGGGGTTCATAGTATATGGGTAGAGGGCCCCTGCGTTAAAGGGTCAATTGGTTCGGGTTCTCGTCCAAAACGGATTGCTTCCTCAGACGAAAGTCCGGCACATGAACATCTTCTACGCAGACTTCTCCCCCAGAGTGGCAGACGCTACCGTCATCAGACCACGGGACGCGCAAGCATGCGAGGTCAGGGGATGCTAAGGGTTTCACCAGCCGTGACATATCCAAGCTGCTCAAGCCTCTAATCTAACCCCCCTATGGCCTCAACCGGCCTACCTCGAAAGTCTCCAGCCGAAACCAAGATTCTGAACCAGCAAGAATGAGCCCGTATGCAGAAAGCGAAACGTCACCGCAAGAATTGGGATCAACGGTTTTGGATAAACGTCAGAAATACCAAATTAGGGGCCTTGGGTTTAGGGTTTAAGCCCCTAGACCCTTGGAAAGCCTTTGAACCCTCAAACCCCAGACCCCTAAACTCCGCCGCTGCACTCTCCAACAGAGCAAAAAAAATCATACCGCCCCTAAACCCTAAACCCTAAACCCTAAACCGTGGTTACCCTTACAGGAGCCTCAATCTTCCATCACCCTCTAACGAACCCGCGAAGGAGCCATTAAAGGAGTCATGATTCAAATCCTTAAGCCACCCTTGCAGAACCCTTAAAGGAGCTCTGTAGAACCCTTAAAGGAACCCTTCAGGAACCCGTAATAGAAGCCCTAGAGGAGCCCTGAAAGAAGGAATTATGCCGGAGGCTCGACCCCAACATCTTTGCGAATGCGGCGCGCTTCGAGGGGCTTGGTTTCTCCGCCGAGGCGAATTGGGGTTTGGGCTTGTTTAGGGTTGAGGGCTAAGGATTGAGGTTTGAGGGAGGGGGTTTTGTGTGAACTCGGATTCATGCGACGGTTTGTGAAAAAGGGTTGCCAGGAATGCTTGTGTGTGTGTTTGTTGTTGCAGAATGAATATACTAGTTTTTTTCAAGTACCACGCCATGAGCTTTTATATGGGCTTTCGGTTTGAACAGGGGTTCTGAACTTCCGAGAGGGCTCTGTAGAGGTTTGGGTTTGGGGATTTCTGGTTTTTCTTAATTTGGAGTTCACTTCTGGGGGTTTGGGGTTCGAAATTTGTGTTTTCTTGTCATGTTATCAGGTAAACCCCGAACCCTGAAGGGCTTCGAGCCCTTCGCACCACAACCCTGCAGACTCTAAACTCCTCAGCTCGTCAGGTCTAAAGACCTGTGCCCTAAACCCTGACTTGGCGGTTTTTTGCGTCCTTGGAGCCTTGGATTGCGCAGTTTTGAGGAGGCCCAGGTGTTCCTGCCACCTTAAGGCTGCTTTGAGATTTCTACAAAGGGTTCGCGAGTGATTGGCAACAGTATCCCCCACATCCAAAGCCCTAAACCACTAAACCCCTAAGTCCCTAAGCCGTAGACCATGTACTGCTGCGGGTTTCAACAGACTCACGCTTCTTCTTTACCAAGCATGTGTTTATTTACATGCACAAATGCACAAAACAAGGAATGTATGCATGCATGCATGCATGCACGGACGTACGAACCTATGTATGTATGCATGCATGTATGTATTTATCTGTATATTGCCTAGTTCATTGCACTCTATGTTCCCCCAAGCCCTTTGCTTAGTAGTTGAAGCCCATATCCTGATTGTTCAGGGTTTCAAGGGATCCTACATAGCAAAACTCCATATCCCAGGCCTAAACTGACCCCCATCTCCTGAAACATGAACAGCAGACATCCGTCGCCTTACGTGAACTCGGCCCTAGTGTTTTGAATCCGGAACCTTACGGTTCAAGTGTGTAGGGCTTAGGTTGAACAACTAACCATTGATATTGGAGTTTCTAAGGAGCCAGGGATGATAAGGAGCTGAGAACCCCAAAACCACTGGCTAGACAAGACGGGCATCTTGGAAACCCAGCTCCTAATCATATCGCAGCCCGCAGGTGGAAGATTTAGCCTTCTTCCACTTCTTTGACGGTTGGGCGCCTACTACAGTGCTTGGAGGATCATGGGACTTAGTAAGTATGGTTGTAAGCACCTTAGTTGGGGTTATAAGTAATTATAAGTATAGTTACCTTAATTATAGCCCTAGTTACTAATTAAGTCCCATGATCCTCTAAGTGGTCTCAGGCATGATTAGTATCGCGTTTTGGCGCCACCACTACATGTGTGCAAAAAACCCAAAACCCCAAATCCTTTGGTTGACCCTTAAAGGACCCCCTTAAAGGAGCCCATTGAAGGAGCTCTTGAAGGAGCCGACAGGTGAGGGGGCAAAGGAAGCTTAGATGTTCAGAAGCAAGAGGACGCAAGATTCGGTTTGAGGATTCGAGACGGAGTTCCTAACTAGGGTTTAGGGTTTAAGAGCTAATCTGGGTTCAAGGTCTGGGATAGAAGGTACGGGGTTTAGGGTAGGAGGAGGCTTCGAATTTGGGCTTTAACTCTAGGAGGGGCCTTAACAACTAGAGTGCGGCATTGGGAAGGACTCCTCGGGTGCGCACTCTAAGCTTTAGGATAGTGGCGTTGGAAAGTAGTGAGGGGTGCTGACGCAATATTATAAATAAAGATATATATATATATATATATGTATATATGCTTATATAGTATATCTTACGGTATAACCTTAAAGGTTCAGGGTACTAGAACCATGCTCCGCTTGGCCTACCAGGCTCCTCCTCAGCCTGCTAGTGCGCAAGCAACAGAGTCCGCAGAGGTAAATGCATGCAAGCGAATACCCTAACCTTTACGGTTTAGGGTTTAGGTTTCAGGGTTTAGGGTTTAGGGTTTAGGGTTTAGGGTCTAGGGTTTAGGGTTTAGGGTTTAGGGCCCTAACCTTTACACCCTAAAGCCCTAAACCCTAAATCCCTAACCCGAAACCGTAAATCCTAAATCCTACATATCCTTATAAAGCCTTTTGACCTTGAAAACCTGAACCCTATAACCCTCAACCGTGCGTTCTTAAGCCCAGGAGTCTCTGCCGCAACTGAGGGCGAACTTAGCTTCAAACCCGCAGCCCTAAAGCCCTAAACCCTAAACCCTAAACTCGTAGACCCTAAACCCGAAGCCCTAAGCCCTGAATCCTAAACCTTCAAACGCTAAGCGCTAAACCCTAAACCTTCGAACCCTAAACCCTAAACCCCTGGAGCCCTACAGCTCTACATCCCACCGCAGGCCCTAAAACTCCCAAACCCTTAATATAGGGGGCCTTAATAATGACCTATACTATTTCGGGGGTTCCTTAGTAGGATTGTAGTATCGTATACTCCGAAACCCGATTCTAATTATTAAGGCCCCTATATTAACCCCCCCAAACCTCAAGCCGTCAACCCTGAATACCCCCTCTTAAGGGACTGCGGTTCTTCTTGTTGACCACTTGCCTCAATCCCTAAACGCTAAACCCTCTAAATCCGTCAAACGCTCCAAACCCTAAACCCTAAACCCTACACCCCAATCCCTAAGCCTCAAACCCCAATCCCTGAACTGAAGCCGAGGCTGGAATTCGAACAGCCCTGAGGGAGTCGCCTCGGTCTCAGTCGAATTGCGAGGGGTTTAGGGATTTCGGGTTTAGGGATGAGGGGTTTAGGGTTTAGAGGGTTTAAGGGTTCAGGGGTTTAGGGGTTAAGGATTTAGGGGTTTAAGGGTTTAGGCTCGGGTAATTTCCGGGACTTTGGGATTTGGGGTTTAGGTTTTAGGCTTTGGGGGTTTTATCATAAGGGTTGCAGGGCTGAAGTTTGGGTTCTGGGGTTTAAGGCTTGGTTCAGGCTTTGCGGGGGAAAAGGCGGTAGGCTGGACAGTGTTGGGGTTTGGCGATTGTTCTGGCATCTCGATGGCTCAGAGCATTGAGGGTCTTGTTAGTCTTGTTGTGTGTTCAGTTTTTCCATCGCCGTGAGGCACCCGAGTGCATCGGAATCTCTGCCTATCCTGATCAGGATAACCTCACCCTAAACCCTAAACCCTAAACCCCTAAACCCTAAACCCCTAAACCCTATAAACCCCTAAACCCTAAACCCTAAACGCTAAACCTCAGGTTTCCACAGAGTCCGTCGCCAACATCCCTCCATTCTGCTTCCCATACGGAGGAAGGGGTTTCTGTCAGCCTTTCTGGAGCACCTGCGTTTGCCTCTCAAGCGCTAAAGCGTTAAGCCCCAAACCCTCGACCCAGAGCCTCGAAACCCGACATTAATCCCAAAGCCCCAAACCTTAAAGCGTAATGCCCTAAGCTCCACAGCCTTGCGCCAAAACCCTAAACTCTTCTGGCTTTCTAGCCTTCTTGGAAATCCCAGCTGGCATCAGGCCAACTTTTGCATTTTCGCTGCGACTGGCACTCTGTCCTCTCTGCATCTTCGCTCCTTTGCATGTGGTATTCGACCACATGAACGATGGGGTCCTCGAGTTGGAGGAACCGTGACTTTGCGACAACCTTCCTCCTGCAAGCCCTATGCTCTAAAACGTGAGCCCTCATTCCTAAACCTTAAACCCTAAACCCTAACTCCTAACCTTCAAACCCTAAACCTTAAATTCTAAACCTTCAAACCCTAATTCCTAAACCTTAGGCCCTAAGTTCGCAGCCCTAAGCGGCCCTGATCCTTAAATCCCACGCCCTTCCACCCTCAAGCCCAAAACCCTAAACCCGAAAAGGTCCGATTTTGCTTTATAAAAAACCTTAAACCCCTGAGCCATCTTCGGAAAGGGAGTGCAGTTCAGCTTTAGAAAAAGCCCTAAAGCATCCAGAGGAATACTTCGCGAAGCCGACGTACCGAGGCTCGTGCTTTGTTCCTTCGGCTACTAGGAGTTTGGGTTTAAGGTTCAGGGTTCAGGGAAAGCCGGGTTTAGGGTTTAGTGTTTTGGGTTTAGGGTTTAGGGTTTAGGGTTAAGAGTTGGGGTTGGGCGTTTTTTTTTCTGAGGGTTTCGGGTTTAGCTCCTATAGGGGTTGTCGGGCTTAGGCCAAGAAGAATGGAAGAAGCAGGTCATGCAGAGGGAAGCGAAGGAAAAAGAACCCATCAGGCTTCAGGGTAGGGTTTAGGGTCTAGGGTTTAGGGTTTAGGGCTAGGGCTTCAGGGTTTGGGATTTAGGGTTCAGGGTTGAGGGTTTAGGTTTAGGGGCTATGTTTCTCTTTAGGGTGGCGGTCACCCCCTTGTCAGTGTTGTAGGATTGCGAGGTTTATGACTCTTTGAACGGGAATATAGGGTTTTCATGGTCTGCTATAGCTGTCGGAATATTCAACAAAAAATGATAATAGTGCCCTTGTAAAAATTTTTGTAGCATACCCTAGCGCAGAGGCTTCTTCTCGATTGTGAACTGACTGAGTGCTCGGCGTGTCGGGATGTTGGAGCTTAGGGCTGATAAACAGTTTTGAAGCTTACGGGCTCTAGCTGCCTTAGGCGTTTACTCCAACATCTCTTCATGTCATCTTAGCCTTATGGTAACCTTATAGTAGCTTGTGTAGCTGCCTTACAGTAATGTGCAGAACATTGGCAGTTCTCTAAATTAGGATCCGGGTTTAGGTCCCCAAAAACAGTACGGTACCCTTCTAAGGGACATTAAGGGACCTAAGAGGGACCCTAATCAGAGAACTGCCCATCTATATAGGATCCGAGGCCATACATCCCCAACACTGAGCCTTAAACTCCTTCCCCTGGGCGCGGAATCCTAAGCCCTTCATCCCAGAGTACCCTTGAAGGGAACCTATTGTGGAACCCTAGTGTTCCCTTACAGGGATCCTATGATAGAGCCCTGCAGTACCCTTTACCCCTCACGTTGCAGCCGACAGGCTTGGACATGTTCTCGGCTTTGTACTCCGACAAGCAAACGGCGACGGAGATCATCAGCAGGTGGATTTTGGGACCTAAACCCTGAATCCTGAGTCGGTCGTATTAATTTTGGAGTGCAAAGATTGCGATCTGATGAACTGAAAGATTCTCAGGACAAGTTACGGAGTTTGAGTTTAAGCCTTGGTGGGTTAAGGAGTAATTTTGGGGTGTAGAGAGTACGGTAGGGCAGGAGCATGGGGAGATTTGGTGTACGGTGCTTCCAACTTGCATTCGCGGCGCCCCCATCTGCGGGAGTTCCAGGCAACTTATAAGATACGCAGAATCGCGACGAGAAGAATCACAACAAAGGCGGATCTCAGAGAGGGAAAACGATGTAACCAGAGTTTCGATCAACTCAACCCTGAAGTATCACCCTGCACTCTAAACGCCTTCACCCTCAACCTCCTGCAACCCTGAATGCACCCCAAAGCGCGCACAAGAAAGTAAACCCTAAGGCTCTAAACCCCTGAACCCCCGAAACCCACGACCCCTAAACCCTAAACCCCTAAACCCCAAAAACCCAAAGCCCCTAGCCGCAGGATCGCTTGCCAGAATCTCTTAAGTTTGCACTTCAAAGATCCTGTGAAGGGCGATAGAGGTGCACCAGAATGGTCTTGTACTGGGTTCCCCAGCAGGGTTTAAGGTCTAGGGTTTCCTTTATGGTCACGTGGAAGGGTTCATCAGCAGTACACTTTTGCCCTTTTGCTTTTTGGGTTCCCTTCCTGAAGGACCAAATGACCCTTAAAAGTAGGGGCCCTATACCCATATACTATGAATTCCTATATGGTATATGAACCTTAAACCCTTTTAGGGTTCATGTCGTCCTTAAGGTTATTAGAACCAAGTAGTAGGACTAATGGTCCTCTTATTGTGTAAAGGCTGCTCAGGAACCCTAGGAGCCTGAGCAAGAACCCCTGGGCCTTTACTAGGGCTCTTAGTGTGAATCCTAAGATATTGGGATTAAAGGGCCAGGGTTTCCTCATCAGGTTCTTATTTCAAGGGGACCCCGAGCATGAGTTCGCTTAACAAGTACATAGCTGCCAATTTCTTATTTTAAGGTACCATGAGGTCGCTTAAAAAGTACATAGCTGTCATCTCCCTTCGTCCCTGCCCGAAATTCAGACCCTCTGGGCTCCTTCCTTAATCCTGTTTTGGGAATTTTAGTTTAACGAGTTTTGGGGGGTCAAGGGCACTTGTTCCTTGGGTGGTTCGCGGAAGCCTATGAAGCCTGAAAGTCAAGACTATGAAACCCTAAACCCTAAACCCTTTAGGGTTTAGGATAGATCTTGCTCATAAACTCTGCAGCCCTCAAACACCACAGTTCTTCAACCCAAGACCCACTTCCAAACTCCAAATCCCAGCAATCGCTTTTGTTTGTTGATTATTTGCTTCGCCCTACCCCAAACCCGAAGTCCCAAACCGTACATTCTTCACCCTTCTTCTCCGTCTTCTTTTTGAAGCCTAAACCCTAAACCCTCAACCCTTTCTTTTGCTTGGAGAGACAGGTCGCGTCTTGAAGCCCCGGCGACATTGAAGGATTGCTCCCAAATGGCCGGGTCCTTGGAGACTCCGATGGCCCTTATTTCGAGTTCAGGGTTTCCGGGGCCTTTGATACTGGCTGCGGCGAAGCCCTGAACCTCTAAACGCAGTAACCGGCCTAAGCCCCCAACCCCGAAACCCCTAAACCCCGAAACCCTTAAAAACTCTAAACAGCTAAACCCCGAAACCCTTAAAAGCTCTAAACCCCGAAACCCTTAAAAACTCTAAACCCTGAACCGCCCGAAGCCCTTCTTACCCTCTGAGACTCAGAGAGCCTCTCTCGCTGAGGTTGATCTGGGGCTCGGAGTAGCGAAGTCGCAGGTCTGGGTCTCCGTCTGACAGGCAGGGACCAGGGTTTAGGGTGTAGGGGTTCAAGGATTCGAGCTTAGAGCCAGGGCTGGGGGGTTTTGGGATTCGAGTTCAGGGCGAATTTAGGGTTTAGAGATTCGAGTTTGGGACAAGTTCAGGGCTTACAGAGATTATGAAAAGGGTTTGGGGAGAGTGTTGAGCGCTGTGGGTTACTTCTAAGGTTCCTCTTATTGGGTTCTACAAGGTTTCCGGTACGGGTTGCATAAGGGGTTTAGGGTTTGGGATTTTACGGTTTCAAGGATCGGATCGAGGGGTGTAAGGTTTGTTGTCGGAGCTGGCGGGTGTCCGAAGATGAAGCTGGTTCCTTCATAAAGGTAGTTGTCAAAATTATGGTCTTTTTCTGGTACCCCATAGATACTTGGTGCCACAGTATATTAGGGACCCAAAAAGGGACCCTAATTTTGACAACCACCCCTAAAGGTGGCTATTTCGGGCTTTGGGGTTTAGGGTTTAGGGTTTCGGGGGGGGGGGGGTTGGGGCGGGGGGTTTATGTCTTTCGCTTTGGATAGGTTGATAGGTTCGTCAACTCCTCCACCTCTGGCCAGGACGGCGCCGGCAGCGGCGATGAGCGACCCATGAAGATTCAAAAAGCCATTCTTGAGCAATGTTGCCTCAGGTCTTTTAGGGCTCTTTGGGCTTTTGGTTCAGTCCGTTCAGTCCTTCTTCTTTTGGTGTGAGTTCGATCGTTTAGAGTGTGGGGTTAGGGTCGGTTTGTAGGGTTTGGAATCCAGGTTCAGTTCTTTGGCAGTTTAGGTGTAGGAGTTTAGTTGGGGTTCGGATTTCAAGTGTGTGGGGGTTCGGAGTTTAGGGGTTAGGGTTTGGGGGTTCCGAGTCGGGCGTCTCAACAGCTACAACTACAGCACCTCATAGTATACACCGACCCATCCCAAAGAGGCACAGAATGTCTAAACCTCAACAAGACCCGCCTACGCCCCTAAAAAGGCGCATAGAACTCCGTACAACCCAAGCGAGCCCCGCACTCCGTCAACCACAACCCTCGATAATCCCTAAGGGAACCCTTAAGGGAACCCTAACCCCTAACCCTAAACTCTAAACCCTAACCTTTAACCCTTAAGGGAACCTTACTAAACCCTAACCTTTAACCCTTAAGGGAACCCTAACCTTCAACTTAGGGTTTAGGGGTTTAGGGTTAGGGTTTAGCCCTTAAGGGAGCCCGAAGGGCCAAAGCAACCCTATTTCTTGAAGGACGCTGCGGGTCTCAGGGCGAGCTCTTCGGCGGGGAATCCCAGAAGAGTTTGAATTGGGGTTTAGGGTTTTAGGGGTTTAAGGTTTAGGGTTTAGGGTTTAGGGTTTAGGGGTTTAGGGTTTAGGGGTTTAGGGGTTTAGGGTTTAGGGGTTCAGGGTTTAAGGTTTAGGGGTTTAGGGGTTTAGGGTTTAGGGTTTAGGGATCAACGGGGCTTTATGGAAGGGTTGTAAGGGTTAGACAAAAGTTCGGTAGTCGCTACACTGTAGATCCCGGAACGAGTGAACTCCCTTTCTTTGATAATGTGGTCCTTACTAATCTTAGATCCCCAATACCCAACCTTTAAACTTTTTGGGTTCTTATGGTTTAGTAGGAACCGGAAAGTTTAACCTTTCATTTCCGTGGCTTATTGGGGAAGTAAGTAATAATTATCCAGCAGAAAGGATCCTATGTTTGACCTCTGGAAGGGAGGGGCCCGGGGGTCTATGGATGTTTTCGACCATCCATGAGCCCTAACCTCGTAGCTCGGGCCGCAGTCTCACTCGAAAAGCTGCAAGTAATTATCGTATCGTTTATAATAGCCCTTATATAGACATTTATAGATTTACAAAGGGCCTAATAAATGGACCCTATTCTTATTAATACTTCTCACTACGGGGCGCAGGCGAACGGTTTCGGGTGGGTTAGAGATTGAAGGATTTTGAAGGTTGAAGGGTTGGCAGCTTTACGAGTTCCGGGGGCTGGGTTTAGGGTTTAGGGTTTAGGGTTGAGGGTTTAGGGTTTAGGGTTTAGGGTTCGATGTTCGCAAGTTTTCCATAACATGTTGCGTCATGTTCGTCTAGGGCGGTGTCTTTTCTGTTGGCTTGTGCCGTACCTTGTTTGCACCTGGGTATCATGTGGGCTTTGTTTATTCAATTGTTTATTCAGCGAGTTGACTTAGGGTTGAGGGTTTTAAGCACATTGGGGTTCAAAACGGGCTTGTAGGGGTTCGACAAGGGGTTTGGATTTAGGGTCTGGGGCCACAGGGCTTTCGCTTCCCGAAAGCCGAAAGAGTCAGACAATCCAACGTCAAAGCAAAGCCCTCACCACACCGGCGCCTCAACCCTCAAATCCTCAATACTGCAACCCTTAAAAGCCCCGAACCTGACATCAAATTCAACTCGGTAGACCCTAAAGCCTTGCAAAAGATTCTCGAAGCCATGCAGATAATTTCGATACCTCTCGCAGGCGCAAAGCGCCAAGTTCGCCACGGTGGCTCCGCAGCAGCAGCTGGACGCGAGTCTTTAACGATTGTCGAGATCTTGCTGAGATAGTCTATGCCTAAATTACCGACCCCTCCCCATAACCGTGCCGTAGAAGCGCAACTCCCAAACCCTCAACCCTAAACAATCCCTAAACCCTGAGCCTTGACCCCATAAGTATCCTCTACTACTACTACTACTACTACTACTACTACTACTACTACTACTACTACTACTACTACTACTACTACTACTACTACGTACTACTACTACTACTACTACTACTACTACTACTACTACTACTACTACTACTACTACTACTACTACTACTACTACTACTACTACTACTACGACTACTACTACTACTACTACTACTACTACTACTACTACTACTACTACTACTACTACTACTACTCCTGCTGCTGCTGCTGCTGCTGCTGCTGCTACTACTCCTGCTGCTGCTGCTGCTGCTGCTGCTGCTGCTGCTGCTACTGCTCCTACTACTAGGGGTTTAGGATGTAAATTTAGTTAGGTATTCAAAATCGAGTAATTATCGTCTGGTGTTCAAGCTCAGGTCTACAGAGAGGGATGTTGAAGGGTTCTGATTTGATCTCACCCTTCGCGGTGACCCAAAGCCTGAACTCCGAGCCCTACATGCTAAACCTCACTATCGAGATGAATAATATCTCGGCATCATGTCTCACACCACTCGCCGTCGATCGATTCATGACAGCTTGCTCGCAGCAAACTTCCGAAGGAGTTGGGCCGGGCTTCCCTCAAACCCTCACGTCCTCAACTCTTTGAAGGCTTCGAGTATGGGCTTGCCAAAAATCCCATAAGCCCATAGCCCTCATGATCAAACTTTAACAACGAAAACAGCTTTATCCTCTTTAGGCATTGAAGCCGCAAGACACATTGCTTTTATCTCGACTCCTATGGATGCCAGCAAGTTGACCACGGCTCCTGCACAGTGTTAACGCCTGTAATTTTTCGGGCTGCTGGGCCTGCTGGATTCAGGGCTAGGGGTTGCATAAAGGACGAGGCGAGTAAACCCTTATCCCAAATTAAAATGCGAACCAAAGGGTAGATTCCTGCCGCGCAAGCAGGAATCCTCTAACACGACACCGCATCATCACCAGTTTTCGAGACTCGGTTGACTGTTCACGGGAGGTCGCTACCACCGGAATAACCTCTAGGAGTTCGAGATATTATGCCGACGGCCCAAGACCCCAACCCACACGTAAGACAAATATATACCTATAGAAGGATGAAGACCCTGTAGATGCACTGAGATCGCAAGGACAACTCGATCACTCACTAGGACGCGAAAGGCATCCCAAAGCTCTATATCCCTACAAGGGCCAGGGTTTAGGGTTTAGGGTTTAAAAAGGGACGAAACCCGACGACCTAAACCGCAGGCCTGTGCTCTCGGAAACTTCCAAAAGATCCACTCAAGAGTATTTGCTCTCGGGCCCGGCGTGCGAAACATGCCTTTAATGGCTTCGAGATGTTTCTGTGTTGCGTTTTCGTTTGATGGGTCAACCCTAAACCCTAAACCTTAAACATTCAACAACTCATAGATCCGGCTTTGGGGATGGACTGTTTCGTTTTGGGGTTCGATCGTCAGGGTTGGTATACGGTTTCATGAGCTGCCACGGCTCTCTTGTGGGCCTTGAGGATTGAGATCTTTCCGTATACGATGCCCTGGTACATATGCAGGATATACCCTGGACCCCGAAACCCTAAGCTCCGAAACCCCCAACCCCCGAAACCCCGAAACCCTCAAGCCCCCAAACCCCCAAACCCCTAAACCCTAAACCCCCAAACCCCCAAACCCCTACAACCCCCAAACCCCTACAACCCCCAAACCCCTAAACCCGAAACCCCCAAACCCCCAAACCCCTAAACCCCTAAACCCCTGCACCCTCAACTAAACCCTACCCCACATAGGCGTGCTGGGGCTCGGATAGATAGTTCTTGCCCTCCTGGGCTTTCGCATGCTGAAGTGTCAAGGAAGCCCGATAACACCCGAATCCTACGTAGATCGAATTAGAGACCTAAACCCTAAACAGCCTGGGTGAGACGGTCTATGTCCCCAAGGGCCCCTAATCCTAACTCCGCCCTAGCTAAGCCGAAGCAGCCAGTGGTTGTCAACACCGAAAAAGCTTTTCCTTGACTCTAAGACCCTAAACCCTAAACCCCAAGACCTAAACCCTATGAACCCTAAGACCCTAAATCAGCTTCCCAGAGAGTTGCTTAAGAGTACGGCTTCGAAGAAGCATGATACTCGCGGCAGATCCGGCTGAGCTGCAATTTCCGAAGCTCCTGTAAATATCGTTTGGGGTTGAGCTTGGGGTTTAGAGTTGAGGGTTTAGGGTATAGTTTAGGTTTTTTTGTGTCGGGTTGATTTCAACAGGCTTTGTGGGGCTGTACGTAATGGAACATGCCAGCATTACCCATTCCTAAGCAGCATATAGAATAGAAAATGCCAGCATTTTACCCAAACTTCCGAAGAAGAGTAAGAATGGCACGCCGTAGAACCTAAGCTTGGCACTAAGCCCTACCTTAGCCCGAATTCATAATGAGAGGAACCCTAGAAAGGTAGGTAGTTCCCTAAACCCTAAACCTTAAGCCCTAAACCCTAAATCAATGTCGTAGCATTCCTGGCTCAAGGAAGGTCGCATTACTTTGGTCGCCCCAAACCCCAAAACATCCCTAAACCCTCAACCCTAAATCTTGAACCCTACACCCTAAACCCAAAACATCCTTAGATCTTGAATTCGGAATCCGACCGCCCCAGCGCTCTGACTCCAATCGCGAGAGTCTTGAGCCCGAAGTAAGAAGTCGAAGCTGGGAGGACCCTCCCCCCGTAGCCTCAGCCGCCACAAGACAGTAGGGTCTAGGGTGTAGGGTTTGGGGTTTGGGGCTAAGGGCTTAAGGTTGAGTGCTTAGGCGGGAGGGTTTTTTTGGGCAGAACTGAAACAGAACAAGACTTTAACCCCAAACCCTAAGCTCAGATGCTACACCGTAAACCGTAATCCTAAGCACTGAAACAAATCTCCCTAAAACCTGTTCAGCCCCTAAGCACCTAAGCCCAATAAGCTCCTTCTCTTCCCATTTTTTCGACTTTACCGCGATGGTGCGGTGGAATCCCGCCGCGAGGCGTGGCTGGGGCTTTGGGGGATTAGGGCTGAGGGTGAAGGGGCCTTAGGGCTCGCGCCTTTTTAGGGTTTAGGGTTTAGGGTTTAGGGTTTGTCCTTCTAAGACAACAGAGGTTAGCTTTCGTTCTAGGTGGCTACTTTAGCAAGACATACTGGTTCATTACCTGCAGACCTTTAAACATTCTTCACCCTAGGTTTATGAGGCAAGTTGCAAGAAAGGAGACTGAATGCTGTAAGATGGGCTGACATAAAAGGCCGGATACTTGCAATATCCAAGTCGTTAGTAGTGGTCATACCAATCGCTCTCCCTTCCCCTGGTGGCACTAGTGTAGAGTTCACAAAGCCTTCGAAATGTTCTGTTTCAAAATCTAATTTTGAGACCCTGCCCCTAACAAGCACTCATTCAGAACCGGTTTTTTATTACTGACTTGGGCACCTCAGCCTCACAAAGCCAACCACCTTCCGGTCGAGCGCTGATATCCCCAAATCCGAAACCTTAAACCCTGATTGAATGCCTAAATATTTACCAACACTAGTTTGGGGCTTGCTTATAAACAGGATTTGCATCATATCATATCTCCCCAAAACCCTATTAATTTAAATAGTAAGAGCTCATGGAAGCTTAAAGAAAGTGCCCGGGAGGCACCCGTGGTGCTGATGCCAAAGGTGCAACCTCTGACATTGCATGATGTGCGGCTCTTTTTCTTTCGGAAGTTAAGGCTTCGAATTCATATGTAAGTTTAGGGTTGTTGGGTTTCAGGGTTCACGGTTTCTTGGGGCTTTAGAGTCTAGGGTTTAGGATTGCGAGGTTCGTTGCTTGCTGAAGCTGAAGCTGGAAGTATTTCACAACAGCATACCGGATTGGCAGGGTTTGACAACTTAGAGTGTTAGCATGCTCGCATCAGCCATTATGGTATCTCGTCGATCATCATATTTGAGACGGGTGCTTCCATGCCAAGTGTGCTACAGATGTCGAGAGGTCTGCAGAGTATCCATCTGCTACTGAAGCTCTGTGCAGATTCCTGGTCATTGTCAAGCTGCTTCCTTGGGTGAATAGAACCTTTACAGTCACATGCACTATAATTACCATATGCTATACTGTAATATAGTTTCCTACAGTAACATACTACCATATAGAACACTGTGATATAGTAGTCCTTTCGAATTCTCGGTCTTCGGGTAGAAGTGTTTCGCCTTGCGAGTTGCGGCAGCAGGGCCCCTGCGGTTTAGGGTTTCGGGCAATGTCTCTATCAGGGTATTGGGGTTCGTGCCATTGCTGAGATTTAGGCTTTGGGGGCGTAGGGGGTATTCTAGGGTTGCGTGTTGACTGCATAGGGATTTAAGGCATCAAGGTTGGGTTAAAAGTTAGGTGTGTGTGTGTGTGTGTGTGAGCATCACCATGATCGGGTGCTTCTTGCCTTGGGCCTTGGGGTTCCTTATTATGCTTATGCGGTCAATGCCCCTCTATTATGCCTGGGTGAATGGCATGGATTTTGCCCACAATTATGGTCTGTGTGGCTGGTAGTGTTCGGATGTTCGTGTGTGGCCTAGGCTTCGGGGGTATAGCAAGTTTCAATTGAAGCATCGCCGTCCCGCCGTGACCTTTTGCTTCAGTCTCCATGCTTGAGCTCTACTGAGGGATGTATGGAGAAGCATGGCTTGGGGTTTAGGGCTTAGGGCAGCAGGGTGCAGGATGTATTTCATTCCAGAAGGTTCCAGAAGCAATTCTGTCGGGTTTTATGTCGGTAGATGCATGGGGATGCTTCTTCACATATTCTCTGATCTCCGCAGTCAGAATTTTTAGGGTTTAGAGTCTTGGCTTTGCAACAACATGCGCTGAACAATTCGAAGAAGACTAGAGTAGAGACACCTTGGTGCAGTGAGCTTGTCCGCGTCTGTTTTTTTCGACGTCCAGGCCCAAGCGCGAATCAGCATCGAAGAGGGGGTCGGGCGTAGGAGTAGTTTGAAATCTCCTCTTTTCGTCCGTAGTTGTACAATGGACCCCAACGGCTTGCCCAGACCTTCCAAAACCCCTTAATTAAGGAATATACCTTAAATTATAGTAGGACCCTTAATATGATTTAGGGTATATTCCTTAATTAAGGGATTTTGGAAGGTCTGGGTGTTCTGGCCATCAAGACCTAGAAGCCAGAAAGCCCTGAGATCCTAGCCTTTATTTACACTTTAAGAACAAAGCCCCTAAGCCCCCCTGCAAACAAAAAACCTAACTTCCCAAACCCTAAACCCTATCCCTAAATCTCCAAACCCCTAAAACCCCTAAATTTCGAGAGCATACCAGAGTGTGTGACGTGCACTATAGTCAAGGCACTAACTTCAAGTGTCCAAAGGATCCAATAATTGGGTACTGGGTTTTAGGCTAGTAGGTATGTAGGTTAGGATTTTGGAGAGTATATGATTGTTAGGTGCTTGGGCCCTTGGGGTAAGAGCAGGAGTACCAAGACCAGTATTGCACAAAGTTACAGAACGCTGGTTGAAACCCGGCAGTGCTCGCGCCGTTGCTGTCGACTAGTGACTAGTGTCATCAGAACTACCGCAACCATACTGGCTCATGCTTTATATGAGTCATATGAGCACTATCGGCAGTAGACTCAGTTGACGTGCAAGTCTCACTGTGGTGAAAGCTTCAACTGTGCATGACCATACCCACAATCGACCTACCGTGAATCTGAGCAGCGCTATCAATATCCGAAATACTGTAACGGCTGTATTGGCTACTGCTGCCCATTTTGTCTTCATGCCACCTTTGAGGCATGGGGACAACATCGGCCGACGACAGCTCTACCGACTGATCATGGCCTCGGCAGCGATCTTCGGCACTCTTCAATGCGATGCAGGCGACCTACTGGACAACAGGTCCGCCAACATGGTGGCCATCAGATGTCATCTTCACCTTGATCACAACGATGGCCTGGGCCCACAAGCGACACAAGGAGGTCTGGGAGCATGCCGCCTTCTCCTTGGCACCTGGTCGGGACCGGGTGTTCGGGTCGATCCCTTCGGGCCCGTCCCAGCTCTGGCTGCTGATCTCCTTCTCATTGTGGAGAGGCTGCCAGCCTACGTTTGGTGGGCAGCCAGCCGTACCAGTCCAAGCCACCCATCCAGAAGGGGGGGGGTTTAGGGTTTAGGGGCACTGATGCCAGCCCATTCGAGTGCCGATGGGAGCAGTGGGCCACGCTAGTCTAAAAGGCTCCTCCCTACGTTCTTAGCCGTGACAAGCCGGGGTTCCTCGTCGTCGTCGTCCGTGGCCTTTGCTATTGATCCTAGTAGTAGAGTGGGTAACCTTTAACCTGTTTTGGGTAGTATAGTCCCTATATAATCCCTATATATAACCAAGAAGGTTAACCTTTAGTTCCCCATGATACCCGACATGTAGGTGATAGACATATGCTCTGCAGTGCAATTACTCCCAAAACAGAAGAAGTACCTTGAGCAACCTAAGGTCTATCGTAGCCCTCGTAGTTGGCCGCAGACCAACGCGCCCCGTAGTAACCCTAAAGCCTGCACCCTGAACCATCAACCCTGAAAGTATTGCTGAGATCCCTTGCAACCATGGCGGACCAGTCGAAGGCATGGGGATGTCTGTGATTTAGGGCTTTATAGCCTCATCAGGGTTCTGAATGGATCATATAAGGGCTTCGAGGGTTGTACGAACTTACGAGTAGCTTCTACACGGGTTCTGTAGGGTTCTCGGAAGGTTGAGAGTTGAGGGTATATGGTCTAGGGCTACCTTTCGGGGGTTAGGTCGTGCGCCAGACTCCTGGGTGTGCCGTAGGGGGTTTTGGGTTTTGGGAGCTTTGGAGCTCGGGTTTAGGGCCGACGGCGGATTCGGCAGAGAATCGTTCTTGGAATTGGAGATTCAAGCTTTGGATTCCCTGGCTTCTTGCAGGCTTTGATGTAGGGGCCTTAGTTTCAAACGTTTCGTGTCGTCCGCCTCGGCCCGGCTGTGGTGCATCCCGAAAGCCTACCAAGGCCCATAGGCCTGAAACCCGGAACTCTAAACCCCAAACCTGAAAGCTTAAACCTTCAACCCGAAACCCTTAACCCTAAACTGGGGAGGTAGAGGGAATCCGAAGAGGAACCTCTGACCGCTTCGGCCGGGGCCGCGGCGAATAATTAGAACAGGGTGTTGCGGGTTCTTTATTCTAATTAGGGTATAACACACCCCCAAACCTTATTCTAATTGTTAAGGCTGCTACAGTAGGACGCCTCTTTGCAGCGAGGTATTTGTCCCGAAAAGCTTTGCACTGCATGTGGGCAGAAGCTGGTTTCCTGCGATTGATGATTTAAATTCTGCACTACCTTAAGGACCCTAAACTATGGGAATAATGGTATTTTCCTTATAAGGGGTAATGCAGGATTTTATGTCATCAACAGTGTTTAGGGTTTAGGTTTTTCGGATCGAACTCTGTTTGTCTGCCAAGCCCGCAGGGCATACTTATTTATATAATGGGTGGTTGTGAAAATTATGGCCCCTTGTTGGGTACCCTAAATATTAGGTGCCGTATCATAATAAGGACCCAAAAAGGGACCCTAATTTCGACAACCACCTGTTTGGAAGAACCCCACCGCATGCGCAGCAGGCCATGCTGGCTGTGTGCAGCTATGTCTCCAAGGTCGCCAGCGAGGTCAGGGAAACTGCTAGGGTTTAGGGTTTAGGTGCAAAGTTTAGGGTTTAAGTATCCTCGAGTCGGAAGGTGTTTAGAATGCCGCTGTGCTGTCGAAAGGGCGTAGCAGCGTAGCTGTTTCAACTCACGTTTGTCCATGCTGCTTACAAGATGCTGGCTAGGGTGGCATGCTGCAAGGGCTTCAGGGACCTTCTTCATGCCCAAGGCATCTCTGCTCTTTAGAAGACGGCATGATTCCTCAGCCCATAACACTCTCAGCCCTGGCAATATCCTTGGTGGTCTATGGGCACATGCAAGATGGTGACATGTTCTTTTATGAGGGTGTCGGTGGAGTGAGGGTTTGGAGGAAGGGACGTAAGATCCCCAACGTACTCCTGAACCTCGAACCCCATACAGAGTAAACTAATTGTTATGAAGCCCGCTGTAGATCCCTACGTGACCCTTAAACCCGAAACCCTAAACCCCTGAGCCCTAAACCCATAAGCCCCTAAACCCGACCAAAGCGGCTGGGCAGGTTCGAGACCGCTTAGAAGCGGGAAAGGCTGGAGCCCTTCTGACTGCTCTCTCTCTCGAAGTTGTTCACTACTTTGGGTTATGGGCTTTGGGGTTCAGGGTTTAGGGTTTAAGATTTGGGGTTTAAGATTTAGGGTTTAGGGCTTCGGGGGGTTCGTAAAAGTCGGTTAGGTCCCGTTGGTTTAGAGTCTGTTTAGGGCTAAGGCTAAGGCTCAGTGTTGTGGGCTTGGGAGAGGTGGGCTTGGTAAAAAACAGCTTTGTGCGGAGTCGGAGACTTGAGGATTCTGGCGGTTAGGCCTCAAGACTCGGCGGGTTCTCGCGAACCTCAGCCTTCATTATAGACCCTAGCTTCGTCGAGACCTCTGTCTCCCAAGATGTCGAGAAAGTCCCACAAAACTATACCCCTAACCACTTAAAACCCTGCACCCAGCTTTATATTCTTGATATACTACGCCATCCCCCTCCTCTCCACCCCAAATTCTGCAAGCCTTAGAGTACAATGGGACCCCGAGCACGTACCTATATGACTCAAATTGAGGCTCGAAGAGGGCTCAGCAGTGACGGAGACTTCCGCTCTCTGCCTTAACAGCGCAGGCTTCAGGGTTCAGGGTGTAGGGTTTTGTCCTAGTAAAGCCTAGGGCCCAAGAAGGCCAAGAAGGCCAAAGAGGATCCAGCTGCGGAGGCCATGGGATCAAAGGGGCCAGAGGCTCCAGCCAAGAAGAAGGCGAAAAAGCAGGAGGATGGTCCCGTATCTCTCTCCTACTCGCGCCAGTTCATGAGGTTGGACAAGGTGGCGCGCAAGGAGCGGGCTGTTGGCCAAGCAAGGCGGGCGAAAAAGGTGGCAAAGGGCAAAGCACTTGCCCACAACGCCCTTCGTTGGGTGGAGGATCGCCTGACCGAGCAGGAGGAGGGCTTGCCATCTCAGGAGCCGGAAGTGGGCGCAGTGGACCTACTTTCTCATTATACACCCCTTTGTAGAATTGTGTGGGGCCCTAGAAGACAGTACGTAGGCCCGGGTAAGTGGACCAAGTTGTGCTCCTACCCCCAAGTACCTTCAGTTGAACCCGAGTGCAGAGCTGCCTTCAGGTACCAAATCCAGACCAGCTGTCCAAGTATGTGCAGCAGGTGGGTGCTTGGGGTTCAGATACTACTATTTGCTTAAGAACCCCCAAAAAATAAAAAATATATTCCTTATGGGGGTAATATAGGGATTATTATTTTTTTGGTGGGTTTCTTAAGCAAACAGTAGGATATGATTCCCAGTAGAGACATCCAGTTGATTTTTCATCTAGTGCCTTACGAGCACCGTCCTGAGAGTTGACGAGTAGCTAAGTACAGAAACAGGAGTGTGCCGGATTAAGAGGAAAATATCAGGAGTGAGACGTGTTTGCGAGCACATGTCCTGGAGCAAAGATGTTTATGATCAGTGTCTTAGAGTAGACGCATTTACCGTTAACTGTATTGGAGTAACCGCTTTTGCAAGGATGTAAGGTTCTGGAGTCACTGTGTTGACGAGTACACTTTCTAGAATTCAAGCGTGTTTACGAGTGCATGTGTTTACGATGACAATTTCTAGAGTCCTCGTGGTCATGTGTGCATTATACGCAGAGTGTGTGGTTGCAAGTTTATTTCGTGGATTTTATCTCCTGGAGTACAAGTCCAGGAGTAAAGTTTTGGAGTGACGTTGACAGGATAGTCTCGACGTGGGCCATCACGAGTTTGGAGAATAAAGGGTGTAGGGTTAGGGATTCTTGTGTTGACTTGCCTGAGAGCTTTTATGGCGGACTTCGAGCAGCAAGCGCATAATATACAAGTGAAGCACCTGTGCGGCGAAGCCACAACCACATGAACCCCCCAAATCTTAATCAAAGGAATCACAGGAAACAACATGCAATGCGATGCTGAGCAGAAAATTTCGATGCTGGGTACGAGGCGAGGTCGTAACAATGGGCCGCACGTACATACACATGTACACACCTGCATACAGCTGCATGCTTTTACATTGGAATGAACACAGCTTCTTGGTGTGTGATCCTTTGTTTGTTGCTTTGTTCTATGCTGGTCGGCATTAGCGACTACCTCTCCAAGTTGACTGCGTCGGGGCGGTGCAGGCTTAGGCAAAGGCTTCCATGTTTGGGGTGTCGTGAGTGAGTTCGCAAATAGAGTATTGTACACCCATACACGGATGCATGCACGGAAAGACACATACACACGTAAATGTGTGCACATGCACACGCCCTAATCCTCAAACCCTTAACTCCACACCTTAAGCCCTTAGACCTTATGGGCCAGAAGCCCGAAACCCTAAACCCTAAACCCTAAACCCTGAACCCTGAACCCTGAATCCTAAACCCTAAACCCTAAACCCTAAATCTTGAACCCTGAATCCTAGAGGGAGACCAGAGGCCCCACTCTCTCGCCCTAACACCCAACAGATCCGAAGCCCCAGGCCCTTAACCCTATCATGGGACTTAGTAAACTAGGGTTCTATTTAAGGTAACTATACTATACTTACTAATAGCCATACTTACTAAGTCCTATTTAAGGTAACTATATTGATAATTACTTATAAACCCCAATTAAGGTACTTATAGCCATACTTACTAAGTCCCATGATCCTCCAAGTAATCCCTAAACCCTAAGCGCCAGACCCGAAACTCCCAAAACCCATAAGAGTGTGAAAGGTGGTTGATCAGCTCCAAAAGTTGGTCAAGGGGGCGCCGAGGAATATCCAGGATCCGGGTTTCGGCAGTTTCTAGGTGCATTCAGGGATCTAGGATTTCGGAAAGTTTCTTACTTATCGGGATTTAGGGTTTCTGCTGTTTCTAGGTGCATTTACAGATCCAGGATTCCGGATGGTCTCTTTGGATGTAGCGGTGTAGGGTTCAGTTTTCGTTGGGTGGGATTTGCGATGTAGTCTCCAGGGTTTGTGGAGGGTTGCTCCTTGGGGTTAGGGATTCGGGAGTGAGGTGGGGTTGAGGGCCAAAGGAGTTAGGGTGGTGGGGTTCACGGATGGGAGGTTAAGGGTGAAAGGTGGTTTGGGTTTCAGAGTTCAGTCCAAACTTCCTAAAGCGCCCCTTACAGCACCCTAAAAGTAGCAGTACCCCTTATAGTATCCTTGTGGTAGCCTTGTTTACCATCACTATAGAATCTAAGGGTCCAAAGGACGTAACAATTAGGTATTCGTTTTCAGGACAGTGGTTTTATGCAAGTTACTTTTTTGGAGAGTATGTGTTTTTTTGATACTTGGACCTTTGGGCAGAATTGCTCTGCAATTTATGCCCTCGCCTACGTCCGGGTTACTATGGCTTGGGAGTCCCCGAACAAAAAGTTAAGAACAGATCTGGTAAGACCATTTCGTAGCTTTACAAGCTTCCTATCCTTGTCTCGTTTCCTTAATGGGACCGACGGGTCTGTCCTGCTTGAACCCTGAACCCCGAAACCTTGTAAGCCATATAAACCCTACAAACCCTATAAGCCCAATAAGCTCCATAAACCGAAACTCTGGGACCTGGAGTAGGCCCTTATTCCCTTTTTGTAGGGCTCAGGTTCCCTTATAAGCCACTTTAAACCAAAAAGGGCAGCCTTTTTATTCCTAGGCTACTATTGGGTTTAGAACTACACCCTAAACAATAAAATCGGGATCTACAGGGTCGAGGGTTCAAGGTGTAGGTTAAGGGTTTAAGGTTACTGGTTCAAGGTTACGTTTAGGTTTACGGTTAAGGGCCCGAGGCCCCTCAACTGGGTTTGGGGTTTAGGGTGTAGGGTGTAGGGTGTAGGGTGCAGGGTTTAGGGTTTAGGGTGTAGGGTTTAGGGTTTAGGGTGTAGGGTTTAGGGTTTAGGGTTTAGGGTCTAGGGTTTAGGGTTTAGGGTTTAGGGCTCGCCTACATAGATGATTTGACTGATCTGAGGATCGGCAAGGACTTGCAAGGTTTTCTTTCCTAGTGCTTGTTTATCAGGCTCCCATGAGCTCGAGTATAATGACTATTGATTAGAGCTGTCAGGCGTGTTCTTGCTTTTTCGTCAAGTTTTCCGTTTTCGGGTCATGTTTCCTACCATAGGGCCATAGGCGGCCATAGGGACGATCTCGATAAAGTCTATCTGGCGCCCGCCTTCAAAGGGGAATGGAGAGAGCGAGACTCTTGGTAGAATTCAGGGGTTCCGGGTTTAGGGTTTAGGGGTTTAGGGTTTAGAGTTTAAGGTTTGGGGAGGACCGAGCCATTTGGGTCCGGGGATGTTGTGCAGGGTGTTATCACCTTGCAAGTTCTTACACGCCGTTAGGGTCTAGGGCTCATGTACACTTTAGGGTTTAGGGTTTATGTATCGTTTAGGCTTTAGGGTGTATGTATAGTTTAGGGTTTAGGGTTTAGGCTTTGGTTCTACAGACTGGTCTGCATTAGACTAAATGTCCTTCCAGAAGTTTCTCTCGCAGCAAAGCTTCGCTCATGGATACTTGACGGGGAGTGTTTTTTAAGAGCCCTTGCGTGAAAGGGTCTGTGAGTGCGACAAATACTGCAGGATAAGATGGCCGGCCCCTTCCATGGATTCTACGATTTCTGGGGTGGGGGCCTCAGGTATTGAGGCCTGCGCAGGCTCTTGCAAGGTTAGTGTCACTCCGCAACCATCATGCCCACTGCAGCAAAAGCGCGGGAATCCGAAGTAAGCATGTTTGCTTACCGAACAGTGGGTGCTCAGGGTTCAGAACGTCTGGTCCAGCCTAACTCAAGTAATATAACTGGCCTTTAAGCTGTTGCTACCTTCTTGCAAACCCTGTGAACAAAAAGAAGAAGTCCTTGTCATGTCAGGACGCATCAACAAGTTAAGTCCCCAGTAGCCCTAGATCAAGAAGTCAGGGCTTCTGAACACTCGGGTGTTTGTTTATGTAGGGTCCCTAAACTAAGGATCAGTGAACATGTAGGCTGTTCCGTCAGTTTGCTGATGTGCCCCACGTGGCTGCGACACGTCTCAACCTGGATAAGGACGCACCTTGCGAACAGCAACCTAGTGCTGAAGCCACCGCAGCCGCAGCTCAACCTGAGTCAATCTGCAGTGCCGGCAGAAGCACCGCGTCGCCCGGAGCCAGAGCCAAAGCGGCAGCATAAAACGTTGTTTCAAGCTAAATAAGGAAGCCAGCTAGAGAAGGATGTGGGTTGATTCCTTTTGTCAGCATTAATCATGTTGTGATTATTGTTCCAACCGCTGGTTGAAGTGCTTAATGCCTGTAGTTACAGGCACTCGTGCTACTACTGCTGCTACTGCAACCGCGACCGCCACGCCACGGCCTTCTTGACCCTCATCATGAATTCCAAACCCCAAACTCTAACAACTAAACCCTAGCCCTAAACTCTGGACGTTGAAACTCCAAACACTATGATTAAGCCCGACATAGCCCTGTAATTGCAAACCTCCAAACCATCGGTTTAGGGTTTAGGGTTTCAATGTTCGTTGGCTTGGCCACCTGAGGCAACAAGACCAACAAGCCCCTGAGTGCACAGAGCTTTCTCGGCATCCTCGAGGATTTGGAGGCGGGTTTTCTTACGATCAGGGTTCAGAGCCCGACGGTATAGAGTTTAGGGCTTAGAATCGAAAGTTTAGGGTGTAGGGTTCAGAGATGGTTTTCAACTTGCTTTCTGTTCTTTGTTAGAGTTGTGTTTTGTGCGCGTTGCAGTTCGGGGGTCGGGTTCCAAGTTTTCGTGGTTCCGGAGGTTTGGGGGATACTTATTGCAGCGTTCAGAACAGTGGGAATCCCGGTTTGTCGCATGATGCCCCAGCTAAAACCGAACACCGCACCTCAAGTCTGTTGCCGAAGTAGTTGAACAACAGACTGCTGAAGGAAGACCAGCTAACAAGGCATTCGCATCACGACAAGCTTGTGTAAAGCTACATTGAATACCCTATTCAGTCTACACCAGACTGTATTGCCAACAAACAGCAACACCCTGACCTTCTTTAAGCCTAAAGCCCTACACCCGCATGAGTCAAAGTATCATTACACTTCAGTTACCGTCATCACGGAAATCTTTGGCAACGGTTAAACCATTCAAACCAACACGGGCTCGTGGCTGAAGGGGCTCGTTCTTCAATCTAGGGTTTCGGGTTTACGGGAATGGATAGGGTTTTGGGTGAAGAAGGGGCTTGGTAGTCATTTCCATACAGCCTGCGAGGGTTGCAGATGTGATGTCGCATATGAGCATTTGAACTAGGGAACTTGGACACTTGGGTATCGGTGTCTGTACATACACCAGTGGTTGTTGGTGACCACTTACATACAAACATATATCCCTGCAGTCCCTACATAGTTACAGGCGAAGATACCCCAACTTCTTTTTATTTGTGTTACAAAACTCTATTGCTATTCCAGGACGTCTTCCCTGTGCCAGCCAATGGCGATGGAGACGCAGGCGAGGTGAGTCCTCCCCTCGCCTCGGCTTAGGGGTTGTTTAGGGTTTGCAAGTGAAATCACTTGTACGATGAACCTCCTCACCGCAGGTGGAAGCCTCATCGGTGTATCTCCCGACGCAGATTCGACAGGTCAAGAAAGGGAGCCCAAAAAGAGAGGCCGCTGTAGCTCCGTTAGCCGAGCCATCAGGCCTCCGTGACTGGGTTCCTCTGACTTTCGTTCTCCTTGAGCACTCGAAGACTTCAGTCAGCTACCAGACTTTCATGGTAGCGGAGCCCTTGTGGCTCCAAAACCGATCCGGGGACCTATACTGCTGAGCGATATTTTCCCTCTGCAGGACAAGAGTCTGTAGCGAGAGTGAAGTGAGCAATCATGACAGAGATTGCCCGATCGAAAGATGGAGTGCCTATCTGGAATGGCGAAGCAGGGACGTTCCAGGAGTTCGAGGAAACGGCCCTGGTATGGGAGCAGTCTATTGCTCTCAACAAGCGATACCTCTGCGGCCCAAAGCTCCTGGCGGAGCTGACCGGAGCCGCAAAACGGCTTGTCGCGGGGAAGCGACATGACTGGGTGTCGCACAACGGGGGAGTGCAAGATCTTATGAAGCACCTGCGAGCTTGTTTGGGGAAGCCAATGGTGTCTGATTTGACCGAGCACCTGAACAGATATTTCAAAAGTTCGAGGAGACGGCCCAATGAGAGCATGAACGATTATATCACTCGGAAATGTGAGGTGTATCTTCGTGCATGCCAAGCTCTACAGCGAGTCATACCACATCATGAGACGACAGGACCGACCTCGACTACCGGGACCAACCGAGGCCTTCAGAGCCGGCGATCCAGCTGGGACTCAGCAGGAGTCGCCCCCACAGAGGCCGCTCCGGAGGTTCAGGCCGCAGCACCTGTGAGCGCCACAGGAGCGGCCGATGATGATGATGAGGAGCATGAAACATCGGAGCAGGGCCCGGATGCTTGGAGCAGCTATAACTGGCAGTGGCGAGGCAGTCAGAACTGGTGGTGTGGAAGCTACGGGGGCTACGGCAACTACCAAGGCAGTTGGGCCAACTACGGGGATCGAGATGCAGGGTGGTCGCCACCAGACCACTGGAGACCCTCTCGAGAGGCCCCTACCACCACGATGCCAGAGCTGCTACCAGATTTTGTTCAGGGATGGTACCTGCTGCAAGACTCCGGTCTGGACCAGAGCGAGCGCAACGTGATCATGGCGGCTTTGGGAGGAGAGTTCACTCTCCAAAGAGTCGCCCAGGAGCTACGGACGCAATGGTCCGGGCAGGAAGCAGCGCGACGCAGAGAGCAAGGAGGCCGCCAGAGCGGCTTCCTAGGCGACGCCGCCGCAGATGAGCCAGACCAAGAAGCAAGTGACCTCATTGCCGAGGAGTTCGACAACGAGCTCGACGAGGAGGGGTACGCGATGGTGGCCGAGGCAGAGGAGGATGCCCAGAGTGCCATGGCAGCCATGGACCAAGCGAAGCGGACACTAAGGGCTGCCCGAGCCCGCCAGCACAACGTCCGCATGTCACGGCAGTACTATCGCGCCTCAGGCAAAGGCTTCTCTGGAGGAGGCCGCGGCAAGGGCGGTACAGTACCCGATGATAGCAAGATGACGTGCATGCGATGTGGAAAGCAGGGGCATCGCATTGCAAACTGCCCCCATCCTCCACCCAGTGCCAAGGTGGCAGAACAGGTGGAGGCCACTTCGTCATTCATCTGCTTCAACGACGTGGAGAATGAGGCAGCTTACGTGGCCGGGATCACTACGGCAGAAGCCGTTCACCAAGGGAAGGCCGTGATCGACGGCGGGGCCACTCGTACGTTGGCCTCGATCTCGGCCATGGAAGCCATCATGGCCCTCAACCAATCCAAGCATGGCCACAACGGCGTGGCCGCAGTCGACCTGAAGGAGAGGCCGGTGTTCGGATTCGGAAACGGCTCGGAGAATCAATGCGCGTCAACAGTTCAGTTGAAGATCGCCGCGAACAGTGCGCCGCGAGTCCTGAAGGTCCATTGCTTGGATCATGGGAGTGGCCCCCTGCTTTTGAGCGTGGACTCATTGAGGAAGCTGGGCGCCATTGTCGATTTTGCTGAGGACCTAGTTTGTTTTCGTAGTTTGGATGCTAATCAGGTGATACAAGTCGAAAGGTCTGCCACAGGACACCAGTTGCTACCGATGACCGACGACTTGATGAAGCAGGCGAAGGCCACGAAGCTGGCCATCCCGAGCCTGCGCGAGTACCTGGCTGAAGAGGGCTAGGGACAGCTCCTTCATTTCTCTAGTTCCGCGGGGAAAATGAAGGACCAGCGACTTTTTGCGGAACCCGGGGTAGAGACCAAACCGAATCCCAGTCTTGTACAGATGGCTGTGAACGGGTCTGGTTATAGTGGGGTTAGTGTTAGTCAATCTGCTTCTCCGGCTGTGTATGTGACCCAGCCTCAGAAACCTGTGCTGACTGAGCAAACTTCGTGTCAAGACAGCCGTCCTGTGAGCGATTCCCCTCCTCGGTGTGAGGGGCATGGCCCTGGCTCTGAGCAAGATGAATGCGATGACCAAGGAGCAGCTCAAATCCCATCTCTTCGAGGTTTACCACGAGCACGCCTACCACAAGTGGACCAAACTGGAGATTCGTCAGAGAATCCTCGAGTTGCAAGGCGACGATGTGGATGCCCTGCCACGTGGACCTCAGATGACGGCGACCGAAGCCGCCGTCAAGGAGGTGCGCAAAGCAGCCAAGAAGAAAGTGGATCTGGTAAAGCTATGCACCGAGAAGTACCAGATGGAAGTGAATCGCAACGACACGATTGCCATCCTGGAGGCCCGCGTCCTGAAGATCATCTATGCGACCGAGGTGCCGGAGGCGGGCGACATCATCGGCTTCGGCAAGAACAGTACGATGCACTACCAGGACATGCTCCTGCCGGAGTTCGAGAACTATGCGCAATGGGTGCTTCAGACAGCACGGGAGAACCCAGGAACCGGATGCGACCCAAGGTTGTATCGTTTGGCCCGCTGGTTGGAGGGAAAAGTGTTGGCTTCCAGGAAGCCACAGCCCAAGACGAAGGCCAAAGTGATCTTTCCCCCGACGAAGGACTACGAGGCCTATGTGGAGGAAGCAACGTATCCGTCGGCCGGAGCCCAGAGCAGTCACGAGCACATGAAGGATCAGGACAAGAAGATCGAGGCGCTCACCGAAGTGCTGAGCGAGATCAAGAACGAGCTCCGGGAGATGAAAGGGGAAAAGTTGCGCAAGCAGAGCGGCTACCAGAAGGAGGCCCCGGACTCCGAGATGACGGAATCCGACGCCTCGTTTTACAAGATCCATACGCCACCGACGAGCAAGCCGTCGAAGGAGTGAGCGGAACCGCCGCAGGCTTAGATGCGGACGAGGGGCCAGGTCCAATCCTTAGTGCGTCTGCGAAACTTAGCCAGCAGTTACGAAGTCAATCTACGCGGTTCAAGCAGCTTAGTGAGCAACAGTCTAGAACCCTGGAGGAACAGGGTTCCAATGTGGTGCCAGGTTTGTTTCAGGATCTGGTGGGCTATAATCGTCCCGTTTTGCCGCAGTATAGTCATCATGCAGATACCCACCTCACTCAGGCAGTGCAGGAACGTGCAAAAAGCTCAGAAGCTGCCGTGCACTGCGGACCATGGAACGGGTGCGACCTGACCACTAAGGAGGGACTGAGGTTGTTGCTAGATCGTATCCGATTGGAACAGCCGCAGCATGTGTGGCTGGCACCAGCGACGGGGGCGTATAGTCCTTTGACCAACCTCCAACAACAAACGGAGGCACAGCGCGACGAGCTACAGGTACGACGAGCCGAGGCCTTGCGACACTTTGTAGCGTGTGCCTGCGTAGTTCATTTGTGCGTTCAGTTGGGTATACACGTGAGTTGGGAAATGCCAGAGAAGTGTCAGGCCTGGAGGTTGCCACTGTTGAACCAGCTTAGGGATAAGTACGGTTTGCACACGGCAGTCACAAGAGGTTGCGCGGTGAACCATAGAAGCAGGAAAGATGGACCCCTCATACAACAGGGATGGAAGATCCTTACGTCCCACAAAAGAGTTTCCGAAGGCCTCAACTTGCCCTGTAGATGTCCTAGACAGTACCAGCATGGACCCTGTACGAACAACCCGAACCCAAACAAAGACTACTACACCAGAGAGTTCGGACAGCGACTGAGCCGAGTGCTCCAACACGAGCTCTCGTATGAAGCCACTCTTCAGGAGTGCACCGGGGGTACGTCTTTAGTTCAGGGATTTGGAGAAGGGGAGTTTTGTACGTGCGGGGAGGTATGTCTTCCAAAGGTGCGGCAGGAGTGTTCCAGTTGTCTGAAGGGTAGGTGTCAGCTTCAGGTGGGTTCACAAGTTGAAGCGGCTCATTGTGTTGGTCCTGAAGAGTTGGAGGAACCGTTGGGTTCAGAGGAAGATCATTCAGGGGACACTTTCGTGGTAGGAGAAGTAGGCCAAGCCAGGTTCTCCGATGCCCAAACCGAACAGGTGGAAGCCAAGGCTCAGAGGTTCCTCGAACAACGACAGTTTCATCATAAGGCCTGTGAACAACTGATCCGAGAGCTTCCCCCACACCACCTTAAGAACCACCGTAGTGTTGTCCTGGAAGAACGAGCTAGGTACATGACCTTTGGCTTGTATGCGTATGGCAATCACTACGGCATCACTAAAAGTACCCTGAAGTTCCCGAAGGTGTGTAGGTACGTCCTGGAGTACTTGAGCCACTGGGCTCAGAAGCCTCTGGAATGCACGTCTTTTGTGATCAATGACAACGGTACTCTGAGGATACACAAAGATCATCACAATAGGCCCGGCCACAACAATAGTGTCATAGGAGTAACCGCGTACCAAAACGGAGGTCTCTGGATAGAGGGACCCCCGGGGAACAGCCGTCAGAAAGCCAGCTCCAAGGTGTTGCCCAATGGGCAAACGGTCCTGGGACACACCCTGGAGACCCGACAACGAATGGTCCAGTTCGATGCGAAGAAATGGCACGCCACAGAGGCTTGGCATGGAGACCGTATTGTGATAAGTGCCTTCGTTAGTCGGGGTTGGGATGTCGTTGGTTCGGAAGTTCAGGAGACGTTAAAGACTTTGGGGTTTCCAGGTGTTTGGCCGAAAGTAGGAGATGAGGCCATGGTCGTGAAAGGTAGAGGCGCTTGGTCAGGACCCCTGAAATCCCAAAGTAACAAGGAAGCAGAAGCCATCAAGCGGAAACTCTATCTGTTACATGCGGCGACGGGACATGGTAGCATTAGGCACATGGTGGAAGCCCTGAAACGGCGTAATGCTAAGCCCTTGGTGATCAAGTTAGCCAAAGAGTTTACTTGTTCCGTGTGCCAAGAAAAACAGAAGGTGTTACCCCGACAAGTGGCGTCGTTAGAACCCCTGCCCCCAAAGTTTCATACTGTGTCGGCGGACATCGGGCATTGGATGCATCCGAAGACCCACGAACATCAGAACTTCATGTTGATTGTGGATGAGGGTTCGAGATTTCGGGTTGCCAGAATTCTGACGAAAGGCAATAAACAGACGCCCAATGGGGCAGCTTGTACCAACTACTTGTCGGAGGGATGGTTTCAGGTCTTTGGGAAGCCGAAGACTCTTCGGCTCGATCCAGCCGGAAGCTTCCGTGGAGAGCATATGTCAAGCTTCTGTGACCGCCATGGCATTTATCTTGACATAATACCAGGGGAAGCGCATTGGCAGATCGGAGTGGCCGAACAGGCCATTCAAGGAGTGAAGCAGTTGATGGATAAACTGATTGCCACCGATCCGGACACGAGCGCCGAAGAATGCTTGAGCCTGGCAGTGTCGACCTTCAACCAGCGAGAGCTGATCAGGGGTTTTTCACCGACGCAGCACGTGCTGGGTCACAGTCCGGATGCCACGGGCAGTCATGTGCAGACCGGGCGACTACCGCCCGAGGAACCCATCCTCAATGACTCTCCTGCCGAGATGAAGCGTCAGGCACAACTTCGAGCCGAAGCAGAAAAGGCTTTGGCAGATTGGACAGCCCAACAGCGTGTGACCAAGGCTTTGAACTCACGGACCAGACCTCTGCAACAGTATCAGCCTGGCGACTTAGTCTACTTCTGGCGGACACAGGAATCCGGGCAAAGCAAACGCAGTCCCGGGACTCGTCATGGCCGCTTCTTAGGACCCGCGCGAGTGTTGGCGACCGAGAGCCGCCGAGACGCCAGCGGGAACCAGAGGAGCGGACACGCCATATGGTGCGTCCGAGGTCGTCAACTGATAAAGTGCAGCCCTGAACAACTCAGGCCGGCCAGCACCCGTGAAGAAATTGTGGAAGCACTGGCGGAGGACGAGAGCACGCCCTGGACCTATGGGCGATTGGCCAAGGAATTGGGCGGCAACCAGTATGAGGACATCAGCCATGAGATTCCTGATGAAGGCGAATGGCGCCGAGCTCAAGATACCACGCAGGAGCCAACGCCCTCACGGTTCCGAGTGAGCCGAAAGCGACCACCACCGGACGCCACAGCCGAGGAATCCATGGACGAGCTGTTTGTCACGGACAAAGACGGTGTGCCCAAGCTGGCAGGCCGAGACGAGGCGACTTCTTCCAGCAGCAAGACGGCCCCACAGGATACCCTGCAGGGCTACAGCTGGTGGTCCGAAGTCAAAGCAGAGGCATGGCGCAGCGAGGATACAAGCCACTGGGCTGATGAACAGGCAGCAGTGGCCGTGGAAATTGAGATGCCTGATCAACCGCGATGCTGGGAACAAGCCACACGCGACCTAGGCGTTTACCTGGCCAGCGCGCTCAAGAAGCGCGCCGTGGAAGTCTCCGAGAAGAGACTTACACCTGGCGAACGAGAGCAGTTCAAGGCAGCCAAGATGATCGAAGTCAAGAATTTCTTGGCCGCCAATGCCTTCGAGGCCCTGCCAGACAATCTGAAGCCCAGTAAAGAGCAGGCTGTGGGAATGAGATGGATCCTGACATGGAAAATGCAGGATTCCGGTGTTCCGAAAGCCAAAGCCCGAGCAGTCCTGCTCGGGTACCAGGACCCCGCCTACGAACATAGATCGACAACAGCTCCTGTTATGACGCGACAGACGAGACAACTTCTTTTGCAGCTTGCCGCAAACCGCCGCTGGCGCATCATGAAAGGTGATGTGAGCGGCGCCTTTTTACAAGGGCGCGAGTATCCGGATGAACTGTTTTGCATCCCATGTCCGGAAATTTGCAAGGAGATGGGTTTACCGCCAGAGTCGGTGACACGTCTCAAAAAGGCTTGTTACGGCCTGGTTGACGCACCTCTGGAGTGGTACAAAACAGTTGCTACATATCTTGAGAGCCTGGGACTGGAAAGACTCTGGTCTGACGCTTGTGCCTGGGTATGGCGGAAAGATGGGCAACTTAGAGGGATGATTTCGGGACATGTCGATGATTTTATTTTTGCTGGGGATGATCAAGATGCAGAGTGGCAGGCTTTGTTGCAAAAGATCAAGAACCATTTTAAGTGGGGCGACTGGGACATGGACACTTTCACGCAATGCGGCGTCCAGGTGGAGACTACCAAGGATGGGTTCAGCCTGTCTCAACCGAGGTACCTGGAAGGTGTGAGCGAGATACATGTGAATGCTACTCGCCGGAAGGAGCGAGATGCTGAGACCTCAGTGCGTGAGAAGACGCAACTTCGTGGTATCTTAGGTGCTTTGAGCTGGCACAGCCAGCAAGTGGCACCACACCTAGCGGCAGACGTGAGTATGATGTTATCTGAGGTGCCCCAATCCAAGGTGGAAACAATCTTCAAAGCCAACACGTTGTTACAGCATGCTAAGGCCCGCAACTCTCACAAGCTGAAGATCCAACGATGCGTGAGCGAGGACATGGCAATGATTGCCTGGGTGGACGCAGGCAGCCAGAACCGCTGGGATGGCGGTAGCACGCAGGGCATCGTCATTGGAGCAGCTCCCGCTCGTCTTCTAAAAGGAGATGTGACTCCTGTGTCTTTGATTGCCTGGCACTCTAACCGTATTGACCGAGCATGTCGCAGTCCGGGGGCAGCGGAAACACAAGCCGCGGTCAACGGAGAGGATGCATTATATTTCGCACGTTTTCAGTGGAGTGAAATGTTGTATGGCAAGGTGAATCCTCGTCAACCAGATTCTGTAGTTTCCCGAGTACCTGGTTGCTTGATTACAGATTCGCGGAACGTGTATGACAAGCTCTCTTGCGAAGTTCTAAGCATCAAGGGTGCCGAAAAGCGGACAAACATCGAAGCCTTGGCTTTGAAGGAGTCTCAGCAAAACACGGGCTTGATCATCAGATGGGTGCATTCAGAAGCACAGCTGGCAAATTCGCTCACAAAGCAGGGCGGAAAGAATGAAATTGAACTGTTCTATCGGATGGGACAGGCTTGGAGGATCGTGGAAGATCCTCACATGAAGTCAGCACGCAAGCGCAAGGAAGAGGGACTTGAGCCACTTGCGCAGACGGAGAAGCAGATAGGGGTTGATAATAACCAGACGGTTTTACAGCCATAGGGGTTTGGGAGCCGGGGGTCATGCAAGTGAAATCACTTGTACGATGAACCTCCTCACCGCAGGTGGAAGCCTCATCGGTGTATCTCCCGACGCAGATTCGACAGGTCAAGAAAGGGAGCCCAAAAAGAGAGGCCGCTGTAGCTCCGTTAGCCGAGCCATCAGGCCTCCGTGACTGGGTTCCTCTGACTTTCGTTCTCCTTGAGCACTCGAAGACTTCAGTCAGCTACCAGACTTTCAGGGTTTATGGTTTGGGGTTCAGGGTTGAAGGTGCAGGGGTTCAGGGCCACCCCCTTTTCAGGATTTAGGGTTTGGGCTTCAAGGTTGAAGGTTTAGGGCCACTCCATTTTTGGGGTTTAAGCTTCAGGGTTTAGACTTTGGGGCCACTCCCTTCCTTAAGCTCTATACCCTCAGCGGCCCAAACGGGCCGAGCACCCCTAGTAAAATCCCAGACCTGAAGCCCTCGAAGTCGCAAGAGCACCCAGGCACCAAAGGCGGGACCCTGGTATAGTACCCTACTGAGTAGGATCGTCAGGCAAGGAACCGTAAACCTAACACGGTATCGCGAAAGCCCCATCGTAGCTGCCATTGAGGTCATAACTTTGGTAATCTGCAATCACCTATCGTCCCTATCTCACTATACTATGTAACCCCTAAACCCCTAAACCCTACACCCCCGGCAAGGCCCAATCTTCAAGGGCTGGCTGCGAACCCGAGCCTCTAAAAACCTTATACGAAGCGAAGTAGCCGGCCCTATGACATTTTTCATGGCGCTGGAGCAAGCATCTTTAAAGTAGAATGATTGTGATTCCTTTATTACCCAAGAATTTGAGACCTTCATAGACCCTCGTAGACCCTCTGAGCTGTCCCGAAAAGGAATTCTTTTTGGGCCCCACTTTAAATTAACGGCCCTATGTCGAGAGCTTCAGGTGGGCCGGCCCCAGCACCAAAAGCAGCGGCTCCAACCGGAACCGGAGGAAAGGGCAAAGGCTGCGGCATAGGGTTTAGGGTTGTGGGGTTTAGGGTTTTAGGGTTTAGGGTTGCTGTTCATTTGTTCGCTTTTTGATCTGAGATTTTCTTCCACGTGGTCGTGGACTTCAGATGAAGGCTGTAACTATTCAGAAGCGTACATACAGGGCTTAGAAGGGGTTTGAGAGGCTGCTTACTACAGGGCCGATAAGCTGTCTGTTCTGCCTTTCATCACGGACCCTAGCTGGACCCTATAAAACCTTTTTTTTAGGGTTCCCGATCATGATTTCCTTATATAAGTCCTTAAAAAGGTAGGATATCTGGGGTTAGGGTAGCGTTTAGTCAGAGTTTCAAGCTCTGCACCGCAGGGCTACAGGGTTCCAGTCCAGAGGAGATATTGAGGTTGCTGGGTTTTCGCACATGCGGTTTTGGATGTATTCTCGAGTTGTTGGACTTGCAGTTTGGCATTTAGTTCGGGCTTCGTGCTGTAGGGAAACGGTTCCGGGCTTCATGAGAAGGGCAGGGGCTTAGGAGGCGGATCTTTGGGCTGCATGTTCTCTAGAGATTGTAGCTGCCCAGCCGAAACCTTTCATCGATGGATTGTTCGTGAGGTGAGAGGTTTAAACAGGGCAGCGCAGAAGCCCTTGCAAACACCAATGTAATTCCTTAGGGTTCCATATTATGCTTCTGCTATAAGCAGAATATACCGCGAAGCTCACACTGACGATGCAGGCCGCGATATTGCTTCTCCCAAGAATGTCTGCTGCCATAACATACCGCAAAACCCCATTCTGATGATTGAGGCCCCAATGCTACTTCCTTAAATACCCTAAAACCCCAAAACCCTAAAGCCCTAAAGCCCAAACCCTAAACACTAAACCCTTAAACCCTAAACCCTAACACCCTAAACTCCAAAGCCCAAAACCCCAAACCCAGGTGACCCTGAACCCTTCTGAACAGGGACGCAGGTGTTTCGAAGAGCCGGGTCTCGCAGATCGTAACAGCGTGCCGCAATGTCGAAGCCCTTATGGCGACATTGTGGTGGCAAGCCTCAGGTTTGTGCTTTCTGAACGATCTAGAAACCTTCTCCTTAGCAAACAGCCTAATATAGGGCCCAACCAATTACCAACATTATTCCTCGGGTTCCTTACTACCGCAGAATGTACGACACCCCCAAACCCTATTCTAATGTTTGCGGCCCCCTACATTACTAAGTTGATTTGACAGAGTCTGACAGGGATTAGGCTTTGTACCGTTCCATGTGCCGATAGTCAGAACATTTCTCTTCATGCCAAAGAATATGCCACGTCGGCACAAGGACCCTTAGGGAGAGGTATAAACACACAGTGTAGCAGAGTAGAGTGAAGAACCTCAAACCTGAGCCGGAGACCCCAAAATTTCGGGGAGGTGCGACGACAGCCGCCCCTGCAAGTGGCAAAGGCTCGCACCAGTTTCAGCTCTTTTGTACGCTGAGCAACTCTTCCACCTGTTTTTTTTTGTGCGGCGCTTGTAAATTCTGTATCCGGTTGTTCGAGTCTACTTTAATTGTCCACGCCAGCGTAGGCTATGGTAGGTTAAGGTAGGCTTCAGAAGGGTGTACAGCAGTAGTAAAGTAGTAAAGTAGTAAAGTAGTAAAGTAGCAAAGCAGCAAAGTAGCAAAGTAGTAAAGTAGTACAGTAGCAGTGCAGGCGCTGTACAGTGACAGTACGGTGGTAATAGGTAGCAGTATAGTAGTAGTACGGTGGCAGTACGGTGGTAGTACAGTAGTAGTAGTAGTAGCAGGAGTAGAAGTAGTAGTAGTAGTAGTAGTAGTAGTAGTAGTAGTAGTAGTAGTAGTAGTGGTAGTGGTAGTGGTAATGGTAGTGGTAGTGGTAGTGGTAGTGGTAGTGGTAGTGGTAGTGGTAATAGTAGTAGTAGTAGTAGTAGCAGCAGTAGTAGTAGTAGTAGTAGTAGTACTACTACTACTACTACTACAACAGCGCTACACTAGAAGTAGTAGAACAGTAGTAGTACGGTAGTGGTACAGTAGACGGTAGTAGAAATCAGTAGTACCGCAGCATAGTACAGTAGTAGTACTGACAGTCATGAGTAGTACAGAAGAAACCTGGAAACCAAGCCCCGATCACTCAGCGAAGTACCACTGCTCAAAGCCCTGCATCTTTAAGACTTATTCCTTCATCCTGCAGGACAAGCCGGAGGCCTGCTAAAAGAGTTTCCAGTGGTCTCTTGCCATTAATCTCTTCTCCATTCACAGAAGATGAAAGGAAAATAAAACACACATCCGCACGAACTTTCGGGCGCACTATAGAAGACGGCAAAAAGTAGTACCAAGTCCTGTATAAGCCCCGGAACAAAGCATTAAGAGGCCGAGGGCCGCCCAAATCAGGACAGCGCAACATTATCCCATAAGGTACGTGCATGTTTGAAGCCCGCAGATGTCAGGACTCATGCTTGGGTTTGCTTAGGAAGGGTCCGAAAGATCCGTTTCAGGAGTTCGAAAACACAACAGGGAACAAGCAAACAAACTTAAGCAAACAATGGTTTTTGATACCGGTATCTTGGTCCAAAAATAGGCGAGAAACGGTTTGTTTCGAGCAGAGGATGTCAAACAATTTTCGGCAGCATGGATGTTTTCGTATACAGAAAAGCATGTTTTTTCGCGAAATTTTGCAAGTATGAATTTTTTTCTAGTCTCTATTTTTCCACTCTTTGACTTGCGTTTTGTGTGTGCATATAAGTAACTTAGACACAAAGACAATCATACGTAAACATTGCCTTGCAGCAACTTATGTGACTGATGTACAAATATGCATACAGTATGATATCCATATTATATGTATACACACATATGTTACACGTAAATAACCTTAGTAACATTGGTTTCTTGGTCTTGGGGCTTTTGGTTTGTTGCCATGGCCAAGCAGCCCCAAACCAAACCTCACATAAGAGCTTTCTGGGTTGTTCCCTGAGCAGCAGGCATCCTCAAATTCAAGCCGAACCCCAACCCCAAGTGAACGCCTTTGAAGAATGGAAGCCTAGGTGATAGTATCTTCAATCCACATTAAAGCCCTCGCATCCCTGAGCAATAAACCTTCCAAGCCTCAAAAGCCCCAAGCCCGAGCCCTTGGGTTTTAGGGGTTTCGGCTAGCTGTTTAATGGCTGTCCATCGATGGCTATTAAACTACAATTTAATGCTTGCCACCTGGCAAGTATTAAATCCAATCTTTGAGCTGTTTAATGGCTGCCTGCTGGCGGTCATTAAACGTTGGTTGCCTAGTCGTAGTCTTAGTGGCACAGTGACCGACAGCTGACTATCATCCTCTCGTTCAACGTCCACTCTGTGGAGGCCAACCTTCAGGGGAGGGTTTCAGAGTCTAGGTTTAGGGTTCGTTCAATGGTTGTCGGCTGACAGCCATTGAACCCGGGCTAGTAGGGCTGTTTAATGGGGGCCATAATTAAACCACACACCCTGGAACCCTGCTGTGCACTAGGGCTGTTTAATGTCTGCCAGCTGGCAGTCATTAAACCTGTTGACTGGCTCCTAATTGAGGGCCATTAAACCACACACCCTTAAGCCCTACAGCCCAAGGGAAGGGTCGCTTGTCAAGTTGCAGGGGTCCTACCACTGAGGGTGCGCAGCTTTAACCAAATATGCGTCTTCGATGGCGGTGGTAGCGGTGGCGCCTGTGTCTGTTGAGCATGAGTGTGTCAGTGTGTGAGTGAGTGATCACAGAGAGAGAGAGAGAGACAGAGGACAGATGGATTGATCTATCAGAAGGTATGGATTGGGCTTTAGCCGGCTGGCACCACATGTGGGCACAACCCGCCGCACAAGACAGAAGATAAACCCATACAAAGTCAACTGTGTAGTTCCTAAAAATCTGGACCCCGGACCCCGGGCAGCAGGCTGTGGAATGCAGCAACGCAGTGAAGTTCGGCAGCCTTTACACTATGGTCTCGACCCCTTTCTGCATTCTCCAACCTGAATCGAATGCGACGAGGCATCATTCCTGATCCAGCAGAGGCTGGAGAATTCAGGGTTTTGGGGTTTTGGGATTAATGGCCGCCAGGATGGCGGTCATTAAATTCACGGTTAGCGGCTTCGCAGTCAGCATGCTCCCCTACCTATCGGCTTAAGCTTCCATTCCTTGCAGGAAAACTTCGACCTGAGCTCCTTCCCGAAGCCGTCCCGTGCGCCTCATTACTAGGGCTGTTTAATGCCTGCCAGCCGGCAGTCATTAAACCTGTTTAATGGCTCCCACTTAGGGGCCATTAAACCGCCTACCCTTAGACCCCTTGTTTAATGGCGACTTATTGGTGGCCATTAAACGACTAATCGGCATGAAGTCCTGAACCCTGAGACCTGCACCCTGAAAAACACCAAACCCGCCGGTGGCGCCTATACACTGTAGGCTCTTCCGTTTGATCCGCTCTGCTTCACCTCCGCTTCCGGTCCAGGCAACTTTGAAGTTCGGGTGACAGGTCTCGTTGTTGGGAGGTTCGACTTGTACAACAGAGAAGCCCAAAACCCTTAAGCAAACAAATCCTGCAATCCGCCGTTCTACTGAGCGAAACAAGGGCCTGTGCAACGCGCCGGCTGTTATTTCGGAGCTGGGCGCCCAGCTCCGAAATAAGGATCGGCGCGGGGCGCCTGAGGGCACAAAGGTCTGATCAGCGATGATCGCTGACGGCCGGTTATGCTAAGTTAGCGCCACGCGCCGGTTGTTATTTCGGAGCTGGGCGCCCAGCTCTGAAATAACAGCCGGCGCGTGGCGACTGCTCTTAGTGTCGCTTCCAAAAGATCCGCTGGATCTTTTGGGATATATCTCGGTTGTTTTGCAATGGCAATAATAATTCTATATTTATGAGTTCATTCTAGCCTAAGGTTACAAACCCCGGAGAGCATAAGCAGGGCACAAAAGAGCATAAGCAAAAGAGCATAAGCACAAAAGAGCATAAGCAAAAGAGCAGAAGCAGAAAAGAGCGTAAGCAAAAGAGCATAAGCACAAAAGAGCATAAGCAAAGGATCATAAGCAAAAGAGCAGAAGCACAAAAGTGCATCAGCAAAAGATCACAAGCAACAACAACAACAACACATGCGCGCAAACTTCGTTCACCTGCACAACCGCACAGTGTGTCAGAGAGAGAGAGAGGGAGCGCAACAACAGCAGCAACAACAACAACCACAACCACAACCACAACCACAACCACAACCACAACCACAACCACAACCACAACCACAACCGCAACCGCAACCGCAACCGCAACCGCAACCGCAACCGCAACCGCAACCGCAACCGCAACCGCAACGACAACAACAACAACAAAAAAATCAGTCCGGGTCGCCGACCCAAGCCCCTAAATTTTCGGAAAATTTTGGGGTCTGGGTCGGCGACCCAGGCCCTCAAATTTTCCTACACTTGTAGTGTTTAGAATCTATATATCGCGGGCCTGAGCCTGAGCCTGAGCCTGCTCCTGCTCGTCTCAGACCTAACCGAACCAAGATCTAAGACGAATTGTCCGAATTCAATCACCATGCTCATAATAATCATTCCTGACCCCATCAATATGCTCTCCATCCTGGCCCCGGGCCCGGCCTCACACCAACTACAGAAAAATGCGCTGAATCTCGTAACAATCATCAGGGTGAAGCAGTGAGACCTGAATACCAACTGAAGTGACACACGCCCTATCGACACTACAGTCGGCAGGCATTAAACAGCCCTGCTAGCCGTGGTTCAATGGATGTCAGCCAACGACCATTGAACAAACCCTAAACCGTAGACCCTGAAACCCCTCCGCGAAGGTTGCCTGCGCGGGCGGGAGCAGGACGATGATGATGATGATCAGCTGCCGGTCACTGTGTCACTAAGACTAGAACTAGGCAACCAACGTTTAATGACCGCCAGCAGGCAGCCATTAAACAATTCAAAGATCTGATTTAATACTTGCCAGGTGGCAAGCATTAAATTCACGTTTAATAGCCATCGGTTGACAGCCATTAAACAGCTAGCCGAAACCCCTAACAACCCAAGAGCTCGTGCTGGGGGCTTTTGGGGCTTGGAAGGCTTATTGCTCTGGGCAGTGAGGGCTTTAATACGGATACTATCCTAGCCTAGGCTTTCAAGCTCCATTACGGGCATTTAGGATTGAATCCTTACAACCCAGATACCCCTCGGCGCTTCAACGGTTTTCACTTGGGGTTCGGGTTTGGCTTGAATCTGAGGATGCCTGCTGGTCTGGGAACAATGCAAAGATGGTTCACTCGTAGAGCTTCAGGCTTCGACTTGGGGTTTAGTTTGGGGGCTGCTTGTCGATGACAGCAAAGCAGAAAGCCCCAAGACGAAGAAACCAATGTTGCTAAGGTTATCTACACGTAATATGTATATATATATACACATATATACATATCATGTGGATATCAGACTATATACTATATGCATGTTTGCACATCAGTCACATAAGTTGCTGCAAGGCAATGTTTACGTATGATTGTCTTTGTGTCTAAGTTACTTATATGCACACACAAAACGCAAGTCAAAGAGTGGAAAAATAGAGACTAGAAAAAAATTTCATACTTGCAAAATTTCGCGAAAAAAGCATGCTTTTCTGTATACGAAAACATCCATGCTGCCGAAAATTGTTTGACATCCTCTGCTCGAAACAAACCGTTTCTTGCCTATTTTTGGACCAAGATACCGGTATCAAAAACCATTGTTTGCTTAAGCTTTTTTGCTCGTTCCCTGTTGTGTTTTCGAACTCCTGAAACGGATCTTTCGGACCCTTCCTAAGCAAACCCAAGCATGTTGTGTCGAAACTACCTCGCATGAGCTTCTGCACTGATGTGATGCCACGCGAGTGTTTGTCCTGACTATACATGGAGCCGAGCGAAGCAATTTCACATTATGGGGTGTTAGCAAAGTTTGGGGTTCCTTTTCTTATTGTCAGGACCCTGTTGTTCAGAGCCTGTCCACATGCCTGGCAAACTGCTTACAGTGTGTTGCTGGATGTAAGCTTTTCCTTACTCTTTTCCCATTAGTTTGCATATTCGCATGTTTTTGCCATCGTTTTTGGAATGCTCAACAGCCCGTTTGCGCTTGAGAGTCTGCTTACAGGTGGTTGCAATGTAAGATTCGCATCATTTTCAGCCATTGAAGATGTCGGACACCAGGCGGGAGTGGCATTCGGACCAGCGCGGCATGGGTCTTGTCACAGGATATTGGTCACGTTGCTGCAGGCTTGGGATCTGGAAACAGGCAACAGAAAGAATTTCTCAATGTGGCGTTGAGGTGACGTTTTACGGCTTGAAGCGAGTTGGTGTGTGTGTGTGTGTGTGTGTTTCAGAGGAACTGAATCTCCGATGCGTCTAAACATTATTACACCTCCTACCCTTAGCCCAAGATCCGAAGCCAGAAAAGGCCGGACCTTCAATATGGGGGCAAACAGATTCAGACTGATGTCGCCTTATAGTCTTCATTCAACAATGTTTTAACACGCTCCAAACTAAAGTCTACATATTAAAGGCCCTTTGCCGAACAATCCTATCCTCTTCTGGCAACGCAGTTCATTCGCCTTGCTTGGATTTCAGGCAATTCACGTAAATCGGGTAGATAGGGTCAGATATATCCTGCACAATAAGCTTGCAGTTTACAGCCTAGATAAGTACCAACACTATTTTGGGGATTCTTTATTGCATTTCAGTATAATGGGCCCCAAAACCCTTTTCGAATTATTACGGCCCCTACATTAGTTTCAGGGCTCGGGCGCATGAAGTTGTTTGCGCTCGCCACAGCATGTCGCACGTGGCCATGAGTGCCATCAGAGCTTCTGCAGCAACGTAGCACGGCCTTTTTGGAACCGTTACAGCACCCCGTATCGTAAGCTGTATAGTATATTATCGTACCCCGAAAAGCAACCCCTACATTCATACTGGCATTACCGTCATCGGGGCCCGCGCCCCGTTCCTCCAAATTCGGATGCGTTGAATAGTGTGACCCCCTCCGCGCGCGGCGTATGGCTTGGGTTCGAACTAGAAGGGTACTAGTTCTAGGATGTTAAGGTGGGGGTTTGAGGTCTTGGAGTCTTGGGGAAACACAAACAACCGGGCCAAACAACGCATTATTACGACGGCCCAGAACTATTTTGCAAGAGTTTGAATAAGCTGCCAAAATAACGCATCAAAGAAGGTCATCAACCTAAACCCAGTGCAACATCATCGTAACCTGTATCATTATCTAGCTTTTATACTTATGGGTGTGGACGCCATGTTGGCCAGGTGCCCCTGCAGCCGCCCCAAGTGGCGGCAAAGGCGGCTATTTGTGTCGGGATTGGTTGAGTTGAGGACTTGAAGTTCAGGTTCGAAGTGGACCTTCGAAGCCCGGCACTTGAAACAGCTCGGGTGTTGTTGCCCAAAAGTCTGGGACAGTTGCAGCCGAAGACATGGCTTTGTTCGCGTTTTCAGACATTTACTGTTTTGATTTGTTGTCTGGTGCTGTCATTTGCAAGTCTGAAGGTGTCTGGTTTGCGCTGTGAGTAGCAGTTTGTCCTTGTCTTTCGTGGGTGGTGGTCCATAGGCTCCCCGGCTTTTCTGGCTGCTCTGGGTTCCTAAGCGAACGATCTTCGGAGGCCTTCATTCTGGCAAAAAGCACAGCTGGATCTGATGGAGTGTATCGCCCAGCTGAGTGGAAGCAACCTCAGTTTCGGCTGCCCGTCATCACACCCCGGAAGCCAAGCCGAAAGCCTCTTAATCCCAGATGCTGCAAGCCGCAAGCTTTCTGCATTCAGGTTTCTAGGGCTCTACACTGGACGGAATGCTTTCTTGACCGACCTCACACAAAGCCTCACGTGAACATCGCATGGGTTCCATTACGGCGTTTGGGCACCTCCAGAAAGCATCCACACCTTGAACTCCGAGACCGAAAACCCGCAGCTTCACCTTCAATCCGAAATTCTCGCAGGCTACGCACCGTCCCCTGCGCAGGCCACTTGCCAGGTATACTACATAACAGTCAGCGTTTGCACACAGAAGTTCAGCCGTATGTGAGATCAGATCGATATCAGTCATTCGGGAAGAAAGCTATCTCCTAGGTTTCAGATCAACACCCCAGCTCTTGAGCCGCCGGAGACCTTTGGTCAGACCTCTAAGTTGGGCTTAACACGTTCCTCACTAGATTCGGTTTAGGGTCTAGGGTTTAGGGTCATTAGATTTTACAGTTACATTGTCTCCAACTTTCGCATTTCGCCAGCATTTTGGAGTGCCTGGGACTATCTTCAACGGCACCCCCGCGGCACCAAGTAGTCTTTCGTAGTGACTTTGTGACTCGATTCACGAACTGCAGCCAGATGCTACCTGAACCCTCATACAAGCTATTCCAGTGCTCCTTGTCGTGATTTCCTGATACATGCTTGAAGAGGTAGGCTGTTGGGAACAAATTGCAGGGACCCCTTACTCTAAAAACCATGACAAAAGAGATGAAAGGATGCAAAATGCCCTCATCGGATCGCCTTAGAGCCTTCTACAGCAGGGTCTTTGGGCCCAACAGCCTTAAGCGTCTTACTCCTCACAGCCTTCGAGTTTACGAATATTCACTTCCTGGAGCGTCTCATTGGTTCGGCCCTTGCTGACCCAAAGGGTCCTATGTATGTACCGATATGTGGAATGTACGGTTTCCATATTAGAAATTGCTATGACTTAGGGAATTACTCCCCGTAACAGTCAATAGGACCCTTTGGGTGATCAGAATCCCGAAGCAAGGAACGAAGTAACGTCACAGCATCGATGCCCTTTACCAAGAGTTTCCACAGAGTGTAATATGGACAATACAGAGAGACGTGGTGATGTTGTCCCCTTATAGTGAACCCCAGAAACTTGGAACATGAGTTTAGGATGATTCATGCTGGGATTCCGTATGCTTTGCTCTAAGGGCATGAGGCTAATGATGTTCCAACTTTCTGGCTTCTACTGTAGAGTTATCCTCATAGTACCGCAAACCCTGAACTCCAAATCCCCTAGCCCTATAGCTGTGCCAGGCCAGGGCAGATTTTGTGGGGTTCGAGAATGAAAGGTTCTTTGCCACACTGAACTGTTTGCGTTTGAGCGGTTCGGTTCAGGCTTGGTGGCGCAGAACCCTTTCAAAACACAAGAGTCCTAAAGCCTACAACTCCAAAGTCTCAAAGCCGAGATCTTACGAACCAACCATGGGAAACTCATAATCCCTAAGTTTTGGGCACATGGACCCTTAGGGAATATGAACTGTCTCGGGTGATTCTTGAGGCACCTGCAGCGGTCGAGCGACCGCCGAAAGTCGAGGCGGGATGGCTGCGATTGCGGTGCCCTTGTTGTGGTTGTAGGGTTCGGTTTAGGGTTTAGGGTTCAGGGCTTGAGGTTTGGGGCTGAGGCTGAGCAGTAGCAGTAGCAGTGGCACTAGCTGGAGTAGCTGCTGCAGCGACCAGCAGTGGCAGTAGAGGTAGCAGTAGCAGTAGGTCAGAACGGTAAGCCTTACGTAGCACATGAGACAATCTCCCTTTTGAGGGCTCCCTTGTGGGAGCCGAGATGTCTTTTTGTTTTGGGGTACATGTAGCACTTGAAGACCTGAAACCTCCAAGCTCTACAACCCTACAGCTGCACACCCTATTAACACAGCCCCGAAGCCTCTACAGATCCCCTGGCGAACTCTGGAATCCCGTAGAACCCCCCTACCCAACCTCTCCAGAAGCCCAGAAAGTGCTTCTTGGGTTTGCAGGCCCCCTCCGTTCGCCCAGCGCCTAGCCAGGCTCGTCAGGGCAATGTTGCGACGTTGGTGTGCTGGTAACAATAAATAGCAGCAGTAGGCGTAGTAGTAGTAGTAGTAGTAGTAGTAGTAGTAGTAGTAGTAGTAGTAGTAGTAGTAGTAGTAGTAGTAGTAGTAGTAGTAGTAGTAGTCGTAGTAGTCGTAGTAGTAGTCGTCGTCGTAGTAGTCGTAGTAGTCGTGGTAGTAGTAGCAGTAGCAGCAGCAATAGCAGTAGTAGGCCCTAAACAGTAAACCCTAAGTCTACTAGTAGCCGTGAGTAGTATCCCCTGAACTTGCAGAGGCTTGAATGGTCGATTTCGCGGGGTCCTGTGTCTTTTGCTGCCCTGGTGGTTGTACCCGGCGGCTCGCTTGCCCCTACTTCAGCATTCGTAACATACCACAAAATCCAACATCCTCCAATGATGAAGTGCAGATACTTTCTGTTCTAGCCCTGTATATACCCGAAAACCGGGCCTGCATTTCAGGTGCTATGTAAGACATGTCTAGAGTCTCAAGCCGCCAGTTGTGTACTGAAAGGTCCTGACAACGAGCAAGTTTGTTCCCACATAGTCCCTGTTTGAGTTCTAGTATGCGGGAACCCTGATACCCAAACTCGATGTCGTGAAGCTCCATCACCCTGAATCCCCAAAGCGGCAAATAGCCTGAAACCCTGAAGCCCTGAAGCGCCCTGAAGCCCTGAACTCTAAGCTCTAGAGCCCGGAAGCTTTCCAAGACTTGCGCAGGGCTCATAAGCCCCATGGAAACCCTAGAGCCCTGCAAAACCCTCCTATTGAAGTCTCTTTAACCTTGATAGATAGATACACAGATCTACAGATATATATATATATAGAGAGAGAGAGAGAGAGAGAGAGAGAGCCTTAAATCCCGCAGAAACCGAAGCATCAAACACACCGAAGCCACGACGACCCATGCCTCCGTCCAGGCCGGGCAGGCTTTGTTCGAGGCCTCCATGCCTGGCAACCCTTCGAAGCCAGGGATTCCTAGTAGTAGAGTGGGTAACCTTTAACCTTTTGTGGGTAGTGTAGTCCCTGTTGCAACACTATAGAGGCGATGGGGTTTATGGATCAGTGGCCTAGTAGTAGAGTGGGTAAGCTTTAACCTTTTTGGGTGTATAGTCCCTATATAAACCCTACATAACCCAAAAGGTTAAGCTTGAGTTCCCCATGATACCCGACAAGTAGGGATTGTTTTTTTGGAGGGCGCTTTGGGGTTTAGGTCCTGTGGGGCGGTTTGGGGCGGAGGGTTCAGGGTCTACAGGGTCTAGAGTCTAGGGACTCTGGCGTTTAGAGATGTCTTTTACTTCTTCGGCTTTCATTAGAGTTCCATAAGACTTCTGGTCAGGGTTCTACAGGGTCGTAGTTCGGGTCAGTGACAGGTTTTGGGGATTTTTGGGGCTTTCGGCTTCGGAGCCTTCTGTTTCGAGCTGATGCAGTGTTGGTTCTTTGGTTTTCTTCCAGCGCCCGTGGTTGCTGACCGGGGTGGGGGTTTTGTGGCAAAAATGGGGCCTGGCATCTGAGAGCTCCTTCTATTCATCTAAACGCCCTAAGTATAGTATACCACCACGACCCTCTTTGAATATAATTTGGCACCGTATTCATTTGGTGTGGCTCTGGGTTGGACTTTGTTTGCCTAGGTGCGCTCTTGGGTGCCGCCCAGCAAGCTTGAGAAAAAGAGACTTCTGGTGGACCTTGTACCCTCGCAAAGAGTACCTCGTTCTACACGTCGGCTGACAGCTTGCCTACTGACGACCTCGGTGCATTCCTGAAGAACCGCCAGACCCCAAATCCACCCGACCTGTTGCAGATGATTTCTTCCCCCGCGAGAAGAATCTAAGGGTTTGCCTGCTACCTTAGCACTGATTAGCTATTCTTGTGGTTTTAGTATAATCGCAGTTTGCGTAATGCGATATTGTAGTATCAATATATTAGTATACCCGCAGCTTGTGCTACGAATATTTAACATCAAATTTACATTACATCTTACTGTTATGTTCAGTTTTTCAGCTGCCAAAGCACCTTGTGAGGCGAAGCGGAAGCCCGCACCAGCGCCAGCGCCGCCTGCAGACGGCCAGTCAAGCTGATCCGGGTTCACGCTTTAGGGTTTAGGGTTTTGGGTCTACGGTTCAGGGCATTGGGATTAGGAAGTAGAGTGTGGAGTCTAGGATGGGAGCCGCGAAATCTCCGTACAGTAAATCTCAAGCCGGGGACAGGGGTTCTGCAAGGGTTTAGAACAACGTGTAAGGGTTCCCGTGAGGTTTTATTGTGTTTCTACGGGTTGCAAGGTAGACTGTCGAAAAGCATTCACCTTTTCTTGCAGCGCCTAAACTGAAGAGTCCCTAGTGGGGTGGGGTTTATGGATCAGTGGCCTAGTAGTAGAGTAGGTAACCCGGTAACCCGTAGCCTTTTTTTGGGTAGTGTAGTCCCTATATATTCCCAGCCAAAAAGGTTAACCTTTAGTTCCCCATGATACCCGACAAGCAGGAGTGGTTTACATGACATAAGCGCCCTTACAGACCCCTTTTCGACGCGTAATCCGCAGCCCCCAGACTCGGAACTGTGTATGTCAAGACATCCACAAGCCTTCAGGAGAAAATACTATATAGAATCATGTAGGCTCTCGCTCTCTCTCTCTCTCTCTCTCTCTCTCTCTCTCTCTCTCTCTATATATATACATATATGTATTTTTTACACTCTTTCTATATATATATATATATATATACATACACTGTATATACAAAAATTAAAGGACCGGATAACCCCACATGTGAAGATCATCCATTCGTATAGAACACAAAGGTGCAGAAGAGTAAATGAGTGAGGGAGTAAATGAGTGTGTGAGTGAACGAATGAGTGAGTGCTGCTGTGAGTGCGTACGTGGGTGTAGGGTGTATGATGTGTGCATGTGTGGTGTGCGAGTGTAGAGAGAGAGAGAGAGTGTGTGTGTGGGTGTGTGAGTGTGAGTGTGTGAGTGTGTGAGTGTGTGAGTGTGTGAGTGTGTGAGTGTGTGAGTGTGTGAGTGTGTGAGTGTGTGAGTGTGTGAGTGTGTGTGTGTGTGTGAGTGTGTGTCTGGGTGTCTGAGTTTCTGTGTGTCTGTGTGTCTGTGTGTCTGTGTGTCTGTGTGTTTGGGTGTCTGGGTGTCTGCGTGTCTGTGTGTCTTTGTGTCTGTGTGTCTGTGTGTCTGCGTGTCTGTGTGTCTGTGTGTCTTTGTGTCTGTGTGTCTGGGTGTCTGCGTGTCTGCGTGTCTGCGTGTCTGTGTGTCTGTGTGTGTCTGTCTGTGTCTGTGTGTGTCTGTGTGGGTCTGTGTGTGTGTCTCTGTGTGTCTGTGTGTGTCCTGTGTGTGTCTGTGTGTGTGTGTGTCTCTGTGTGTCTGTGTGTGTCTCTGTGTGTCTGTGTGTGTGTGTGTCTCTGTGTGTCTGTGTGTGTGTCCTGTGTGTGTCTGTGTGTGTGTCTCTGTGTGTCTGTGTGTGTCCTGTGTGTGTCTGTGTGTGTCCTGTGTGTGTCTGTGTGTGTCCTGTGTGTGTCTGTGTGTGTCGGTGTGTGTCGGTGTGTGTCGGTGTGTGTCTGTGTCTGTCGGTGTGTGTCTGTGTGTGTCTGTGTGTGTGTGTGTCTGTGTGTGTCTGTGTGTGTCTGTGTGTGTCTGTGTGTGTCTGTGTGTGTCTGTGTGTGTCTGTGTGTGTGTGTGTGTGTGTCTGTGTGTGTCTGT